>JAMPIV010018699.1:0-12099 GCA_024509875.1 Oreohelix idahoensis | reverse complement strand
CCCATTGCTATCTTCTATGACAGTTACCCTGGGCTGTTGGGGTTTTGATAGTTTTCTTAACGTGTCAAAAGCTGCCTTGCTGTTACCTTTTATTAGCCCCGTATTAATCACACATTCTCGTATAAATATTGATGCGGTGGGTAGGTTTCCTAATTTTTAAATTTTGTCAAGGCAGAGGCCGTAGGCCTACGCTTTACGATTTCCAACCGCCGAGGGATTTTTAACGTGCACACAGTACCTCCTATTTTTTCGCTATTATCCGAGAAACACTTGGCATCCAATCTCACTACCCATGATATGTGGGGGAGGGGGGAGTATGACATCAATTATATTCCCTGTATTGGAGGCGAACCCGGTACCTTTAGAATTAGAGGCGAACGCCATACCTCTGAAACACTCTGACTCCCATAACATACTGAGATAATAATATAATAGCCCCTTCAGTGATAACTGACTATTGGAATGCGCCCCTGAGGTGACAGCCCTCAGCTGCTTATTTTCCTGGTGTTCCTTTCGACGTTTTCTCCTCTCTTCGGCTTGCCGTGAAATCTTCTTTTCGCCAAATCTGAGGTGGTGCAGTATAAATCATCGCCATTTGCTGCGATCGGCAACTTCATCCTCCCACGTTCATGGATGTATGTCCAGTGCCCTCATGTCTGAGATACCACTTATTCAATAAGTTAAAAGTCGGAACTACCGATAAAATAACTGCTGCTCATCTGCTGCAAAGTTGCTCAGCGCATATGGCTTTCATGAGTACCAATCCTGGACAAACTCTACAGAGGTATCAAAAACCTTAAGTTGACCACTAATTTGTTTAAACATATTCAAGATGACGCCTGAAAGTCTACGAAGAAGTAGACCACTATTCTATCACTCCCTCCAGATATGACCCACATTTGTCTTCACAGCAACTCTTCTTTCCTTGTGTTTCTTGTTTTTTCTTTTTAAAATTCCCCGAACCTTCTCTTCTCCTAACTTGTTTAGGAGCATAATTTGCTGATGTAAGCTCGACTTGATGTATAGATTGGCATATTTAAGCTAGAGGAGAAAGAAAAACGAAACAAAATTAAGAAAGTTGGCAATTTAAATTTTGCAGGTGGCTTAGCTTGTAGCGCTGATAACAGAATGTACACACAATTAAATGCTATTTTTAGACATGTGTGTAATGCAAGATTGGCTGCATTAAGAGTTATGTGTCCTTTACTGCCGGCCAATGGTTCTCAAACTGTAATAATGTAGTAGTTATGCTCTTAGTGAGGAACAGGACAGGAATGAGCAGAGTTACGAGGGACGGTAAAAAAGTAATGCCTTGTAATTTTTAATTGCATTCAATAGGCAAGAAAACAGATAAAATTCACATTGAAATGTAGCCCCAAGTCTGAACTTCAAAAATGTATTTCTCAATGTAGTCTCCGTTATTTGTTACAGTTTTTGTCCATCTTCTCACAAGGGCATGTATCCCCGCACGGTACAAATTTGTGTCCTTTTTCCTAAACCACTGGCATACGGCGCGTTTAAGGGTCTCGGTGTCCTCAAAGTGATGTCCGCGAAGATCTTCTTTTAGTGGTCCAAACAGGTGGAAGTCAGAAGGTGCAAGATCGGGACTGTTAGGGGGATGTGGTAAAAATGTCCAGCCAAATTCTGCAATCGCATCAATGGTGCGTTTAGCGGTTTGTGGCGTGGCATTATCGAGCAACTGTAGTGCAGTTCTCTGATCTTTTAATGGGTAAAGTCGCCGAAGACGACCTCTAAGCTTCTTTAAAGTTTCAATGTAACGGTCTGCATTCACCGTGTTTCCCTGTTCCAAGAAGTCGAGAAGAATCACACCCGTCTCATCCCAAAACACGGAGGCCATAACTTTCCCTACAGATGGTGAACTTTTGAACTTCTTTCTTGTCGGCGATGTTGTGTGATGCCATTCCATTGACTGCCTCTTGGATTCTGGTTAAAAAAAAATGCCTTTACTAATGGACAACATGGAAGAAAGTTCATCCAGTGTTACCCGACGGTCACCACAAATGATGCCATCAACTCGATGAATGTTGTGTGGAGTCACTGCGCTAGACGGACGGCCAGTCCGCTTTGCGTCAGCCATTGAGGATTGACCTACTTCAGCTTGGTCACAACGATGTACCCAACGTCGGACAGTGCTAACATACACTGTTGAATCTCCATAAACATTCTTCAAACGTTCGTGGATGCGAATTGGGGTCTCGCCTTCAGCATTGAGGAATTCTATGACATAACGTTGTTTTAACCGAACGTCTTTGGCAGCCATTTTTAAAATGTTACATTGGTGCCACCTGTTACTGAAACAGGTTGGTAATGCTATACAGTGCAGAAGAGTGTTTGAGGAATCCTGCTAAATTTACAAATTACACACCGATGCAGTATTTACATACACAAAAAAAATAGAACGCATTACTTTTTGACCTTCCCTCGTATATATTTAAATTACAGCTGCCTACGGAGCATAAAAACTTCAAACAGACCTTAGTCTTCGCAAAGAGCTGTAAGCTTCATCCCCGCAATCCATCTATTTTTTTGTTCAGTTTTTATAAAATAAAGAAGGCTTAGCAATTTTACCTTGGCTCTACAAATATGTGACAAAACGGGGCGGCCCCTATCGATCTTTGTTTCTCTCCGGCACTATCGGTACATTTGTGGTACTGATTTTTATTATTTGCTCTCAATTGTCGCACTTTTCTTTATTTATTTCTTCGTTATTTTTCTGCTAAGTAGCAGATATTTGATTTTATCAAATCATTCGACACTCCCTGTAGGTGATAATAATCACATTTGCTTGGCGTTGCCCAGATTTGTTGGCTATAGACGCGGCAGATTAACACGGCCCGCGTTATCGGCTTAATCACCGATAAGACGTGGATGACAAGATTACTTTAGATAAAAGTAAGATTGCTACATCCCGAACACATGGTCATATGTGGTTACCGGTGTGTTCGTAAGTTTGTACACAGGGCATCGGACATCTTATTACCATATATGGGAGAGTTGACCTCTGCCTTACGTTCAAAATTATCCTATGTCGGAATATTTTGAAATTGCCCCTTAACCCGCCAGTTAGAATATGGTTGGAGTTTTTTGATAGCTCATAACAAACGAAGGCGTGGGAAGGCAGGGAATATAATCTGATCATTTTCTCAAGCTATTTCACTTGAGAAATCGCTCGCCAAGACACCAAACTGCTACAGTGAAGAATTAGAATTCCTTCTTAAAGTACCGGACACCTTTTATTGGAGTATTTATCAGGACTTACAATATAGCCCAGGAAATCTCTAACATTTTAAATAAGGACACCTGGACTGAGGAAACTGGAGGACCACACACGAAGTCAGAGAGGGAACTTATTAAATTAACGACACCCCAGACGCGTGTAAGAGGCCGATTCAAGTCTCGTTTATTCATCTGAGCAAAACGTATGTGAGTCAGGGTTGGAGTAAGTTGTGATTTACATTTCATATTTATTACTAACATGTGAACTAACTTATATATTTGTATATATTACCATGTGAATTTTAATATGCGAAACTCGCTTGTGTATGTCAAAGTCATTTGAGGCTGGCAACCTCAGCGTATAGAATGATGATTCACGAACCACCACTGCACGGGCTGGTGACTGCTTTACTGCTAGTTTCGTAAAAAGAACTAAAAGCATAAAATAGTTCCAGGTTCCCTATGGAGCAGGGAGGGACAGATGAAAGAAAGGATGTGCATTCTAAGTATAATACTTACATTTTCAAAGCAGTGTAAATGTCCCTATAAATATAGCCACGTTAAAAGTAATGTAAGTTTTCAAGCTTTAAACCAGTGTAAATGTCTAAATAAAAATATTCATTTTAAAGTTAATGGAAGTTTCAAACTTTTCAATAAGTGTAAAACATAAATGAAAACATATTCAATTTATATTGTGAACACTTTTCAATCAGTGGAGATGTATATGTAAACAGACTCTATCTGTATTATTAACCTTTTCATTTAAATATAAAGTAACTATGAAAGCTATTCTATTTAAATGTAAAGAAAGTTTTATCCCAAGGGATTAAATTTAATTCTCATCGAGAGTAAAGTCTGAGTTAATTGGGATAGTGGCATGGGAAGATAGGAACCCATAACTATGGGTTGGAAAACGCCATACTCAGAACAGCGTTTCGTTCTATTCTTTTACCATAGTTATTGGTGGTACCAGCAGAAAGTACTATCTCTGGAACAAGAAGGGAACCGTGGCCTAAGCTTTAAAACGAAGGACCCACGTGGTAGACTCTTCTTGACATTTCTAGGAAACGAGCTACCCCGACAACTGTGATCAGAGTCGAGCGTGAGCAGAGTGAAATGAACCAACCCATAAGAAGGAGCAGAACTGTCATTGGCAGCTAAGTTCAAATATATGCTGCCACTTGACATCTCACATTCCTTAAAGACCATGATGGTAACTTTTCTTGATTCATAACTATTCAAATTATTTCCAACTGTTAAAACCTAAAGTGATTATTAAATTGTGCTATTTGTAATGTTACTAATTTAACTTCGATTTAATCATTTTAAAGTTACTGCATGTTTGTCTCAGTCAAATTACTACACACACTCTCAACAGAGCTTTACTAGAATAATAGAATTCCACCGAGTAAATCAATGGTGGGGGCTTAAACGAGATGAAAGTAAAAAGTGCTTAAATCCTTCACAAAAGCTTCCGCAGGATTACACAGTTAACATAATCAGCCAAAGCAGTATTGTTCTCGCTTATTCTGAATATCTTGTGAAGACTCCCTTTGTAATAGAAGTGTCAACACCCTTCTATCTACATTTCTGCCAAGAGTAATCTTGTGCGAAGGTAGATACCTTTGAAGCCCATATTAGATACTCTTGAGTTTTGGCCACTGTTGGACCACTACTGCAAAGCAGGTAAGGCAATACCGTCACAAAATATAGGTGATGCGTCTTACGATAACTAAGACCACAGAGAAGTGCCAATGTGACCGTGTGTGGTGTGTAAATGCTTATGGTATCATTCAAGTCATGAATTACTGGAATACTGCCAGAGATGTTTGCTTCTTGATGAATGTTGTAACCCAGGTTTGTTCCAGAAATTCCTCTGTGATGTTATTTGTGGTGTGTTAATTATAGCATACACTGTATAACTTGCAACATGAGTTTAGGCAAGAAAATCTTCAATATCCGTTAAAACTGTTTATTCATATTTACAATCCAGACAATGTCTCATGAATGCATTTTCTTTATAATTCCTCAATCAATACATAGTTCATTTTAAAGGCTATTTTCTCCCTGTAGCCTATCCATGTTGGGGTGAGTATTTCTGCTAGAGTCTCTATTTTTTTTAATGAGTTGTGCTTAGGATGCCTTTGCAGGGTTCCGTTTCATACCTTATAAAAATTCAGTTCGTCATCTGTACATTTAGGCATTTCTGGCCTAACGATATGTTAATTCTGAAATATAAACAAGGTCTCACTCGAAGCTGTACTTACTGTAACATAAGAATTTCCAACATATACTGCTCAAAAAAAGTTAAAGGCCACTTTCAATTTTTAGGTCATTTCAACTATGCTGTTTTTTAAAAAACCTGAACACTCAGTCAAAAACGTTTTGCTGCATTTTTTTGCATGCTTAAACAATGTTTGTTAATCTGAAAATAAATCAAATCTGTGTTACGTGTGTGTACCTCCAAGGTCAATCAAATGTACGTGGTGGAAAGGGAAATAATGCATGTTTGAAAATGCTTCCTATGGCAAAGCCTGTTGATGACATTGCTGAAATTTGCTTTCCACGTGCAAGTCGTGACTATAGTGAACACATTTCACCCATTTTTCGGAAGGAATGGGCAATGGGTATGTTTGTAACATTTACCATTTTAGCCATGGCTCAGCTAAGACGCATGACCAATGTTGACAGATGGAGAGCGATGGCATGGCTGCAGGATGATGTAGGGCTGCGAGAAGTTGCTAGGAGATTAGGAGTTGCCCACTCTGTCATACAAACTCTGCGTGATCGTTATAATGCAACCGGCAGTGTCGCAGAACAACGCAGGTCAGGACGTCCAAGGTCTACCACAAGACGGCAATGAGCTGACCCATGGCTAAAATGGTAAATGTTACAAACATACCCATTGCCCGTTCCTTCCGAAAAGTGGGTGAAATGTGTTCACTATAGTCACGACTTGCACGTGAAAAGCAAATTTAAGCAATATTATCAACAGGCTTTGCCATAGGAAGCATTTTCAAACATGCATTATTTCCCTTTCCACCACGTGCATTTGATTGACCTTGGAGGTACACATACGTAACACAGATTTGATTTATTGTCAGATTAACAAACATTGTTTAAGCATGCAACAAAATGCAGCAAAACTTTTTTGACTGAGTGTTCAGGTTTTAAAAAAAAACAGCTTAGTTGAAATGACCTAAAAATTGAAAGTGGCGTTTAACTTTTTTTGAGCAGTATATTAAAAGAAAGCTATTTGCTTCTTAGAGTTGATATCTTGAAAACTTCAAGACCAGCAGTTATACGTCCGTACAGACTGGCTTTTCGGGATCAACTGCTTTGTGACATCGAAGCTTGCCTTAGCAAAAATGCTCCGTGCTTTTTCCAGCCTTTTGGTTGGACAGTCTATTAATTCTTTCTTGGATCGTCATCGGTTGCCGAGCAACTCCCGCCAAAGATCAGCGGTTAGTCGCTATTTACCCTAATTCCAGTTTCCATCTGATAACCGCGTATCTCAATAAAACCTCGTAACTATTCTTCCTAATGTACTTGATAATTAATAGCACGAATGATGCTATGGTATCAGTAGTGGGCCATCCGGCGATACCAACATTACGACCGCAAGGCCTTCGTCAGGGACAAACAAACGACAACAGAAGAGGGAGAAAGTGAGAGCTACATTCAATACATTAACAAATAAATAATAATTATGCGACCAGAAATTGAAGTCGCTGGCGATACTCCTACGAGAATCCGAATAAACAAGATTGCAGCTGGAATAGATCCGGGTAAAAAGCGACGTGTGAATACAGTTAACCGTCTTCAGTATGACAAAAACGAGGCTACTATCTCTGGTGAATATTTTTTTTTTGACATGCAAGCTAATAACCATAATTACTCTTCAGCTCACTATAGAGCAGCAATCAACAACCTAGGAGCTGTCTTGATCTACCTGAGATTCACGGACGATCTATCTTGATAAAATAATGCCTGATTTCAAGTTTCACGGTGTTTAGAATTTGGACAAAATTCAGCCTTGTTGTAACGTGTGACCCTAAAGGACGGTCTGGTTAATGCTATTTCGTCGACAGAGTGATGGGTAATTCAATAAAATTATATTTTCTTCTTCTTCATGTAACATGCCTGGTGGCGTAGGAGATCATGTCTCTCCACTACTTCCTGTCTCCAGTACAATTTATCAATTCTGCTGTTGACCTCTGTCACAGATGGAAATAGTGCCGCAGTAATCATCCACTTTTGCCCCTCCCCATCGTGAGTATACGTTTGCTACATGAACGAAGAATTCCCCAGTTTAATTAACACGGGGGGCCATCTGGCAATCAAGCCCTATGTGAAACAGAGAGCGGAGCATGGCGTAATAGATTCTTTGATCAGGGGAACACACGATATTCAGTGAGACGGACATTGGATTGTAAAACTTTCAGGTGAAAATTGCGTAGCTGATTTTCGGAAGGGCGGAGATGATGAAAGTCAAGAGGTGGTAAAATTACCTTTTATTCAAGAAATCGAACGGCAAATTGGCTCGGGTCTGGCAGTGGTGTGACTTTCGCATTAAAGAACGATAGTACGGAACATATCAATATATACCATGTCTCTCCGATAGCCATGATCAGTTGCCAGAAATCTATCTGAATTCACTAGCTCGTTATCTTAAGATTTCTCGTACAGAGTGAAAATTAATAGATTCCGTGGAGTGTTTCTTCTTCTTCTTCGTTCACCCTCAGATGTCAACTTGAATTTATATACTAGATTTGAAGTGATTTAGTGTGTTTAAAGTTTTCAATATATATTTCACTGAGATTTTCTGTGCTAATTAAATAACTTATAGCTAACTTTCCAGCCGTAAAGTAAATTTAATTACTCGCTATTTTTCAGGTAAGAGATGTTTTAAATTGATTACTACATACATTAAATAACTGTCTACTGACGGCATATATTATTTACTTCTATCCAATTTATGTAATTTTTTTTAATGACTAGTGTTCATATCACGCGTTAAAAGAACGATAGAATAAGCTAGACACGTGTGTTTTAAATCTAATTTATAACAGAGTGGTGTAGAGGTCTTATTTTTAACACGTGTTAGATTTGATATTGATAATTTGGTTACATGTTTATATGTTCTTTTCCTAAAATATAGGCTGATCAAACCTGAGTACTAGCGGCTTATTTTCTTATGGCCATATGAACTTATGATCATACGAACTTATAATATTATAAGCATCCAAGAATAATTAATATTGATGAGCTTCTTGCTGTGACCTGTGCGGTCCAATTTTCCTCATTTTCCTGAGAGAAACCAGAATAGAACCATTGAATTATAATATTAACTGGGCCAGAATATTATTACCAGATATATATATATATATATATTTTATATATATATATATTATATATATATATATATATATATATATATATATAATATATATATATATAATATATATATATATATATATCTGGTAATAGTTCTGGCCCAGTAAATATTATAATTCAATGGTTCTATTATCTCATGGAAATGAGGAAAATTGGACCGCACAGGTCACAGCAAGAAGCTCATCAATATTAAATATTCTTGGATGCTTATAATATTATAAGTTGTCAGCAACATTTGTGTAACTTAACCTAGCGTTTTCAGCCACCTGAGGCTAATACAACCTAGGAACGTGTATATGTTCTATTTATTCTACATCGGCGATCACCACGCATGAACCTTACTCCAACCAACTGACGGCATAGATAACTTATTGTATCCAGTACAAATTTAACACCGACTCTAGCAACTCCTGTGAAATTTGCAGTCAGCAACTATGGAGAGTCTGGGGCTGGATTTGGCTAACTAAAATTTGACACTAAATAAAGATATTACTTATTAGTGTATTTCCTTGGAATGCCTGCGACAACTACTGGGGTAAGTGTATTTGAAAGTGGCCACTGCGTGTATGTGAATTGAATGAACAGAGAAAGAAACTTATGTCTTTTGTTAACATCATATACTTATATGGTTTTTTCTTTCTTTTTGTTTATCTCGATAATTTGATTAGTCAAGGGATAGTTTACATTAGGAACCTATTCTTTTCCCATACTGACTATTTCATAACTTATTGTTAACCTTTGATCTTTTGGGTTAATTAACCTCTGTTGGGATCGTTCTTTCTTTTCGTTTACCAGAGGGGAGAACCTATTTGATTAATTTTCATTTTTGTCTGTAGACATGATCTCTTGATGCATATGATTTATGTTGTGATTTTTTATTGATAAATAAACTTTTATTAAACCTTTAGTTATCGTGTCGGTCAACCCTTATCACTATATGTTATCCATAGTTTGTTTTCACGTTCGTGCGTATTTGTCACAGAATTGTGTGCATTTGAGTGTAGTCTAAACTTGTATTTTCGTACAAGGAGAGAAAGTGCGTCTGATTAAATATCGTCGTCCAGATAGGCTGGATTAGATAAATTTATTCTATCAAGAGGACTGTCCTTTCTCTTAACACGATCACCCCTCGTGGAAAAAAAAAACTATATCTTACCCATTACTTTCACATTGTCATCACTATCACCTCTGCTCAGACAGGGCTATAAACATCTAATACCCTATCCTGGAAAATCTTTAACACGACAAACCTCCTCCATGCTCTGCAATGTCAAACTGTGCAGTATTTGCAATCTTTGTCTTCCCCTTTCTCTTTTGCTTCAATGTTACCTGTTGTTTTACGATATATTCCCAGCTTTCTCTTCTCATTACATGCCCACAAATAAGTGGATTGCTTCTTTCATAGCTCGTGTGAACATACGTTTTCTTTGCCCATTCGCCTCTTTCAGGAAATCCTCATCACTCTTTTTTGCTGTCCATGGTAATTTTAACATTCTTCTGTAAAACCACACCTCTGTGGCATCTAGTGCCTTCCCTACTTCTTTACTAATTGTCCATGACTCACTCCCATATGCCAGGATCGATTCTATATAACAGCTCGAAAAAACTGCTCTTTCTTACTTCTTTGATATTTTACAGAATGTTAACTTCACTTCAAAGAAAAGATCACTTACTATCGTATACAGTTTACGAATAAAGGCATTTTTAGCCAGCTAGCTTGTGGGTGTTCTCTAGGAATGGTTGTGAAAGTATCTTTAAACATGGGTACACCGCACTTTTTAAGTGTCGGAAGGAAAGGGCTAGTCTGCAATTTACGCTAAGTGAAAAATTATTTGTTCCCATCAGCATCTAGAGATCTACCAAATAGATCATCTAGAGATCTACCAAATAGATCATGTGAGATCTAACGTGGTGGATCAAGAGCGACCGGGTTGCCGACCTCTGCTTTAGAGCATAGGACTTCAAAATGTCATGATTAGTTCTCCTGTCCTGTTACAATCCACGGCTAGATCTTTCCACGTAAGTCTTCATCCCCTTTATTCCAAATCTATATCTGTGTTCTTTTTTTTTCGTCTTCCCTCTACTTTTGTTACCCTGGGAATAACCAGAAATGGACTACCTTGTATTGCTTTCAATTAAGTATCCTCAATGTGTGTCCTACACATCGCCAGCGGTTTTCTTGTTGAAGTTAATGTGTGTTTATTAGTTTTTTACAGGTTGGGGTTGCAGTCGCCCGCCCCAGCCGTAACTGACTATTGGGTTGATGCGCCCTAAACTCTTTGACTCCGCAGTTATTTTTCACCCTGTGCCGTAATTTTAATTCGTGATAGACTAAAAACAACGCACAGATAGAGTTGTTTTGGCACGGGTGTCAAATCTGACCAACGCTTTGAGCGTTGTTCTGGGAATCAAAGAGTTAAGGTGATAGTCCGTCAGTTGCTTCTTGTTGTTGTTGCCTGGTGGTCCTTTCTGCGTGTTCTTGTGTCTTCTGCTTTATTATAAGAGCTTTTTTTTTCGCCCATTCGGATGTCGCGTGTAGGAGCATCGCCACATAGTGCGATCGACAGCGTGTCCTTCCAGGGTGCTGGATTTGTGTCCTATTACCTTTATGATTTTAGACTGCAGGGCCGAATTTAAGGCCAACTGATGCCCTAAGCAACTGGTGCACATCCCCCCTCCCCCCACCCCGGCGCTTCCATTGCTTAACTGACAAGGACATTAAGAATCAATAAATGCTGTAGAGACTAAAAATTCAATTTTCTTCCTGGCCAGACTCCACTGAAATTCATGCAGAAAAACGTTGGTAAGGGACAGGCAAACATTACTAAACTCTAGGTCTATGGTCTGACACTTTCAGTCACTCACCATACCAAATGAAAACTTTTTTTTCTTCTTTTTTTTAACAATTTGGATTAAAGTCGAACACGGCAGATATTGAAAATTAATAAAAATTCGACTAAAGACGACTGTGGCAGTGAAAGAGATGAGAGTTAAGACGACTGATATGCAGTGAAGTGAACGAGATGAGAGTTAAGGGCATGATAGCTAGAGGGAAAATTCTGTGGTGCCACCTTCCCTTGGTGCCCTAAGTACAACATGCTTATTTTTTTGCTTAATGGTTAATCCTGCCTGCCTCGAATTACATAGGTTTGTTGATGGAAAACATGAAAACTCAGTAACCTTTATTGGGAGCAAACTGTTACAGTAAGATCTGGAAGAATTATTCACCAACAAATAACATAAAAAGAGGAGTGTCAGACAAGGTTGTGCGCTGTCCCCCCTGTTATTTTTAATTTATACCACCGATAAAATTTTTCAAAACAGATTAAAGAAAATGGCCAGGAACTAAACAGTCGTGGAAGGTCCAATTAACAACCTTTGATATTGCACGATGATACCGTGTTGTTTAGCCTGAAAGTGAACAGGATTTACAAGAACCAGTATGAAGCAGAGACAGTTTAAGGT
>JAMPIV010018698.1:0-247044 GCA_024509875.1 Oreohelix idahoensis | reverse complement strand
AGAAAATTTTATGGGGTTATTGTGATTTGGGAGTAGGATTTTGTTTTAGGGGAGATGGGTATGTAAGTATTTAGGGTAATGAGGAATTGATAGTTCTTATGGGTCGACTTACACTTTTGTTGACATTACGTACAGTACATGTAGGATCTTAGCATATTAAGGGACTCAGCGTTAACCCGGCGGCGATTGCCAAACTGGCCACAACAAATTAAACATAAAGTTCCTAACACCGCCATTTTTTATGTCATCCAGTAATTCCAACCGGCTATGAGTCACAACTCCGTATCCTCACCAACATCAAGACATCCAGACTATTGAACACAACAACAACACTCCTTTCTCACAAGCAACTCTGGTGCACCAAAAGAAACGCCTTTACATAGATTCAAACAAAAAATTTTACCATGTTTTTTACAAAATCAAAACTAGTAGCGCGAAACGCAAAACACGACAAACCCACCAGACACAGAGAACGCAAAAAACCGATCTACCATGAGATCAGCCCTTCAGGAAAATGCACAACACACCTTACCCGCCCCTCAAAGAAGCGCTCCTGTAACCAACAAAGTACCTAACAAAAAACAGAACGGCACCTACAGCAGGAAGCCGAACGTTACGATGTTATGTTTCCTCCACTACCTATAAGACAGCCCCTCACAAACACATTATATGACAGTTCAAGAAGCAGTGCCACAATGTCACAGACCCAAAAATCTCCTACAAGTGTTGTAACCACTGCAGACGAAATCTACAGTCGTCAAGCTTCCTCCCGTAGCCTTTCTGATCGTGCTCAGTGGAACCCAGAACTTGGCTACCTGATGCAATTCAGTCCAGCATCACTCAGCCAAGCACTAATGATGTCTGTGCAAACGCGGGCCTTACTATGTACCTGACAGAGACATCCATTATCGATGATTAATCCACTCATTTTTTTTTTTTTCATTGACTTAATCCCTGCGACCAAAGCCGTCTCTCCCCTGAAAAATTAATTGATTACTGTGACGCATAAAGTAATAAGTACTTTGTTACTTTCTCAAAACACTTTAATTTCATTGGCTACAGGCCTTCGACAGTTCTTTTCATAATTTGCAAGATTTTTTCATTTTACTTTTTTTTAATTCGTATCCTCTCAGTATTGCTTAATTACTTTGTTAGAATTTTAGTGTTGTGGTGTGGAAACGTGGGTGGTTACTGTTGTGTGACAATTTTAATATACTACTGACAATTTCAGTTACTTGTGATTTTTTAGCAATACTTGTACCAAGTGTTCGTACGTTAAGTACTAACATTTGCATTTTCACTTACTTGGTGACGTTAATTAGTTTAAATTTTCGTGGGTTCGTATTTAAAAAATTGTTTTTGTTATTTTCCTTTTTAAACCACTCGCCAAAATAAAATGCATACCTATCAGACACAATGGCTAATTAAGGATGGTCTACGGCTGGGCCACCTGAACATTTACCATTTATTAGGCAAACTTCCTGAGCTTACACAAATTCTAAATAAAAATTTTCATGTTTTTGGACTTTCCGAAAGTCGCTTAAACGACAAAATATCAGATGGTGAAATTGCCCTAAATAGTTTTAAAACAGTTCGGCGAGACTCAAGTAGAAAGCTAGAAACAGGTATTGTAGTATTATATTTCCACTTCTATTAGTTATCGCCGCAGAAGCGATTTAGAGACAGCAGAGACCGAGTGCATATGGTTAGAAATAAAACTACCGACTCAGGGACAATTTCTAGTCGGGTATCTTTATAGAAAATCCCAGTGCAGGAGCCATCTGGTATGAAGATTTCACCACTATGATGGATAAAGTATTTACCACTGCCAAAGAAATTATTCTTCTAGGCGATTTCAACATCGACATGCGCAACATAAACCAAACATGGGAAAACATCATCCTATCTTACAACCTAAAACAAATAGTCAACCAGCCTACCAGGGTAACAATTGCATCATCCACAATAATTGACCACATCTACGTCACCTGTGCAGACAATATTATAGAATGCTCTGTTCCTACTGTCGCGATGAGTGACCACTACCCTATATGTTGCACGTGGTCAAAGAATAAATATAAAGCTCCAAGAAATAAACATATCAGTATTAAATTTAGAAGTTTTAAACATTTCAACCGTGAACTATTTTTACATGATTTGCGAACTGCACCTCTTGCCAGTGTTTACCAGCTTTCTGATCCCGACGACGCCATTGCCCATTGGACACGTATCTTTCTTTGTGTGTTTGATAACCACGCACCAACTAAAGAAGTTCGTGTGAAACGACAGGTCAAATCTCCTTGGATCACACAAGCAGTGCTAGACGCCATGAGGCAGAGAGATCAAGCTCGCAAAAACAAGGACTTTAACATATACAGAGAACAGAGGAACAACGTGCAATATTTAATTCGTAGAGAAAAAAAGAATTACTTTAAAAATTTGGTTCAGAACAAAACAAACAGTAAAGATATATGGAAAGCAATCAATACCTTAGCGAACAAGCGAAATCTGTCAGTCTCGTCAACCCCTAATACTTCATTTACTCCCACAGACTTCAGCAATTACCTTCAGGCAGAAATAAACAGTCTTAAATCTACAATACCAAATTCACCTTGTGACTTAGGCAGGCTGTCAGTATTTTGTGAGAACAAATGTACCAACACAATCCCATCCAACATTCCGTTTATGACAGTTAATGAAGTGTATAACTATCTTCTAGGACTTAAAGATAATAACTCATCAGGACTTGACGGAGTCAGTAATCGAATACTGCGTTATGCGGCTCCAGCTATTAGTGATTCGCTTACATACATATACAATCAATGTATCGCACGGAGCTACTTTCCGTGGCACTTTAAAGTCGCTAAGGTATATCCTCTCTTAAAACCTGGCTCTTCCGACAATAATAACCTTGGTAACTATAGGCCAATCTCCTTAATATCATCGCTATCCAAACCACTAGAAAAACACATACATAAAATAACACTACAACACCTAGTTAACAACGGCTTGCTAATTGATAGTCAGTCGGGGTTTAGACCTAAACATTCATGTCACACAGCTCTAACTAAGATGATTGACAACTGGCACTTAAATATTAATAACGATAACATATGTGGGGCAGTTTTTGTAGACTTTAAAAAAGCATTTGATATGATAGATCACGCTATTTTAATTAGAAAACTAGAAACATCAAAAGTAAACCTTCAACTAGTGACGATAATTAAATCATTCCTGTCAGACAGAAAACATGTAGTTTCTTACAATAACTCTTGCTCATACCCAACCATAATAAATACCGGCGTTCCTCAGGGCTCTATTTAATATAATTAAAACAAAGTGCATGTTAATATCAACTAGACAAAAATTACAAAATTCTGAGAAAACAACACTTCAGATCTATATTGGTACCTCACCAATTGAAAACGTTAATGAACATAAAACTCTAGGAATAGTCGTTGACCAGCATCTTAATTGGAACTCACATGTTCATGCACTGACTAAGCAAACGGCACAGAAAGTTTACCAGTTAGCTAAAATCAAACATTTCCTAGATGAAGATGCACGAAAATTGTTCTATGTATCTCACATACAAACAAACCTTGACTATTGCTCCACAATCTGGGATGGTTGTTCTATGTCCAACACAAAAAGACTCCATTCACTACAAAAGCGTGCAGTGCGTCTAGTTTCTGACAACTGCCAAACACAGTGTGTAGATCTATATAAATATCTCAAAATACTGCCTCTAAGAAAGCGCTTTCGTTCAACAAAGCTAAATTTGTTCACAAAATCCTGTCACAGAATGCTCCAACATATCTGTGGCCAATGTTCAAATACAGTGAAAGACGCAGTCAACGCCTTAACAAAATACAAGTGCCCAAGCCTAGGCTTGACTTATTCAAGAAAAGCTTAGCTTACTCTGCTGCTCATCTTTGGAACTATCTTCCACATTATCTAAAACATAACAACCTCAGTCCCTATTCATACAATCGCAAACTTTTCGAATACTTTATGAGTTCTGATTATCTGCCCCCCTAATATGATTATTTTTCCGAACAAATGGTATAATATCGAGTGTAGGTTTAATGATGATGTTAGTGCTTTTCAACATATTTTGTTTCATGGTAATACTTAGTTTGTACTTTTCAACATATTTTATTTCATGTTTATAATTAGATACTGTGAATGTGAGTATGCTATTATTTTACCTGTACAACGTTGAATTCCTTGAATTGATGGGTAAATTGTATGTGAGAATAAATGAAATCAGTATAAAAGACGGGAGAAAGGAAGGGCAGAATGTCAGACGGGCCTGCGTGCCCAATTCTCAACCCTTTGAAAATAAAGTTCGTTCGTTCGTTCGTTCGTTCGTTCGTTCTATCCTTAGTCCATCTGTCTTTCGTTTATGATAACGTAGTGTATAAAATGACATGAATGGAATTTTAAATCTAGGTCAGCTTGCGTATCTCAAGGTTTTTCTTAGAAAGGCAGTACACGTTTTATGGAAGAAAGCGTGTAGTGATGCAGTAGGCTTTTACTATCAACGTGGAACGTTATAATTTGCAGACGAATTAGAAAACAAGGGGATTTCGAGTACAGTCATTGTGACAGCACTGTTCTTTACCATTCTTCTTTCCTTTTATTAAATTTATTTGTTAGGCTTTACATTTACGTTTTAATTTATATATGTGGATTAGAATTTCACACGACATGGACAAGAAAAGGACCTTAGCTCTTATTCGAGACAGTCATTTCTTGGAAGTTTTTCGATACTTGGTCTTTATTTGAATGCCGCGGCAAAACACATGAGAGAAGGTTCTCGAACAAATTTCAAAAACTAAACTTGAGAAAAAAATATGTTTTTTCTTAATAATAGAGTTATGAAAATAAAACCTAGCTAGTTTGATAGCCCATCTTGAGCAGAGAAATAATATGCTTTCAATTATACAGACGGATAGATAATAAGGAAGATATTGACAAAAGACTGTATTGTTCATATCAGACGAGCGACTGTACTGTTAACCCATGTCACTAAAAGTTTCGAAAATCTTGGCCTTGAGCATGCAAACGTAAAAATCGAGCTGTAATTACAGAGAGGGGAAGTGGTGGAGAATTGTAGCTAAAAATAATTTAGGAAGCAGATTTGTGTAGGAAATACATGTAAAACCAAGTGTGTTTTTATGAAAAAACAAGTAGCGACCGACGGACTAACAGACCTTAATACATACTTGACTGAGATTTGACTGAAGTGACTTTTTGGTTGTAATTTGAAAGTTAGGGGGGAAGTCGGCGATTGGTCAACGCATTTTATAGTAGCGGGACAGAGAGGTGAAATTTTGCCATTTGACATAAGTCTGTTCAGAGACGCAGTTTAAATTAACAGTGGTGTTGATTCCTGAAGAATACAAATATATAGTGGGACGCCATCATACAGCCAGCAGCTCAGCTGAGTTTTGCTAGCAAATTTAACTGTGTTCTCAATTCTGAATTCTGGTAAGAATGAACAATATTTATTTTGCATATTTTAATAATTCGAGTGATTGATACTGCCATATCATAAAAATGATTACGACAAGTAAGTGTTCGCTCTAGATCCCCAGCCCCAGTTCAGGGTCTAGAGACATACATACAAAGAAAATATATAGGAACGCCTAAATGAAACTATGAAAAAAGATCTAGTGTTGAGATCAGTGGAACATATCACCTATCTTATTCAACAGCAGGAAGCTATTGAACATATCTCAGATGCAATGTAGTCTTGGGGAACTAGTACTATGTGAAACCAACTAGGTAAGATGTGCTGTGTGGTCAGAGAGATCTGACCCAGTCTGTGTGGTGTTGTTGTGTGTAGTGTTGTGTGCAGAAGTGGTTCAGGAAGTAGAATTCTGACACATGACCCAATACTTTTGTTTCAGAATTGTGAGTTTCTGTTTGGCACCAAAGCGGTGTCAAATGCTGTAGTAATATATACAAGTGTGGACCAGTGTAGTCTACCATTGTGCCACAGCAGCCGCACATTATCCCCCAGCACGGAGAGGAGGGGCCACCAGACTTTTGTACTAGATCGACGCAGGCGAGATAAGTGATATCTGGCCTGCTGGACGTTCACCAACTCATTTTCCAACTGATTTTCCAACAAATTACCCACTAACTTATCAACTAAGATACCATCAATTGAAGACATACCATTGGGGAAATTAAACTATATATTCATCCCCTAAGTCGATGGACAATGTTTGGTAGTCATAGACTGGGAGTGATGACACCACCCCAACAGCATATCTAGTAATAAGTTCTCCTGGGACTATCTTAATATAATTATTATTAACCAGTCATTTGAAATAATTAGGTACACATTTTCCATTTTATTATGTCATATGATTATGCATTCCATTTATAACTCCATAATATTTCTTATGTTCTGACCAACTAAACATTTGGTTCAGAACAAATAAATTTATCAAAAGATTTATTTTTTAAAACTAAAACAACCTGAGTTAGTTCAGTGTGTTATAAAGTTTATTAATATTATTAGACTTCTTAATTATCTGTGTGTGTGTGTGTGTGTGTGTAATCTACCACAACACATTGCATATCAGTACCCTAGACTTTTAACGTAGCCACATTCATTAGAAAAAAAGATATGTGTGAGGTCGTTAGTGGTAGTAAAAAGGGCCTTCTGTAATTCACATCTACATTTATCTCAGGAGCCTTCACAGCTGACCTCATACATCACACTAGGTAACATCAACCATACAATACCATCAAAATCCACTACAAGCTGAAGCACGGGGAAAATCACGTGAAATACGTTCAAGATGTTAAATCGAAACAGCTCACAAATATGAAGGGGTAAGCCCTGTCAAAACACGGATGGACTAGGAGGTGGTCGATTTTGTATACTTTAAATAAAGAAAATTAAAAACCATAAGCTTGTTAACGAGGAAGAAAATTCCCCCCTCGTGACATAGCGATCATTAGGTCATTTGCAAAGTTGCAACAATTACGATCAAGTGGTTGCAGAGATATTGAATATTAAACAGCGGCAAACATTGTAAAACGCACTATAGCATTTAGAGTGACAGACCATATAAGTATTTACTAATTTATAACTCGGAGCGGGTGGAAATGTTTTTTTTTTTAAAAATATATTGATAAAATACAATAAAAAACATTCAAATGTTATAACATGCATATAATTTTCAGCGGAGAATCTTATAGCAGGACTTTTTATTCCATTTTCTTCTTTTGGTTTTCGATGATTGTTGAATTTCTTGTATTTATTCATTCTTTTTGGTTTTGTTGTTTCTTTGCTTTATTATTGCTCTTCATCTGTGTTTGTATATATTACGTATTTGTTGTATATAATCTATATTTCTTGTCCTTGTTGCCTGTTTGTAAATGTGGCTCACGAAGGTTAAAACCCGAATCGTCCATTGTTTCCTGTGCACTGTTTATTTGTAAAACTGATTCAATACCGTTTTTTTTTTTTTAATATATATATATACTTATATTATTTGGTAGGTTGACAGGAAATACTTAATGCATACAATTAAAAGTGTTCATTTAATTTAATATTTGTTGTCATAATTATGTTGTTGTCCTTCGAACAACAAAAAAATGCTTCCCGCCGAACCCCTGTTACAAAACTGTGACAAAGCATAAAGAAATCAGATTTTGCACGTGACCAGTGTTTGTGAATGTCTTCGGTTGTTTCTTCTCTCTCTGTTGCGTAGTTCATCATCAAGCTTTTGTAGTTCTTCAGTTCAACACGGTTTGTAATTCTGTCTTGCCTCTCTGATAATAGACTCGGTGGCTGCTAACTGGGAATGATTTGTAATGTTTACAGAACTACAGATGATCTAACTGAGATAAATGGGTAATTTTACAGACCTACAAACGAGCCAACTGGGACATACGAGTATTTGTAATGTTCAAAGACCTACAGATGAGCGGACTGGGGTATATTTGTAATGCTGACAGAGCTATAGACTATAAACTGGGATAGATTAGTAATACTGATAGAGATGGACTGACTGGAGCAGAATTACAACGCTGCCACATGGGAATTTTTTGAGATTATTAATATATGTCATAGTGGTATGAGAAGGATTGTTGAAACCATTACCTAAGACAATAAATAGTTTGACAAGAAATATGATTTCAAGTAAGCAGAAACTACACATCAAACCCCCAACTCCAACAACTGACTAAAGAGATTACAGTTATATAACTACGGGTAGAAAAATAAAGCAGGCCACCAACAACGAACGAAAACTGTAAAACAAGAGAGACAGTTTATCACTGACATATCAAATAAAACCACACAGTCAAACAATAAATAATCCAATAGAAGAATTACTTATTGATATTTTAGACACCATACGTCAAATTGTCATTGATAAAGACATAAATCAGCTGGAATTATGGAAGACCACACTATCGGTAGACACAAGAGGAAACGAAAAAACACATGGATTTTCATGTCAGCTAGTAGTACTTTTAACGTCACGTCGACACACTATCAATAATAGATATAGAGGTAAAATCATTACGCTTAAAAAATACAAGTAAATAAGTATATGGATTGAAAAAGCAGAAACACTTGAATAAACATAAGGATGTGACGGTCAGACAGGCAGCTAACGGTCTTTCACAGAAATAGACCTTTTCATGGCTAATATATAAGTCCCTCCCCCACTCCCCCCACATCCACTCGCCCCACATAATTAAAAGAAAAGGACAGAAATAACAGTACAACAAAATGTAATAAAAATGCGCACAATATGTCCCGCTTATAACCGTAATATTACACCTCTTGTCATGTTTTGACCGGATGTCGAATCTCAGAAATAAGTCAAACAAAAAGAAAAAAAAAAAAAAAAAACTTAACCATGTGATACTTTAAGCAGCAGAGACAAGGAAGTTAGGGGAAAGCATCCTATTTACTTCTGAAGGGAAGCAATTTAATTATTAATAAAAATAAATTTTTTCAGAACCACTGGGTCCTAATCATGTCATACTCCCGATGATCCCCTAGGTAGTGTGATTGGAGGCCTAGCCTTCTCGGATAAGGACGAACAAATAGTTGGTTCCGAGTGCAAGTTGCACACGTTAAATATTCCCTGGCAATTGAAAATCGTAAAGAGTAGGCCTTACGGCCATGACGTAGCAGAATTTACAAAATTAGGAAAACCTATCCGATAAAAACATATTTATAGAATGTATGATTCCTAAATACACACATTTGGGATTCTCGCCTGTGCTTTGGAGTTCGTGCACTGTGCTGATATCCTCCTTGAGATCTAAGGGAGGAGATCGGAGCACTGATAGAGTTGTCCGTGTGCAGTGAATATGGTCCTTAAAACCAAACGACACAAACCTTTTCCACCTTAGGGTGTAGAGGTTAGCCAGAGAGAGCGCCATGTTATCATGTAAACTGCTTCCAGTCCAGTCCTCGGTCCTTCAGGGATTGTCTAATGTTGTCCTCCCAGCACACTATGTGTCGTCATGGAGATCTGGATCCCTGGCTATTGTCTTCCCATATGTATCGTGGCAGCCGTTCTTCTCCAATACTACACACGTGACCAAACCACAGTAACTGGGACTGTTCCACTCGGCTTTGAACGACCAGTGCCATTGTAAATAAGCACAGACAAAATATGTGACAAATGAAGAGAAACAGCGGTTACAGAAAAACACATTCGTAATGAAGTTTTTGTTTTTGGATGAACGACAACATTATTTTGTGATTTTCGTAATTTACTAGTGGTCCTCAAAACACCAAGAGATGTTTAACCCGTCAGCTACTAAATTCATTACATCTAAGATACAGTGTTGTTCTGACTTGGATAAGTTGATTCTCGACTTACATGATTTAGAAAGTAGCCCATATTCATTACGGTGACAGGGCTGCATACAGGCAGATTATTTGTTTCTCTGGAGCTGGAGGAATGGTCTACCTAGCTCCACGATAAGTCACAGTTAATTTAGTAAATAGACGTAAAAATTAATAGCATAGACTAACGTACAGGAATGATGAGATTTTAAGTCCTGTAGAGCAGGGGCTCCCAGCCTATGGTGTGTCTACCACATGGGGGATACGAGAAGCATCTCACATGGTTACACATAATATTTAGTCAATAACTATAGGATGGGCCAAACGTCTGGAAATATAAGATGGGCCAAACGTCTGGAAATATAGGATGGGCCAATCGTCTGGAAATATAGGATGGGCCAAACGTCTGGAAATATAGGCAATTTGCCTTATCTAAATTTGTTCGCCTTTCTAACGTATGTAATAATTATTGTCCGTACGAATATGGATTCGACATTTGCAGCAGATTAACGCACAGAGATTGTTCTCATCTCCACAAGACAGGGAACCTCACAAAGACAAGTAGCAGCCGAATTCTCTATGAATCCAGACTTTTGGGACACACTGTAAATAATTCAATTGAAATATTCCAAAAGTAGTAGTGTTAGTGAGAAACAAAGTTGTGGAATGGAAGAGAGAACGACGAGATCTTATTCTAATCCGAAGCAACGAAAACAAAATGGAGTTTAAAAATGATAAGTGGAGACTCTATCAGAAATTGTATCAAGAATAAAACTGTTCGTTGATAAGACAAAGAATCAAGGGATATCAAGGGACTAATTCGTTTAAATGTATTCTGATAAATTTTTTGTTAAAATTGTTATTAAAAAAAAAAACTGTGTTATGTACCAAAAAATGTTTTCTTTATGACACATTAATTAACCTGTTTGTGACGTTAGTCCTATTTATTCGTTCCATTTGTTTCTGCCCACCATCACATAGTTAAATAAATTATTCACTAAATGACCTACAATATAGTCAACATTATTGTATCATGGACACCCAACAGATAGATATTCCCACACTACTAATTTTCTTAATGAAAGTGTGTATATAGTTAAGATAGAGGGCTGAACTTTTCAAACATACAAAACAAAATCATCACAGGCAGTAATTAAAATGTACGAGTTCTCATTCCACGCATCAGTTTAGAGCCAATAAAAAAAAAAGAAAAAAATATGTGAAACAGGCTTTTAGTGCACTAAAAAGCCACAAATAATTTTTCAAAGAGTGTATAGCTCGCAGTCAAAAAATGTAACATCAAATTGACAAAATGCCTGGCGCGCTGATTCTACATGAAATTAACTTGTGCGTTATACTTCATTAGACACTTATGGATAAAATATTTGATAAACAGCCTTAAGAATAGAGAACCTGTGACGCTTGGTCGTTCTCGTTTTATATACAAGCTATCATGTTCATCCATATTTCATTTTACTCAGACGACTTGCAGATTTCTTTCCATATATGTCCTTCTACATTCCGTTCATCCTACGATTTGCTAGGCTAGTTTAGTGGTTACCACACCGCTCTGGCGACCGGGTGATCCAGGATCAAACCCGTTCGACGGCATTTGAGGATTTTTCGTCGACCGGGGATTTGGACTGGATTAACTCGAGACCTGGCGAGGACATTTGAAGGAGTGTCGTCGACCAGGGATTGGCGGCTCCTTAGCCGACCCAGCTCTAATGGGTACCTCCGAAATCGGCGAGTATCTGCCTGAATGTCGAGGGACACCTGTCTCTGTACAAGAAAAAAAGGGATACTCACGTAAATTCAATGTCAGGTTAGACATTAATAATAATCTGAGATTTCGCCTCGAGTATTAGCGGGCGTACGAAAAAAAAAAGCTAGTCTTAGCAGAAGTGACAAACAGTCTTATCAATTCACGTGTTGACACACTAGCATTCAATTATCTTAGCAAATAATACATGCATAACACTGTCATCTACACCTAAACATACCTTGTTTCCTCCTGGAAGCAAAGGTGAAAGAATTATCACTTTTCATCCATCCTGTTCGTTATAGTTATATTCGAACGAGGCCACCTTTAACACACAAAAAATGTTTCTCTACTCGTTCACATTTCCTTTGTATATTACGTCTCCGCTGGTGCCGTAGCTCGCAACATTTGATTGATCAATAATTGCTTTTTTCCATTTCAATTTGCGTGAGGAGTTATTTTGTTTTTGGCTGTTGAACACTGTAAAGCTAGCTACAACGACAAATAGTTTTTCCTCGTTGGAAATGTAGAAGCAGATTTGTCCATGCTAAAGTGTGTCCAGCCCGTAATGACCAGGTGCTGTGGGACAAGTCATGTTTCTTGTATAATCTGTCCTACCAGTCACGTGGTCCATTTATTGTGGAGAATTCATAACATTTTCTCCATGCAACTCATAATTTTTTTTTTTCGTAGTGGCATTCTCATTTGTTTTTGTGTTTGTTATAACCAGTGTCATTAGTATGGTTTGGCCATGTCTGCAGAGTGAGAGAAGATTGGCTAACACGAAAAGCATGGGAAACTAAGAGCTAGGGATCCAGACCTCAGGACGACCTAGACCCCTAGGAGGACAATATTAGACAATCTTTGAAGGACGGAGGAGTAGAATGGACCAAGGCCAGGAGGAAGACAGACAATAGGATAATATTGCGCTCTCTTCCAAGCCTCTACGCCTTACGATAGAAGAGGAACGACTAAGTAAGTCATTAGTCTTGTATTTATGTTGTTTCGTTTATTATTTTCTTCTTTTCTAGCGCAATTTTTTTATAAAGTGCCACGTGTGTTAGTCACTGTGGTGTGTTAAGTAATGGTCGACATCTGCGCACTGTAATTGCCGTAAATTATGTATAGCTTCATTGTGTCTTACTTCTTGAATCACAAAAAGTGTTCATTGGATGCACACGTCGGCGTCGTGAACACTTATTACCTTGTTACACTCTCACCTCCAATTACAACTAGAAAACTAACTGTAACTAATTACTAAGAACGTAACCAACAATAATAAAACCAACAAATGGAGAGTGGGATCGGAATCAGACTTGAACATGGAAGTGGGTAGGGAGATAACCTCGACAGTTGGCACATACCAGAAAGGATCGGCACGTGATAACTGGAGAACAATGTTACATAGGATGAGATAGGATGAAGGTTGTGACAATAGACACAATAAAAGCAGAAAACAAAAGCTGTCCCACTGACTAGCCATATTCATACATCGCTATATAATTATTGTAGTATACTATATGATCTGAGATGTCAAAGACTTAAATCCCACATGGTAAACTACGGTGCTCCGATATGGCTCGCTAAAATAGCCAAGATGTCTTATGACCTAAGAGATATTTGATAAGTACACATGTAGGATTGACATAAATACGCGTTTGTTTAATAGACAACATCATACCAGAAATGCCGGCTGGAGTCACTTACTGAAAGGCACAATAACTTATAAAATAACACCAACCAATGTGAAAAGACACAACCTAAAGGAATAATACAGAACAATGCATACATGTGGCTGGGAACCTCATCTTGTACCATTAACTGTTACAGAAACCACACAGGATTTAGTGTAGGCAGCCTACAAGGTGGACCAGCTGTATTGGTGGATCCATGCTTTAGTGCAGGCTGTCTACAAGGTGGACCAGCTGTATTGGTGGATCCATGCTTTAGTGTAGGCTGTCTACAAGGTGGACAAGCTGTATTGGTGGATACATGCTTTAGTGTAGGCTGCCTACAAGGTGGACCAGCTGTATTGGTGGATCCATGCTTTAATGTAGTCTGTCTACAAGGGGACCAGCTGTATTGATGGATCCATGCTTTAGTGTAGGCTGTCTACAAGGTGGACCAGCTGTATTGGTAGATCCACGCTTTAGTGTAGGCTGTCTACAAGGTGGACCAGCTGTATTGGTGGATCCACGCGTTAGTGTAGGCTGTCTCCAAGGTGGACCAGCTGTATTGGTGGATCCACGCTTTAATGTAGGCTGCCTACAAGGTGGACCAGCTGTATTGGTAGATCCACGCTTTAGTGTAGGCTGCCTACAAGGTGGACCAGCTGTATTGGTGGATCCACGCTTTAGTGTAGGCTGCCTACAAGGTGGACCAGCTGTATTGGTGGATCCACGCTTTAGTGTAGGCTGCCTAAAAGGTGGACCAGCTGTATTGGTGGATCTACGCTTTTGTATAGGCTGTCTACAAGGTGGACCAGCTGTGTTGGTTGATCCATGCTTTAGTGTAGGCTGCCTACAAGGTGGACCAGCTATATTGGTGGATCCACGCTTTAGTGTAGGCTGCCTACAAAGTGGACCAGCTGTATTGGTGGATCCACGCTTTAATGTAGGCTACCTACAAGGTGGACCAGCTGTATTGGTGGATCCACCCTTTAGTGTAGGCTGCCTACAAGGTGGACCAGCTGTATTGGTGGATCCACGCTTTAGTGTAGGCTGCCTACAAGGTGGACCAGCTGTATTGGTGTATCCATGCTCCGTAAGGAGATTTAGAGAAATGATTGAGTCATACATAATCAGGAATGATCACACTTTACAAAAACACGTACTGATATAATCGACAGATTCAGGAATATGACTGAATGAATGATACATATTGTCAAGAGATTTAATAACATTGCTCTGCAGTGATTGTCCAACAGTGGCCAAAGTTCAGAGTATCTACTGAGGGTCTTCAAAGGTTGTTAGCTTTCGCTCAGTGTTACTCTTGGCAGAGATGTGAACTGAAGAATTGTGCATCAATTCTAGGGCGCTTCATAGAATTTTAAATAAATTAAGTACTAGATCTGATAGGATCCAGGAACGTGTAAACTGTGTATATTTCCTGACCTTCTTTGAGTTAGGAATTTCCTCGTTCTGATGATCCCCCAACAGATCTAACTCAGTAAAATATTACTCGAATAGCTCTGTTATAAGTATTTAAAATGACTTACATATACGTGTGTATTTCACTCAAAATGACCAAATCAACAATACATTTGTATATTTACAGATAACAAAATTTAATAGTCAATTATTGATAACAATTGTAAAATAAATAAAGGTGCGTTTAATTTAGATTGAGTTTTTAAAATGTCCTCATAGGTAATGGTCTGATTTGAAAAAAATGTCTTTCTGATTTAAAAAATAGAGTGTTCACTTGGCAGCTTTGAATGGGTACTTAGCTACCAGTAATATTGTCGGTTGGTTTCTGCTCCATCCGATGCTCGTTCTTTACAGGTTATAGACTGGTTCACTCTCGTCACTTGTCAAGTCTGGTGGCTAAAACACGTTCCTCGAGTATCGTGAAGTAATTGTGAAGAAGGTCCAGCGTCTGTAAAGACATTCTAAGTATAATAATTACAGCTTCAAACCAGTGTAAATGTCTATGTAAACATGTTCTCATTAAAATTAATGAAAGTATCTAAGCTTTTCAATCGGTGTAAATATAAATGAAAACATATTCAATTTATGTTGTGAACACTTTTCAATCAGTGGAAATGTAAATGTAAACATATTCTATCTGTACTATTAACCTTTCATTTAAATATAATGTAAATATAAAGCTATTCAAATTAAATGTAAAGAAAGTTTACTCTCGAGGGATTAAGTTTAATTCTCATCGATGGTAAATTCTGAGTTAAATGGAATGGTGAAATAATAAGATTTTGTGGGTGGGGGGGGGGGGGGGGGGGGGGGGCCACATAGGTATGTGTGTGAAAATGCAATACTCAAGAAAGCGTTTCGTTTCTATTCTTTGACCATAGTTGTTGGTGGTACCAGGATGGTACTAATCTCTTGAACAAAGTGAGGGTAGAGTTGAAACGAGGGACCAGCTTGGCAGTTACCCCTTGACATTTCTGGGAACGTGTGTCCCTTTAATCTTGACCAGAGACGCGAGAACTCCGGTGACCTATCTGCGCAGAGCCTTCCCATCAGCGGGAGCAGAACAAACCATAGGAAGTTAAGTAGCCCTATAAGCTACCAAGTAACCTCTGTTAAAACTAACTTCTCATCACAACCGTTATTAAAACTTTTTTTTTAACTTATAATTCATTATTCAAATTTTCTAAAACCTTGATAAACTTGAATGATTATTAAATCTTTTATTTGTAATTATACAAATTTAACTTCGATTCAATCATTTTAAATGTACTGCATGTTTGTCTCAGTCAGTTTACTAAACACACTCTAAACAGAGCTATACCAAAATAATAAGAATTCCACTGAGTAAATCAGAGGTGGGAGCTTGACGAGCTGAAAAACTAAAAATTGCTTAATCCTTCACAAAAGTTGTCTTCAGATCATAGAATTAACGTACTCAGCCAATGCAGTATTGTTTTCGCTTTTTCTGAATATCTTGTGAATAAATCCTTGGGATAGAAGCGTCATTACCCTTCTATCTACATCTCAGACAAGAGTAATCTTGTTCGAAGGTAGACACCTTTTGATGACCTACTTTATATACTCTTGAGTTTTGGCCACAGTTGGACCACTATTGCAAAACATGGAAAGCAACCCGTGACACCTACCCATTACTAACTTTAAAGTGGCAAGATCCAGGAAAACCCCTAGAAAATGATGGTAAAGAGAAAGAAGTAAATCAAAGTCCCACAGAAAAGTTTCGCATATCGACATTCAATGCAATAATTGATACGCTGAAAGCACAGATGAGAAACAAGGAGATGTCTACAAAAAATATGAAATAAATATTCCTGTTGGCCAAATTTAAATATGTCTGAAGAAGAACATTTGTAACACTGCTGTCACGTGATTGACTGCTCTTGCTCTGCAGTGATGGTCCAACAGTGACCAAGATTCAGATTATCTAATGAGGATCTTGGCAGAGATGTCAATTTGAAAATGGTGCTTCAATTCTACTGTGCCTCGTAGTCATTTAATAAATCAAGTACTACGGCTGATAGGATCCAGGCCGTGTAAACTGTTTATCTTCCTTGACCTTCTACGAGGAATAAGAATTTTGCTCGTTTTGATTTAAATCAGTATATTTACATATAACATATTTCATAAGTATTTATTGTTAACAAGATGAAATAAATAATGGTGTTATGTAATATGAATTTTCTATAAAATTTCATCACGGGTGTTAGAAGAAAAATGTTCTTAAGGAAAAGAGTTTACTTGGCAGCTTTAAGTGGGTACTAAGCTGCCATTAAGATGTCGGATGGTTTCTGCTCCAGCCGATGTTTTTTCTTTGTAGGTTGTTGATGGTTCACTAGTCACTGATCAAGTCTGGTTGCCGCAACATGTCCCTCGTAGTATCGTGGGGTAATTGCAAAGATGATCCAGCGTCTGTTAAGACCCGTCTACACTAGGTGCCAAACTGTGACTGAATGTCACTTATATAACACACTTGTTCCACATACTAGTACCACCAACTGGTGCCACCGATTAGTATCATAAAAAAAGAGAGAAACAAATAACCTCTGGGGTATTCGGTTTCCTGACAAAAAATCAGGCGTCCCCTCCCCTTCTTTCATTTCACCATCCCAGCTGCCTCAGAACTTTACCCTCTCTAAGCATGAATGTTAATCCCAGTAATACTAAAATCATTTCCTGTCGACTTAAATAACAATCTTTATGACGAACTACGTCAATTTCACTGGTACATAGCATACGACACACAAAATGTACTGACAAAAATAAAATCTCTCATGGTGATCTCCACCACATTATATTGCAAGCTGATGTGCAATCTATATTTCCAAATGTCGAGAATGCGTTACGCACACTCCTGCCATTGGCGATAAAGAACTGTTTTGCAGAACGTTATGTTTTACAATTACAATAACTCAAAAAGCCTCATAGGTCAAATACGACTACGTCTTATCGATTTTGATAATATAATCAAAGATATTTCTTTATGATTGTCTGTGTTTGTTTGAATTTATTCATCATTTCTGTACATATTATTATATATTAATATAAAAACATTTATATGAAATCCATTAGGTTTTTCCTAGCTTTATCGTTTAGAAGATTGGAGAGTGGTCTCAAAATATCTTAATATCCTAGGGCAGCCGAAGTTATTAATCTGGCCCTGCAAAAGAATATGGATCACATGTATTTATAATGATTAGAAAAACACTGACATTCACGCTGAGAAACGGTAAAAAGAGAGTCAAGCATACTGAACTCTAGGTCTATGTCTGACACCTTCAAACTTTTAAAATTTAGTCATTGCAAAGAAGACATGTTTTTTAACAATTCAGATTAAAGTCGAACAAGCCAGAAATGACCAGTTAAAAAACAAACAAACAAAATTCGAAAGTGGCAATGACAGAGTTGAGAGTTAAGGGCATGATAGCTAGGGGGAAAACTCTGTGGTGCCCACCTTCAGTTCGTGCCCTAAGCACGTGCTTATTTGGCTTAATGGATAATCCAGCACAGGGAATCAATGATTATTTTTGTTTTGTTTTTGTGAATCAATATTCACACATAAAGTATATATAACAAGTGATTTACTTTGGCTTCATTTTTTTACTGGTAAGAGAGGTAAATGGCTCCAAGGAAAACAATTCTGTTAAAAAATAATACATAAATTAGTAAAAGATTTCCGTTTGTTAGTTAATTTTATCCAAAAGGATTCAAAAATTACATATAAGCAATCAAATTATATATGGTTAAATAACACAAAATGAATTTGCTGTACAATTTAGACTCCTTGTTAAGTTTAGTTTTTACATTTAAAAAACATTTTGCACTTGACCCATGCGTCGTAGTAATACAGACTTTTGTTTCATTCAACCTTTCAATGCCAATGAATATATACAATTTCTATTTGTCAGGATTGTGCTGTCAACGCTAAACAGCGCTCGTCATCAATCTCTTGATAATATTGTATGACAAAACACCACAGACAAACAGGTCTACGACCAGCGCTCGTGTAGATACGGGTGAAATCTGACTTGGGAACAAGAGAAAGAGGACACCATCCGCCATCTTGTGTTACTATACATCCTAGGTATGTGAAGGTTTCTGTCTGTTCCAGTTGTTGATTTTTTACTGTTACGGGCTCATGGATGCTCACATTGCGTGTCACGACCTCTGTCTTCTTTAGATTGATGTTCAGGCCCACTTGCTGGCTATACTTATTAAGTCTATCCGTTTTTTCCTGGATGTGTTGATGTGAATGTGCTAGTAGTGTTATGTAATCTGCATATTCCAGATCTTCCAATATAGAAAACGTAGTCCATCTTATTCCTCTTGGACTGCACTCTGTTGTCTGTCGCATCACCCAATCCATACTTGTGCAAATAGCGGTTCTAATAGTTCTGCAGCTAGTTCATGGTCTGTCTTAAATAACTTAGCATTTAAATATCGTGACCAGGAGCTTTAAAATTTTTAAACTCTTTGATAGCTGTGATTATTTCTTCACTTCGTGGACTGTCTGTATTTACGTCTAGATCATGTTCAGCCTCAGGAACATTCAGCTGCATCTCTGGTGGTTCATTATTCAGTGTTTCTCTGAAGTGCTTTGCCCATCTTGTTTCCTGCCCCTATGCTGTGGTGATGACATTTCCTTTATTATTTATTACTAACGTAATATTGTTTGCACCCCGTTTTCCGTTGATGTTTTTAGTTATTGTATATACTTTTTTATAAGGCTGCAATTACGTACCTGAAATTATATACGCATTTTGCTGTATAACTGAATAATGGTGGGAAAAGATACTTAAAAAATATGTTTACCATAGAGATGCTACAAAAAAAATTACTAGGAAGTTGAGATGCCAGTGGCATTAATTTTGTTATAATAAATCTGTTTTCTTTGACATATAATCATATATAACCATGTTTTTGTTGTTGTAAAAATGTATATCTGTTGTCGAGATGTCCTCTAGTATTACGGTCCTAGAGATCGCCTAGATGGCCACCCATGGTTTAGATTAATTTGAATTATTAGGTGTGTTAATACCTGTTGTGTTGGTGTAGTTTATGACTGTCGTAGATTTTGGAAAGGTGGTTAAGATAGATTCTGGTCCCCTCTGAATAGAACTGTAAAGGTGGTAACTCAGTGAGAGATAAGGTAAAGAAATAGATTTTACGAGTGAAATGGTGAAAAGGTAGAGTCTGTCCCTGGATTGAGAAGATACTCTAGTCCAGCCTATCGCTATGACTGAAATTTGTTTATCAGACAGTTTACCTTTCTGTATATATTAACATATACACTATAACCACTCACCTATACACACAGATAAGTGACGACAATTTGACGCACAAACGTAAAACTATAGTAATGGAGTAGGGATATTGGGCCGAGCTGACCAATACAGGTAATTAAGTTTATGTTAAGTTTATTTATTATAAAGAAAACTTCACAACAACCAGTATCAAATATCAAATACAAAAATCATAGGTTAAAGAAATAATAAAGAAATAGACACATAAGTGCAATTCCCTCTGTTGAGACAAGACCCCGTTAGAAGAAGTTATTAACCCCCAAAAGGTCAAAAGATTAGCACTATGGTATAGAATTTTACTATACTGTAAAGAAAAGAGCTTTTAATTAATCTATCCTGAAATAAACAGTATTAGCAAACATAAAGAAGAAAAAAAAAACAAAGTGAGTACAATGATTATACAATAGAAGAATTATTCACTCCTTCTTTCTCTCGCTTCTGACAAAACCTGTGGCCACATTCAGTCACGCTTACCTAATAAGTGCTTTCATAACATCTTGAACATATCTCCATGATACAATCACAAATCCAGGGTTGGGTTTTGACAAAACAAGCCCCAGATCCTCCAAGACTGATTTAATCCTCTTATTGGGGAACGCTTACTTTGTTACTGTTAATGTCACACCAATTAGTACAGGTAGGAAAAAAACACATACGAGATCTAGTGTTCACAGTGTAGCTTGAAATTTCAAGACTTAAAGAGAATATCAGGTAGATAATTCTCTCTGGATAAAATCCTCGCCACAACACAGTGGTCGGTAGTCGGGTAGTGTTAAATTTGATAACTTCGCCATAGCGGGCTGAATGTAAATGAAAAAAATGTAAAAGAAAGCTGGGTAGCTATATGTCCAGTTAAATTAATTCTTATAGTCTTTTATTGGTACTCTCTCTCTCTTTGTGGGTGAAACAAGAGGGCCAAACAGGTCAACCTCGAAGACATGATATTTATATAAGAATTTTTTTTTTGTACTGAATGACTTAGACCCGTTTTCTCAGATTCACGCCTCTGGTAGGCTTTGGTTTGTGACCCGTACTGAATTTGTAGGAAGAAAATACAACACATTTAGTCACACTAAAGTATTCTATCCAAACCCGCGTAAAGGTATAATTTATTATCCACTCTGTTATTAGATTTGATTAGAAAACACAAGTGTATAGCTTATCTTATATTTCTTATTAACCCGTGAAATAAATTCCAGTCATTTACAAAATTTTACACATAATGGATTAGAGATAAATATATATTTCGTCAGTACTACATTGCTTAGAGCATTTCCTAGTCAATTAAAATATCTCTTTTCTAGGGGATAGCAATTAATTAAATTAACGTTACAGCCGGTAAAATTGCTATAAATTATTTTATGTCGCTAGTCAATTAACACCACAAAATCCTAGTAAAATATAATGACGAACGTTAACAATTAAATGACTCAAAAATGCTAGTATAATATTTACCGCAACACATAAATTTAAACTAACTCCAATCGAAATACTAAGTAATTCCACTATTACAATGGTCTAGGATTCGAAGCTAGATGTTCCAAAAATTCTGAGGCGACTTGATAATATAGTTTAAAGGATGAGGTATATATATATGAAATAGGTCTTAATTCGCTAGCTCTTGCGAGATGTCACGCCTGCCCGTATTTTTGGGGAAATCTGCGGTCGATTTCTGAATGAAAGCTTTATTTCTCACTTCTGCCGACCGCATGGACTTTGGCAGCGAGCAAACAGTCTTTTGATCTCCGCTCGTTCCGTCACTAATTACAGTCTCTGGGACTCACGAACAGACGGCTGAGGTCGGTAACGTTGGTTATCGCCACTTTGATTTTCTTTCTACGTGCATCATAGTCTGATCTGTCACTATTTCAACGATTGCCCAATCGCGCGCGTGATAATCCAGTTAACGGCTCTTACACGCTAGTTGTTTACCTGTCCCGTCGTGGACTAGTTAATAAGTCTGTTTGTAAACCTTCCTATTGCATGTAAGACTATAGAGAAGAGAAAAAAATAGGCGTGGCAACAATTATGAGTTTGACAGGTATAGAAGTACCTGGGTTCTGCGTTAACCAACGTGCATACTAATAAGGAAGCAAAGGTGGGAACCAGGTGGGAGCAAAGACGTGCTGATATATGTAATCTATTTACATAATCTATCACAATGACATATGTGAGCTAGAACAAGGAATAATGTACTTGTATACGCAGGGCGTTCTCAACTTTTTTTCTCCTCATGGCCCACTTCTGACCCTCTTTTGCCTCTGTGCTCCCTACCCATTGTGGCTGTGACCACCTAGAAATATGGGGACTTGTAGGGCAGAAACAAACTGCTTCTACTTTGTTCTGTCAGTCGCCAGCATTCTTGCATTGCCCCAACTCTGGTTCATTCTTTGCATCTTGGCCCCATAGTTCTCCACCAAGTTCTTTTTGGTTGGCCTCTCTTTCGCTTTCCTTCAGGGGGTCATGTCGTGATTTAGTCTGTCTCACAACACGGTTTTCTATATAATTAGGAGTAAACCTGACCATACCGCACGCTTGATAAGGGTGGATTTAGGTTGACTTCAATTACCACCCCTATCGACAACCAGTAAAATTATAGTTGTAGATGTAGGGTGTCTTATCTGGTTTTGTGTTGTTGTTGTTGCTGTGTATGGTAGTGATGTAGTTCACAGAGTTACAGCACGTAGGGTACGACATGTGAAGTCATAAATGAGTAAACTGCTCTGGACGTTTTTTTATCATTTATTTTGACGTCACAGGTACAAGTACGTACATCCAGTTCACAATAGGGCAATGTCATGACATTCACGAATATCAGCATACATAGTTCATCAATGAATTTGGCATATTCTAGAGATGATGATATGGCGCCAAGGGATTATATGGTTGGCTCTAAATACAAAAGTACAGCAACAAAAATCCTCTTACTGTTCAGATGTGCTAAATGAGTCAAATCATCAGTCGCACGAGGATGGCATTCCAGGAGTGCAGGTCAAACTGACCTTTACAGGCATTCCTAAATCTAACCTTGACGTAGGCATAATCGCTGACACACAGCGACGTTCATAAAACAAAGAACTGTCCTTCGGGCTGAGTATGACCCGTGTACATATAGATCTCAGGTATGAAGATACCTGGGGCGTGACATCTATTAGAAGAACCTTCCTTTCTGTAATGCATACGTGAGCAGAGATCGACCATTGTCAAACATAAGTAAAGTTACAGATTGGATGTAAATGAGGCATTACCTTCGTTCGAAAATCCACACCACAGAAAACATACGCCTCCAGGCGTTTTAGAATACTCAAGGGAAGGACCTTGTAAGCTAACTATCTCACAATAAGGCTCCTAATCCCTAACAAAATCACAGAGACGCCAAAACGCGTCTTCTCTGCTTCACAGCTTTACATCGTCTCCAAAGATAAAGAAACTTCCCAGACGCCCCGCGTCCGGACATGCGCAGAACGCATCTACATGAATAGCAATCAAACCAGACGATCTAGGAACATTCCAGATAAGATTTAACTAGATCGAGCCTTATTTGGACATGAACAGAGACCTCAACACAGGTTTCAGACATTCCAACCACAGTTGACTGATACTACCAAATAAGGAGAATGGTCACACTTCGTTAATAAAAATATGGACCGACCGTGTCTCGACACAAGAGGAGGTAAAATCATATTAAATGATAATCTCAATTATCCAGAGTTATGTAACTTTCACCGACTAAAAATTAAAGTGTACTTTCAGTCAATCTAATAATACAATGTCTTTAGCAAAAAATGATCATACAATGACTTTCGAAAAGAAAATGATCATATATGACTTTAGAAAAAATGAACATATAATGACTTTAGAAAAAATGAAGATGTGTGCGTAACATTACCGCACCCTCCCGTGAAAAAAAAATGAAATATTTTTTTTTGAATCCTGGAGCCGGGAAAAACCCTAGGCTCCTAACGCACGTATGATGCGCGGATATATTGCCTAAAAGTAAGGCTAGCTCGACGCATGGAGCGAAACTGAGATTATATCTCAGATCCTTAGAGAAAAAAAATTTACCTAAGTATATGCGTATATATTCCAGGAAGGTGCCACCAACACACGCCACAGTGATGGCAATATCATAATGAAAGTCAAATTATACTCATACAAATCTATGAAATTAAATATATTATCATAGTATTATACAATGAAGTGTTGCAAACAGCGGTGTAATATACCAATATACCGCAATATAATATTACACATATTTAAACAAAGAGTACATTATATAATGGATTATTAAACATTACTAATACATGTGCTGTTTCTCGTAGACATAAATACAATCGATACAAGAAGATGTGGACATCATCCGCTCCCAATCCAGGACAGGACTAGATAACTTCAAAGCTCCACACTGTACAAAATCTCGCAGACTTCAATGATGTGCTGCGAAAATATCAATAACACAAATCTTTAAGAGAAATGTTAAATCTCTTAATACAATCATTAAAATATAATATCTAAATGTGGCCATGTGATCTTTTGGCCCGTATATCGCTAACTAAGCCTTCTTCTGTTATGCTAAAATCGGTAACAGAAAAAAAAAATTACATGGTACAACGTTATAAATTCCCAAAAAGTGAGAAAATATGTGCTAATATGTCATTATAGTATTGAACTGTATATCAGGAAATATATATGACAGAAGAATTATGTGGAATCGTGTGGGCACCTGGACAGAATGTCTGCCATCACATTATCCGAACCACGGATAGCTCGCACCGTGAAATGAAATGGTTGAAGAGCTATGGCATATCGAGTAGACCTCGAGCTCTTCAAGTTTTTTCTCTGAATAGCAGTAAGAGCTTTCTGGTCGGTTTCCACAACGAAATGTGCACCTAGAAGAAATCTTTGTAACTTCAGAATAGACCATACCATAGCTAATAATTCACGGTCTAAAACCGAGTAATTCTTTTCTGCAGCATTTAATTTCCTAGAGATATACATCACTGGATGCAGTGTATCAGAATACTCCTGCATAAGTGCTGCCCCAATCCCAGTTGACGAGGCGTCACTTCGAAGAACAAAAGTCTTCTCAATAGTAGGTAACCTAAGGATAGGTGGAGATGAAAATAGAGTTTTAACCTGGTCCAATGAGGATTGACATTCTTGAGACCAGCGGATCAGATTAGGCGATCCTTTCTTCAATAAAGTAGAAAGCGGTGCCATAATCGAGGACAGATTCGGAATGAATCGTCCGTAAAATTGGATTAAACCTAAGAGACTCCGTACTTGTTTCTTCGTCTTAGGGACAGAAATGTTAAGTAATTTTGAAACATTATGGTCCTCCGTCTTTAAAAGACCATGACCAACACGATGACCCAGGAAAGAAATCTCACTAAATCCTATAAAGGCTTTAGAGGGTTTTGCAGTCAAGTCATACTCACGAAGAGTAGACAGCAATTCGTATAAACCCAAATAGTGATCTTCCCAGGAATCACTGAACAGACAGATATCGTCTAAGTATGCTATGACATCTGTACGATATGCGAGAATTCGCCGCATCATGCGTACGAATGTAGCAGGGGCGTTCATAAGACCGAAAGGCATGAAATTCCATTGGAATAAACCCCTAGGTGTAGAAAACGCTGTAAAAGGTTTGGCACGTTCAGTTAAAGGGACTTGCCAATAACCTTTAGACAAGTCTAGTTTAGTAAAGAATCTAGAATTAGAAAGTTTATTTAGTAGCTCTTCCAATGAAGCCATATGTTCAGCATCGAACTTCGTAACTTGGTTCAATTTGCGATAATCTACGCAAATGCGAATGTTATTATTATTCTTTCGAACAATAACCATGGACGAAGAGTATGGTGAAGTAGATGGTTCGATTATTTCCAACCGTATCATCTCATCCAATTCTTTCTCGACTTGTGACTGAAAGTGGATAGGTATTGGATAGGGCCTGACTCTGATAGGATTATGGTCAGTAAGCACTATGTCATGTTCGATGACATGTGTGTGTCCCGGGATGTCTGTAAGGACATCCTGAAACGTTTGCAACATCGAAGAAACTTGTCGATGTTCCTCAGCGGAAAGATTAGGAGAAACGGTAACGTTTTTCCAAGATTCCGTAGAATGAAGTGGGACCATAGGAAGTGGAAGATTGACATCAGAAAAAGTAGTTTCCTCATCCTGTATAACTGACAGGGATGAGTAATGACCATGAGGTACTTTAGAATTGTCCGTTGCCTGGAAAATAGGCTGCAAATAGGCAGATCTTTCATGAAATTCCGTGAGCATATTTATGTGGAAAGTTTTATGCTTTCCATCAATATCGACAACATAGTCGACATCGGAAATTTTAGAGACTATTGCATATGGACCTTTCCATGCAATAAGAAGTCTGTTCTCACTTGACGGAAGAAGAACGAATGCTTTGTCACCTGGATAAAGTTGTCGTAGACATATATTTTTATTTGCAAACTGCCTTGCCTTTTCTTCAGCAAATTCAGATGAAGAAGTTGCTAGTTTGCATGCCTCGATGATCTTTTGCCTAAGAGCAATGACATACTCATAAGAAGATTGAGTCTCATCGCTAATATTATCGGCAGTGATAAGATCGTGTAGTAAAGACATAGGGCCGCGCGGTTGCGCGCCAAAGACAAGTTCAAAAGGAGAAAACCCTGTGTGTTCATTGGGGATCTCTCTATAAGCAAAGAGAGCCGCGGGTAAAACCCTGTCCCAATCCTGAGGATGATCCTCAGTTATCTTCCCAAGTAAAGTTTTTAGTGTCCTATTCAAACGCTCAACTAACCCATTAGACATTGGGTGATAGATACTGCTGAGAGACCTTTTAATATGTAGCATAGACATTACTTGTGACATAGTGTCTGATATAAGTTGAGTGCCATGATCTCACAATATTTCTCTGGGGAAACCTAAGCGAGAAAATATCAGCCAAAGAGCGTCTGCGATATCAGCAGTTGAGATGCTCTTGAGAGGTATAGCCTCTGGCCAACGTGTGCACATATCGACACATGTAAGAATAAATTGATGTCCTCTGGCCGACTTAATCCTAAAAGGACCGATAATATCTATTGTCATTTTTTGAAAAGGGCGAATAGGAATGTCAGCAGCCTGAATAGGCGCAGCATGTCGTGGTCCTTTCGATTTGACCTCCTGACATACTTTGCAAGAACGACAGTAAATTCGTATGTCCTTGCTCACAAATGGCCAAAAGAAAGCCGCAAGAACCCTCGACTTTGTACGGGAAAAACCCATATGTCCAGCACATTGCGAGTCATGAGCATGTTGCAATATTTGCAATCTCATACTCTTAGGCACAAGAATTTGTGAATGAGTGGACGTAGACGAGTCTTGCACCATACGCACAAGTACGCCGTTCTTCATAGAAATCCAAGACTTTCTATTAGTATTCTGATTTTTATCACCTTTTTTTGCTAGAATGAAGAATTTTTGTAAAGAAGAATCTTCTTCTTGCAATTTTATAAATGAGTCACGTGAAATAATCAAGTGACTATTTTGGTTATCTACTTCCTCATTATTAGTTAATGAAGTTTGAGGTGGATCCAGAGCATGTGCTCTTGTGACCACCGCATTAGTAGCTTCCATGTTTTGCTCTTCCCAAACAGCAATTTGCTGTGGGGTACATTCCCTAACTCCGTGAATACGACCAATAATAAGTTCCGCAATAGGGTTTGGAAGAAGACACGCGTGGACATCTCCCGTAAAGAAAGGAGTAGCAATATGTATTATGGCAGTAGGATACTTTTCCAAACTGCCACTGAATGTGACACATTTGATGACCTTTCCTGTAGCACAGGATGGATTTACAAGAGATTGCCTAACGCCAACAGTAGTACATCCAGAATCAAACAAAATTGAGACTGGATTACTATTTACAAGACCCTTATGTAGTATAAGAGAACCTCTCCCGTCATGCGCAACATTAGCAGGAAGAGCTGGAAGAGGATGACCACAGCTTAAAGTAGTTACGGAAGTTGGTTCGAACAAAGTACTACATTGGGGACATTTATTTGCTCTACCAAAGTTTTTATTATCATTAACCTGTTTATCTGCTCCGTGAGATTCTTGTTGTACAGAGTTTGTCTGTTGATATCTCTTTCTCTTATGAAGAGACCTACCGCGACCATTACTGCCTCTGAAAATATCATTATTTTCTCTCCTGTAATTGTTATCATGGTTAGTGTTCCAGTTTCCATAATTGTCATTATCATCTCTATATTGATTTGAAAATCTAGTAGATTGATTTTGAGGTCTACGCGAAAAATAGCTACCTCTATACTGACTACCTTATCGGAAATGTCTAAAATTATTAGATCCATAATAACGATGAGTGTCAGCTTGTCTCCAGTTATTCGAAGAAGAATCACCATGTGATTGATTGCTATGATTTTGATCATCATTACGGTTGGTCTTTCTGTTAATATTATGTTAAGTACCTTGAAACTTACGTTTGAAGTTTTGGCCATATGGTGCTGCCGAAGCAACTGGCATACCTTCTTTTACTCATCTGTTGCTAACGGTTACGTTAGGGTGCGCAGTCACATACTGGCATCAGTATTCTTCCATTTCTTTTATGTTTTTATGCTTACGCTCATGAAAAAAGGAAAGAAAAGATTGATTTACAGAAGACATAACCTTGTCTCTAAGTAGTAAGTCCATAAGAGCTTCATATGTATTTTCTGTCTTAAACAGCTCAACCCATCGTGAAAAAGTAAGACGTATCCTTGATATGAATTCAGAGAATTCCACTCCAGTTTCTGGCAACATATTTTTAAATTGAAGACGATAGCCGTCTTCGTTAAGTTGGTATTTTTTTAACAAGACTGCTCTGACAACCTCATAGTTGTTCTTGTCAGGCACATCTACCATGCCCAACATAATCAAAGCATCACCTCTAAGTATCTTGGACAGATGATAAACATATAGTGTTTTATCTATGTTATGCACCTTACATGCACTTTCAAATCTGTCTAAATAAAATGTTATGTCATCAATGGAGGCATTAAATGCTGGTAGATTAAGCTTAAAATTATTAGCATTAGTCTTATCCGACACCTTATCTGCATTATTAGCATTACTAGTGTTCGATAATTTCATCTTTTCTAACTCTAAAGCTAAGAGTTTTTCTTCATGCTCCATTTTAGCTTTTCTCTCATCAGCCTCTCTTTGTAACCTTCTCTCATCAGCCTCTCTTTGTAACCTTTTTTCTTCAGCCTCTTTTTCAAGTCTTTAATTTTCAGCCTCTGTTTCTCTTTCAAGTTTTTTCTCTTCAGCTTCTCTTTCAAGTTTTTTATTTTCAGCCTCAATGTACAGTCTTTTCTCTTCAGCTTTTGCTTCTGTTTCTCTTTTTTGTTTTTCCATTTCCATTTGGAATCTTCTTTCCTCCACCTGCATCTGCAATTTCTTTTGTTCAGCTTCCATTTCCATTTTTTTTCTCTTCCATCTTTAATACCTTATCATATTGAGTAGTTGCATATTCTTTCAACTTATCACCTGTCTTGCCAAGGGATTTCCCTTGTTCAATAAAGTAATCAAGTGTAGACATGATGTCTAATACTGTGAGTCACCAAATCTGAAATATTAATTATCTTATTTCAACCTTAATAATAACAAGACTTAATAAAGTACTTGTATAATCCCAATGTTTAACCCAATCTCTGTGGGAAACAAGTCTTTGACACCAAACTTGTATTATCAAATGTATAATAATATCACAAGTCACTTCTTACTCATCAGTGCACTACACAAATTAGTGCATGAACACAAATCAATCAGTTATTTATCATAACTGCACAATGTAATAGTGCATGAACAAATTAACTAGTTAGTTATGATAAGTGCACTATAAATCAATAGTGCATGAGCAAATATGTAACAATAGTGAAAGCTAATTACTCAAGAACTATGTAACCTATAACAAAGAACAAAGACAATGTAAACAATAACAAAGATCAAAGACAATGTAAACAATAACAAAGATCAAAGTCAATGTAAACAATAACAAAGATCAAAGTCAATACGAAAACTTTCGCATAAGTCAACTAAATAAACAGCAGAACTAAAAGAAAATATCACAAAGAATGTGATGACAAAATGCGAAGAATGTACACAAACAAATGACGTCACAATGTATAAACAAAAATTGTGTATAGAACTGAATAATAGAAAAGGGGAGATCTACAAATACAAACAAATGAAATCGGAACTAAAGAACAGAAAGAAAAAAAAATATTACAAAAACAACGAAAATAAAGCACAACTCGTCACAATTAAACAAATATAGCAACGTCTGTCGCTAGCAAATTTCACAATAGGAAATTTGCACAGTCCCTAAAGAAAACGCTAACAGTAGAAACCTCTGTGACGTGGTATCTTCTACTGAAAGACACCACCCAACCGAAACCCGCTGAAGTATAAACATATAAATATACAAATAACATATAACATATAAACATGTAGCATGTAAACAGTGTGAAAAGTGTGAGAGACAGAAGGCTCAGTTAGAACATAAGGTCACAGTTCACAAACAAAACACGCCACTTAACTTCTATGTCTCCAAACGTCAGCACGGTGCAGAACAGGTTGAGATCAACATTCTGAGGATAATGATCCAACGTTGATCAACATCTGCTCCTATAGACAGCCATGACGCTGGAAAATGAGCTTCTGATACCGGAACAGTTGTTACGGCACTTGTCCTTCTTCCTTACTGCTCAGGAAATCGATTCGCCCGGTACTTGTCCTTCTATCGTAGGAAAACTGCAATACTGCCGAGCAGCGCCGGGTAGTTTCAAAATATTACCAACTGTCAGCAACGCCGGGTACTTTCAAAAAAATTTCATGGAAGGTAGTAGTTGAAGCTGTAATGTTGTCTTGTAGTCTGATGATGATGTCTGGGTTTGTTGACCCCCTTGAGAGCTGGTACCAGAATAAACCAACTTTTGGCCACCATGAAATGATAATGGTGCGCCAAAATGCCAGGTTAAACCAACTACTGGCCACCATGAAATGATAAGGGTGCATTTAGGCTGACTTCAATTACCACCCCTATGGACACCAGTAAAATTATAGTTGTAGATGTAGGGTGTCTTATCTGGTTTTGTGTTGTTGTTGTTGCTGTGTATGGTAGTGATGTAGTTCACAGAGTTACAGCACGTAGTGTACGACATGTGAAGTCATAAATGGGTAAATTGCTCTGGACGTTTTTTTATCATTTATTTTGACGTCACAGGTACAAGTACGTACATCCAGTTCACAATAGGGCAATGTCATGACATTCACGAATATCAGCATACATAGTTCATCAATGCATTTGGCATATTCTAAAGATGATGATGTGGCGCCAAGAGATTATATGGTTGGCTCCAAATACAAAAGTACAGCAACAAAAATCCTCTTACTGTTCAGATGTGCTAAATGAGTCAAATCATCAGTCGCACGAGGATGGCATTCCAGGAGTGCAGGTCAAACTGACCTTTACAGGCATTCCTAAATCTAACCTTGACGTAGGCATAATCGCTGACACACGGCGACGTTCATAGAAGAAAGAACTGTCCTTCGGGCTGAGTATGACCCGTGTACATATAGATCTCAGGTATGAAGATACCTGGGGCGTGACATCTATTAGAAGAACCTTCCTTTCTGTAATGCATACGTGAGCAGAGATCGACCATTGTCAAACATAAGTAAAGTTACAGATTGGATGTAAATGAGGCATTACCTTCGTTCGAAAATCCACACCACAGAAAACATACGCCTCCAGGCGTTTTAGAATACTCAAGGGAAGGACCTTGTAAGCTAACTATCTCACAATAAGGCTCCTAATCCCTAACAAATCACAGAGGCTTTTTTTTTTTAAAACCTTTATTCAGGTAAATACATCAATGTTATTTACAAGAGTCAACATTTGTACAACTTTCAAATAAATATACGATATATGGTGTAAGCTACCCCCTCCCCCTCCCTCCTCCCCAAGTAAAACAATCAACCATCAATATTATATAACCAATCGAAAACAAGAGGACAAAAATTATTTCACAAAAAGTCCCGACAATATCCCAAACAATCAAAAGCAAAAATTATTTAGGATGATAAACCCGAATGTAAATGAGGCTACAAATCTCTGAGTACATCGACACCCTATCATGGGATGATTGATGAAGACATAAATGATAGATGGAATTTATATTGCATGATATTTACAGAAATATTTACAATCAGAGCTACTTGCTTACATCAAAAAGCAAAGTCCACAACAAGAAATATTTTTAAAGTTGTTCTGTTATATTTTGTGTTATTTGTTCGTATATCTGTAAAAATATTCTACTGTCGTAATGTATGCCGTCATGTACTGCCCTATTCCTACATGTCCATACTAAGTATCTAAATTCTGCTAATAAAGTTAAGAGTTTAAGTTCTGTCTGTCTTGGTAACATAGGTAAAAAATTCAACATGACCGCTTGGTACATGCTGAGCGAATGCTGTGTTTTGGAAGCTATTAGTGTTCTTAGTTTGTTTAATGTAGGGACCACTGTCCTACATGTGTAAAACAAGTGGTCCTCTGTTTCTATTGCGTTGTTACTGCACAGTTTACACCTCGGTGGCGCTTTGCCCGCTTTCATTGCTGAATGCTTGTTCATGATAGGTGTTAAACTGTACAGTAACCTAAATGTAACTTGTTTGACTTGTGGCTTAACATCTATTGCGTGAATGTTTGTGAAGCTTTGTGTGTAGTCTGTTATGAAAAGGTTGTACCCTCGTTTTATTCGTGTACCTAAATGAGGTTCTTGTGCTCCTACTAAAAGTTTGTATATGAGTTTAGTATCTTGTTTTACTAACTGTTCATTCCCTTTTAAATTTTCTATGCATATCCTATAAAAAGGTGGTGGGGTGTCAAAGGAATGTGGTTGGTTGTTTTCTAGTTTGTGTAACTTAATTAACCTAAGTCCGATATAATAATGTGCTAAGGGGTACAAACTTGGGTTTTTAATTATCTCCCCTATATATTTGATCCTTAAAGCTTTAATTTTAGTGTTGATGTCTTGCAAGGCTATCCCCCCTTTTTGTTTAGGTTGTATTAGGGTTAAGTGTTTAATACTTTTAAAAGTGCCCCTAAGAATGAAATTCCTAATCAGTATATTTATTTTAGTTATAATTGATTTTGGCATAATTTGGATATTTGCTGTATATATTATTTTAGGCATAATGAAACAGTTCACTATGATGCTTCTTCCAAAAATGGTAGCTGTCTTATATTTATATCTTTCTAACATGTGTTTAATTTTATCTAATAACTTTACCCATGTCTCTGTATTGGGGTCATAATGGTTGCAGGAATAATTTATCCCATAAATTTTGATTCTGTTAACTTGCGTTAACTGAAAGGGGAAATCTGTCTTGTTTGCCCATTTACCTAATCCCATTAAACTAGATTTTTGAATATTTAGTTTGGATTCATTAGCGTATCCAAACTCTGTAAAGGTTTCTAATATCTTCCTTATGGAATCTACAGTTGCTGGAAGGAATAAAGTATCATCAGCATACGCTAATGATTTTCTTTCCCCTTGCCCGGGTACAAAAGTCCCCGTGATGTTTACATCTTGCCTTATTCTTTCCAGCACTGGTTCTAATGTTAATACATATAACAGGGGAGACAAAGGGCAACCCTGTCTCACTGACCTTGTCGGCTTAACTGGGTCAGTTAAACTATGATTAATCAAAATTTTACTATGGGGTTTTTTATATAAGATTTCTATCCATGTTCTAAAGTATTCACCTATGTTGTTTGCTTGTAGAGTCTTATGTAGGAAGGAGTGTGATACTCTGTCAAAGGCTTTTTCCTGATCTAATGATAGTATTGCACTTTGACACTGTCTATCGTGCGTGTATGTAATGAAATCCCTTATGAAGTGTGTATGTCTACAAATATTCCTACCATGTACACTGCATTGTTGATCTGCGTGTATCAGGTTCTGCATGAATAATTTAAGTTTCAGAGTGAGAGCTTTGGCCAAGATTTTATAGTCAGTATTTAAAAGTGAAATGGGCCTGTAATTTTTGATTGACTTTCTGTCAGCATTATCTTTAGGTATTAAGGTAATAAAGGATTCATTTAAACTATTCGGAAGCTCTTCTTTCTGGAAGGCTTCCTCAAACACTTTAATTAAAAGGGGGCCTAACATTGGGAAAAAGAAAAGGTAAAATTCTGCCGTTAACCCGTCTGGGCCGGGTGATTTATTTTTATGGAAGGTACTGATAGCTTCCCTTAAGTTTTCTAAAGTTAAAGTTTCATCTAATTTCTTGCTCTCATCATCACTTAAACGTTTTGTGTAGTGTAGAAATTTCTCCTGTATGTTTACGTTAGTTGGTTCTTTAGCGTATAATTTTGTGTAATATTCAAAAAAAGCGTGTCTAATATTAATGTCTTCTGTCTGTTGTTTCCCATTCATGTCAACAATTTCCTGAATCTGCCTACTGTGTTGTACATTTTGTTCAATCGCTAAATACTGTCTACTGGGTGTTTCTTGTGTGATAGTATTTAATTTTGACCTGAGGAGAGCTCCTTGGTATGTGTGTTGTTTGTACAGGTCTAACTGCCCTTCTAAAGTATGAATGTGTGGGTTAGATTTGTCTATCTGCTTAGTTAAACTTATTGCGTCTTCCAATATATTTTGTTCCCTCTTAAAAGCCCTGTGTATTGTTGTTGCTAAAGTCTGTGTTCTGTCCCTTATTGTGTTTTTTAGCAGGTCCCAATATTCTGCAATGTTGTTATTGGGGATATCCTGTGTGTAACCCTGAAAGAGTTGTGTCATTGTATCTGTGAAGAAGGTATTCGTTAGCAAGTTATTGTTGAATTTCCAATGCGGGGATCTCTTTAATTTTGTAAATGTGTGTCCCGTACTTAAAACTGTGTATACTGCTTGGTGATCTGTAAATTTAAGCGTGTTTTTTATATGGTAAGTTTTGTGTATATTGTAATTATTGGATGCGTAGAACCTGTCCAGTCTTGAGGCCTGTCTAAAATATGGGTTTGTCTTGTCGTGAAATGTGAAAGCTTGTGTGTTCGGTTGTAGTTTTCTGTAAACGTCTACTAGGTCATGTTTGTCAAGAATGGGTTGTAAGTGTCGTATTGATAGGGGTATTTGAATTTTCTTTATCTGAGATACGGGGCCCCGGGAATTACTGTCTAAACTAGCCAAAACACAGTTAAAAATTCCCCCTAACACTATTTTAGTTCCTTTATAGTACCTATCTATAGTGTCGTGCAGTCCGTCGTAAAATTTAGGTTTGTCAGTGTATACTGCGAGTGCGTATATATTAAGGAGCGTGTGCGTGTCCTGTTTGTTGTGTTTGTTTTGTATTTGTATAATGACAATTCTGCCACCATTGTCAGTTCTATAATGTACTGTGTCCCAATCTTCATTAATTTGTAAGATGGCGACACTACTATGCCTGGGGCTTAGGGCGAACCAACCATGTTTAAGTCCTAATCTAGTTACAATCCGACTGGCAGAAAAGTCGGACGTATTCCTTGTCTGTTGCAAGAACAAAAAATCAGGTTTATCTTTTTTAATCAGTTTGATAATGTGCTCTAGTTTATTCCTCAAACCATTGATATTGAGGGATACTAAAACTAAGCTGCTTGACAAAGTGGTATCTGAGGGTTGGCCACTTGTTGCAAACTGTCTACCTGGCAAAGTGGCAGAGTGGCCACTTGCCATATCTAAACTATTACAAAGCAGAGTAGTGGTCTGAGGCTGGCTACCCGCTATAGGTGAGTTATTCAATAAAACGCTAGTTGGGGATTTATCGTGTGTTTTAAAGATTGTAGTAGGCAAAGTGATAAACTGGTCATTTATTACACATGGCTTGCACAGCATAGCGGTGACCGTAGGCTGACCGCTTTCTGTCGTAACTCGGCCACTCGACACATTCATGTTTACGTTGCTTGACGAGGCGGTGCATAAGGGCTGACCTGCTAACCTAGTTACATGACTGCCTGACGGAATAGTGACCTGGGGCTGACTATCCGTTCCGCACTGATAATTTAGGCTGAGCGCAGATGAAACTGCGTCGTCTAACACTCCCACCCCAGTAGGGGGGGGGAAGTTGACTGCTTAAGTGAAACTGTGCGCATGCTAAAAGTGTGTGTGCTGTGTCAAAACATACATTGAAATACTACTAAACCTATTTACATTAAAATAAAAACACAAAACTCTTAAATCATAAAAAACACTGCCTAAACTATAGGTATTTGTACACTTTACTATAAATAAATACATTAATATTTTTATTTTCGTTATTTTTATTCTTGGCTTTCCAACATGGGTCCACAGGAGAGGGCACTTCTTCCTACACACTGGTAGTTTGCTGTTCAGGCTTCCAACAGGCTCACAGGGGAGGATACCTTCGGGGTGCAGCTCGGGCGTGCCTTCACATGCACCATTCGCCATCGGACCTCTCACTCGTCTCACCTGCTTGAAGCCTGGAACTGACTGCTTGCACTGGGCCCCAGTGCAGGGAAGAAAGGCTTGTAAGTGTAGACTCATCCGTCACTCACGTCTTCAAAGGGTTGACCGTCTATAAAGAGGCTGGCTTGTGACATCATCGCCTCCATGTCTTCATCGCCTTCTGTTTCAGTTGCCCAATTAATACAAACTTGGGTGTTTGTTGGCGTTGGCGCCTCTGGAACACCCGATTCTGCCGGCGACCCTCCTACCGGGCTATTTGGCCGAGATGTGTTGCGTTCATCGACGACAGGTGTCGATGAAACCCATCTCGGGGATAGCTCTGGCGTAGGCACCCTCGGTGGTGGTGATGGTGGCAGGTCGCTTTTGCTTGGGGAGCGTTTGCTCGGCGACCTGCTATCGCTACGTTTTACCTCTTTTGACTTCACAGGCTCTGCTGCCTGGAGTAGGTATCTTTTTCTGTTTATTTCTTTTTTCTCCTTCTTGTTATTCACTACTTTAGTATAGTCATCACACTCAGTGACATCTGGGCTATCGGGCATGGGACTCTCCTCTCGGTGGTTATGGTTAACTGGCGTTGCCCTGCCTTGCTCTACCGGCGTTTTGTCAATCACTATTCCTCCCTCTTTTGTTTGTTTAACCTGGGTGGGGGCTGCCCGCTTCCTTGGGCACTGGCTGACCCAATGGTCGTCACCCCCGCACACTGGATCCTTCTTCCCGGCAGGGACACCCATACTCGTTGAAACTTTTCCACCGGACCTTCCATCTTAATATTAACGAAGTGTGGTATCTGGTTCGTTGAAGGTTTGTACAAAAAGTTCCACTTATCATGGGCGGTCTTGATTCTCGAGACTTCCGCCTCTTTGTCCCCTGTCACAGCCGCTGCAAGTCGCTGGACCGCTTCCGCTTTCACGGTCGGGGGCATCCAGTTAAGGGTTCCCTTGGACTTCTCTTTGTCCAAGTGCTCAATATACACACTCATGTGTGGATTGGACCATTCCAGTTTCCTACCATGTAGGCCAGCGTAGTGCCTCATCTGGGCTGCTGTCGTCAGCGTGGCGAACCACTTGAAAGGGCTCGCAAGCCTGTACAAAGTCGCTACCCCACTTGTCCCAACTCCCGCTGGTCCGGCCAGAATGCTGGCAATCAGGGAGTAGGAGGCTCTATTTGCCTGTGGCCCTGTAATTGATATGACCAGTGTTCCTGGTTTATGTATCTCACCTCCTTCAAAATCCTTCTCCATGTTCATTATAAAAACAGGCACAGATGGTGCAGACATTTCTATATAATTTTCCGTTCTTGGCCCTGAAAACCAATTTGGAAAAAAAAACAAAGAGTTCACAGGTGCTAGTTAAGCCAAACTTAACTAACACAAACAAAGTCCAGGACAAAAACACCAAAGTCCAAGAATGAAAACAGACAGAGACGCCAAAACGCGTCTTTTCTGCTTCACAGCTTTACATCGTCTCCAAAGATAAAGAACCTTCCCAGACGCCCCGCGTCCGGACATGCGCAGAACGCATCTACATGAATAGCAATCAAACCAGACGATCTAGGAACATTCCAGATAAGATTTAACTTGATCGAGCCTTATTTGGACATGAACAGAGACCTCAACACAGGTTTCAGACATTCCAACCACAGTTGACCGATACTACCAAATAAGGAGAATGGTCACACTTCGTTAATAAAAATATGGACCGACCGTGTCTCGACACAAGAGGAGGTAAAATCATATTTAATGATAATCTCAATTATCCAGAGTTATGTAGCTTTGACCGACAAAAAATTAAAGTGTACTTTCAGTCAATCTAATAATACAATGTCTTTAGCAAAAAATGATCATACAATGACTTTCGAAAAAAAATGATCATATAATGACTTTAGAAAAAATGAACATATAATGACTTTAGAAAAAATGAAGATGTGTGCGTAACAACGCTATACCCATTTTGTGTAACCGATGGTACAATGCCATTTACTTTTTAGAAATAATAAAGAAGTATCACCGGAAAGGATTATATAATTCAACAACGGGAATGTTACGCTAGAGGTGGGTGTAAAAACTTTCTCGTATAGTATTTTAGTAAGATAGAAATATCGCGGGAAAGGGCTTCAATGCATCATGGTTTGTCCCAATTTAGCTAGTTAAAGCATGCAAATATTAAAATGTTGCTAATTGAACAGAGAGAAAAACTATGCTCATTATGAGATTTTTAATACTCTTTTTCCCCCATGCCAGCAGATACGGCGGATGTGCTAGTATATAAGACCTTGCCCTTGGCTAAATTGAGGTCACAAAATTTGAAAATACAGCTGAACAGAAGAGAGCAGAAAAAATGTAAAAGTCATATAACTTTGCAACCGCATCTGCTTGGCAGATCTAGATGCCCATTAACAGCCTGTTGCAGCTTGTGTGTATTGCCTGAGGGTAAGAAAGAATATATATATATATATGTATATATATATATATATATATATATATATATATATATATATATATATATATATATATATATATATATATATATAATTATGTAATTTTCCTGTGATTAATCCACTTGTGCGTTAGGAAGTGTGTAGTATGTGTTAAGAAAAATTACAGGACGAGTGTGTTGCAGGCGGTAGCTGCCAGCATCTGTGTACAGTTAGAGGAAAAGCCAGCCTTGTAAATGTGTAGAACAATTGAGAATGATAGCCAAAGTACAACTGTCAGTTTGATAAAGTATTTAAAGGAGTATTTCTTAGAAGAACGACACACTTATAAGGAACATAAGAAAGGATGACAGGATTTGTTAAAATGTATGGATCAAGGTATTACTTAGGGTTTTATACTAGACCAAATCATTGTATGAAGGCGGATCATGGAATACTGGATCTAACTTAGGATTTATAAGGAAAGTGTAGTCACAGTGAACTGCCTGTGAGTGGTACTGAGGTAAATTGTCCTGTGCATATGTTAGCACAATGTCTGACACTGTTTGTTATGTCCATTGTTTGTGAGGACAGAGTAGTGCTGAACCATATAGGGGTTGTGATTATTTGTATTCCAGGTTTTATCCAGCAAACTACCAGAAGTATATGAATCAACTATCTCTGTTGGACTCTGAGGTGCAAGTGTTCTTAAAGTCATTGGAGCCAGATACCCAGCTTCCACTGCCTGGCAATTCACAGACGTGTTAGTCCATGGCGGGATTGTGATTCATTTCCACATAGAAGATAAGTCGCAAATGCAAAGCCACAGGTCAGCCTATTCAGACTCTACCATCAAAATATATATAATAAAAAGATAAAAACACAGTGTATGATGAATCCTTGTGGACAGAATGTATCTATTACTACCTTCACAGTTCAACTTAGTGACAACTATATTGAATTATAATATTAATCGGTGTAGAAAAATTGAAACTTAAGTACAGGATTCTGTTTGATAATTAAAGTTTCTATGTTTATTTATTTTATGCTGTAAATACATTTAAGTGTCTTGTAAGTTACCTAACCGAAAAGAGAACAGGTATAGGGTAAATAAATTGTAAATATGTATCATCAGACTTGCTGAAATTATTTAAATTGAGTTCCAAGTTTTGTTGATACATATCATATATATATATATAGACAGACCATAATTAGTACCCCTAGCATAATTAGCCATAATAAACCATTATAATAACATATAATATCAAGGGAGGATCTTGAAAGGGAGCAAACAGACTTTCAGGACAGCTACTCTCATCACACCTGGAGGTTTATACAACTCGATTCTATCCTTTGATGTCAATACACCCTTATTCTTTTCAGAAAAGGGGGTATTTCTTGTAAGACCAGTCTCTTATCTGGCACTATCCTGGTATCATCTGATACATCTTTTTGTCCAGGATACCTTATAGATTACTTAACAACAACCCTCTCGTGACAGGTCCATAGCATAGCTGTTCTTGTGATGGTATAAGGGTCTCTTCTGAGGACGTGGCCAGCTCAACTCCACCGTCTAGCAGTTATAATGGTGTGCATGTCCTCTTGGTTGCTCCGAGAAATCAGTTCTTGGTTGTTGATGGTATTCGGCAAAAAGATTCGGAAAATTAAGGCAAGAAATAGATCGACGACAAAGACACAGTCAAGTAAAAAGGAACTACACTTCAAAACTCAACTCCGACAACTGACTACACATCTGACAATTATATAAATATAGGCAGGAAAAGAAAGCACTCAGCCCTCCACCAACGAAACAAAAGCGTAAAGCAAGAGAGACAGATCATCACTGACACATCAAATAAAACAGGACAATGGAAGAATGTAATGAACGAATAACTCATTACAGATTTAGAGGTCCTACGACCAATCATCATCAACAAAGTCATAAATCAGCTAGAGCTAAGAAAGATGACACTATCGGCTTACACAAGTGGTAAACACACAATCTGAACCAACAAAAAACACACATGCACCTACATTTCTGCTAGTTGACCTTTTAAAGACGTGTCCTTCTCAGAGCTGCCGTCGAATCAGTAATAATAGCTGTAGAAATAAAAGTAACACACTTGCAAAAATAAATAAATACACACATTTAATACGCAACTATGCTACAATAAACGCACGACGTGACGACTATAGGCAACCAGCTCACGGTCCTTTACACGATTAGCCCTTTTCAGGGCTTACAACAATGCTGACAAATACATTTAACACAATTAAAAAAAACGACTGTGATAAAAGTCTAGCGGTCAAAACTTAATAGCAATTAGAAAAAAATACGCCCATTATAAGCGAAAGATCAAACATCTGGTCAGATTTGACGGGACATCGGAAATAAAGTAAAGAGATACTTAACCACGTGATGCTGTAAACAGCGGCTGAGTCCGTCACTAGCGCGACAAAGAAATATTACAAACACATCTGGAATGTATAACTACAACGCCTTGAGGATGAAGTAATAAATGATAGAAACACTGGAGCAAGGGAAGAAACAATTGACACTTGTCACGGACGACATTAATATTTTACATAATTCTCTCCCCGTCATCAATGACTTGTTAGGGGAGGTAGCTTGTTTGTTTTCCAAGGGAAACAATTAGGTTATGAACAAAATATCAGACTGAATAGAAGATGTTCATAATTTATAACTTGTATACATTTATTATAACTATCTGCATTAGTCATAACATTTTGTTTCACGTACAATATTTATTTTTTTTCTTTTTTCAAACATCATTTTTTTTTCTCTATGCTCATTGTCAAAAAATTGAAAAGATTTTCAACTTAATGCACATTTTAAAGTCTTGAGCACTTAGCTGATCTACCACTTTCAATGATAATCTTTCTCAAATTGTAATTATTCAGTCGTAAATGTGCACAACAAAATGTTTCATCAGCACTACATAGTGCTGTTCATTAATCTGAAAATTGCCCTTTTTGTATTTCTATCAATAGTTTTATGCTTCCGTGTTTTTAATAAAAGAAAAACACATTTTTTTATATTGCTTCATATTTATGGTCAATGGTTATCTCTTAACGAAGAGTTTGGATTTGCTTAAACCAAATAAATAAATAAGTAAATAAATAAAGACAACACAGAATACTGGGATGTGACTGTGTCCAATGGATAGAATTCTTGCTAACCGTGGCAAGGGGATCGGTTTTAAAATCTTAAACAAAAAATACGTCATTACTTTCACGTCACATTATTTGGTTCGCTGTTTGCAAGATTTCAAACCAGGGCATCTATTTCAAATATTAACTATGTGCATGGATCATCACTATCAGTAGGCTATTTTGTAATGTGTGATATATTTCCGGATTATGTAAGAGTTTTGTAATGTGTGATATATTTCCGGATTATGTAAGAGTTTTGTAATGTGTGATACATTTCCTGATTATGTAAGAGCTTTGTAATGTGTGATATATTTCCTGATTATGTAAGACTTAAGTAATGTGTGATATATTTCCAGATTATGTAAGAGTTATGTAATGTGTGATATATTTCCTGATTATGTAAGAGTTACGTATTCACGTTCCTAAAGCGCCCTATGAATCATGGATCCACAACTACAGCTGGTCACCATGGAGACAGCCTACTTTAAAACATGCATGTGATCTTCCAGTGGTGGTTTCTGTACCAATTAAATAAACATGATGTAGTTGCCAGCCACATGTATGTGTGGCCGTGCATTGCTGATGATCTTGTATAGTGGTTCGTATCACTACCCCAACATTAGGCAGGCCATGGTTGATGGTATCAAAGTCATTTTTTACTGATGCAGAACAACAACAGTTCACGCAGACAGCTGACGATTGATATCAACACTAGATGAGTAACTTGACCCCGACAGATGACGATTGATATCAACACTAGATGAGTAACTTGACTCAGACAGATGACGATTGATATCAAAACTAGATGAGTAACTTAACTCAGAGAGCTGACGATTGATATCAACACTAGATGAGTAATTTGACTCACACATCTGACGATTGATATCAACACTAGATGAGTAACTTGACTCAGACAGATGACGATTGATATCAACACTAGATGAGTAATTTGACTCACACATCTGACGATTAATATCAACACTACATGAGGAACTTGACTCAGACAGCGGACGGATGATATCAACACTAGATGAGTAACTTGACTCAGACAGCTGACGATTGATATCAACATTAGATGAGTAGAGTAACTTGACTCAGACAGCTGACAATTGATATCAACACTAGATGAGTAACTTCACGCAGACAGCTGAAGATTTATTTCAACTCTAGAGGAGTGTTATGAGTAAAATAGTAGATATTATGAGTAAAATTCATAACATATCTGTCGATATAAAAAAAGGTTCGACTGGTGGTCATATTTGTTTACGACCGGTGACACTGGGTTGCAGGAAGTACGTCATTGCCTTTCGGGTCTAGTAGCAAAAGTCTACGGTTGCTGTTAGCAGAAGTCAGCGATCTTTCTAGGCCTCTTTGGTGTGTGTCTTCTGTGGCAGATGGACGTGTGTTTTATGAGCTCCTGAGTATTATAGTGTTTCATGACATATTCCTACGAGGTACCATCACTAGCTCGCCCATATAACTCCGTGAGGCCAGGCTAGTATATTTGTGAAAGGAAGTATGCTTTATCTGCAGAACGTGAGTGTTTGAACTATAATAAAATACATGAAAATGTCCTAGACATTGTTCTACCAGCAGACGTTACAGATCGATACTAAAGACTGTCTAGTGAAGCCATAATCTATTCTGCATATAAAAAAATATCTTGATGGAGCCACGTTGTGTTAAATAAATAAGATTGAAATTGTCCAGGCTGCCTTACTATTAATATGGAGATGTGGAGTTGTGTTACTGTGTGCGTCGTCTGCTAGACATCCCCTGTATGACTTTGGTCAGAGTAACATCTAAGTTTATTCCAACTATATTATCATATAAAAAGACCCGCAACAATGTGTAACTTGACTCAGGTAAAAAACAAAGGTAAAGGATCCCGTTATACGCCCATTAAGGCATATTGGGAATTTTGTGTAAGGCCCATATTTTCTTGACCATCGGCACACTAGGGTGATGTGGTCAGCATCACACCGGCCGCCTTAACTTTCCAAGAAGATGCTCTAGTACGCAATTGGGGCTGGGTTGACCCAGGAGCCATTTGCGGTCTAAAAAAATCCCACATCATCTGGGGATCAAACCATAGACCACTGAGCTAGGAAGCCAGTGTTGAGGTCATCTCTGTCTTGACTCAGACAGCTGATGATTGATGTCAACACTAGATGAGTATAGTTACTTGACTCAGACAGCTGAAAATTGATATCAACACTAAATGAGTAACTTGACTCAGACAGCTGAAAATTGATATCAACACTAAATGAGTAACTTGACTCAGACAGCTGACGATTTATATCAACACTAGATGAGTAACTTGACGCAGACAGCTGACGATTGATATCAACATTAGATGAGTAACTTGACTTAGACAGCTGACAATCGATATCAACACTAGATGAGTAACTTGACTTTGACAACAGTGCAAAATATGATGAAGTTTATTTATATGTAACGTGACTAGTGTGAAATAATGAGTCCAAACTTCCCTTGAGGTCGGCCAACCTTGTACAGCATACATTTAAACTAATTTATTTTATCACTTTCTTGCTCTCTCATTCTTTCTTACTGCCTCAGTGTTTACTAGCTGTCTCTAGATGTTAGGGAGTTCACGACTGGATAACGACTACTGCTGTCGAGATTTATCTGCCTTCTAAATTCTTCATGTATGTGAAATTCAACTATCACCCAAACATTTTGATTCTAATTCTTCTGTCTATGTCTTTTTTTTCTGTGCTCTGCTTAGTGTGTGTTGGAAAAGACTAGCCTAACCACCAGGGGTGATAATTTCTGCCAAATTATATCATTTCCTACTCGTTAGACTGACAACCGGTCTATCATTTCCTAGTTTTCCTGACTAGCTACTGTCTATTGTTCTTCTCTTGTAATTACTAGTACATATTTCTGTCACCACAGAAAGCAACCAACTGATTGGCATATTGTCTGGTTGACACCCCTTTACATCACTTGCCATTTCTTAGTATCTTCTACCACTAGAAACAATATGCTCTCCTGACTATTGCTTTTCCCGACACATGCTTATGTGTCTTTCTATTCCTAATCCACCATCCCCTCTACCTCAGAATTTACCATCGATGAGAATTAAACGTAATCCCTCGAAAGAAAACTGTCTTTACATTTAAATTTTTACTAGCGCTTCTGGAAAAAACGTACCATGTAAAAGGACGTTCTATGCCTATTCCAACTCACAAATGAGGTTCTCAACAAGATGATGATTATTCATGTATGTGTATTTTGGCACAAAGAGGTTTATCCAGTTAAATGTGCAAGTAAGTAGTTGACGATTCGCCTGTCGTTTTGTATTTCAGTATACCTTGCTAAAAGTGGAAATATAATAACACAAGTAAGACAGAAAAAATGTAGGATTTGAAAATGAAAATAAACCAGATGGCTATTAAGATAAAACTGCTGAAGGAAAGCAAATGCGTCGATATGATTATACAAGACAAAGGAAAAGCTGGGGTTGGAGAAGAATTTTGCTAAACATCTTGGATTTTGTATTCTGCACGAAAAGAAGCTTAGCTTAGATTTATATGATGTACCAAAGGCCTACTTATAACAAAATTGATGCCAAGTGACCAGTCCTCTTACGGAGAGCGGACACCATCCACGATCACGGTGAACCATTAACCAAAATAATAACACAAAAATGGACCAGCTGACAGTGCATCTGCAACAACTAAATGTGCAAGGACAAGACCAACAGCAGATGCAGCAACAAAATGTGGATCAGCAACAGATGCAGCACCAATATGTGCAGGCCCAACAACTGAAGCCTACAGCCTCAGTACTGTCACCGCCCATTGCTACTGTTTATTGTTCTTCTCTTGTAATTACTAGTACATATTTCTGTCACCACAGAAAGCAACCAACTGATTGGCATATTGTCTGGTTGACACCCCTTTACATCACTTGCCATTTCTTAGTATCTTCTACCACTAGAAACAATATGGTCTCCTGAGTATTGCGTTTCCCACCATGCTGGCGCTACAGAAAAATACCACCACATTGCATAACGTAGACCACTATGCAAAGTTTACACAGATCAGGTCTATTATCCCGCCCTTCAGCAGCGATACAAAGAAATGCCGGCGATGGTTGTCTGACATTGATAAATTTGCCTCCATAGTCGATGCTGTCAATGATACGGAAAAGAAGCAGATCGCTTTCTTGAGCTCGGACTCACTATTTACGGATTTTTTGCGCAGAAGGGGACAATTATACCCAAATGAGACTTATGCCTCCCTGAAGAAGGAGCTAATTCAAAGGTATGGGGACATTGTGGATGAACAGAACGCTTGGTTTTTGCTCAGGAAGATCCGACAAGAGAAAGACGAACCTGTACAATTTTATGGGGATAGGCTTTTGAATCTGGCAGAGGAAGCATGTTGTGGTGGTTCAACGGATACTTCAGAAATAGATAGACACCTTGTAGGTATCAATGTGGATGGCCTGCTTGCAGATCACATCAAACTGCATTTAATACGTAAGGATACCAAAACTATTACCGACACGATCCAGGCTGCTGTCACAGAGGGAAATGTCCGAAAACGCTTCCACCAGCGTGTTGGAAGAGAACCACGGGTAGAGCATGGACACACAGCTGAACATGAACCCATGCAGATTGATCACTCCCGACAAAAAGGGAATCGTCCTGTGGCTTACAGTGGGAATAGCAACATGTCCTCATCGCCGCCCTACACAGAGGCCAGACAATGTGTATAACGTCAACTTGAGAAGTTGTTACACTTGTGGTAGGACAGGTCATGATTTTCGGGCTTGTAAAGCAAATCATGCCACTGGAACGTTGCACGGTGATAGCTATAATCAGCATCAAAGGCCAATGCAACAAACCAGTTATGCTACACCACCCCGACGATACCCCTCACAACCCCGGTATACCAGAGGAGCACCGCAACAATTTATGCGCCAGGGAAACGGCCACGCCACGTACTAGGCAGGACCGCTAGTGGTGGACACAACAACATCAGGACACATTATAGTTCTGAAAATAGGTCTTTTATACATGAGAGGGAACACAACAGTAACAGAAATATGTACCCACCCCAAGGAAAACAGGAGGGAATTTTAAGTACTGAAATTACCATCCACCTGGACCCCAGTTCCTGCCTGTTGAACATCCACGACAAAAATTATAGGGCACTAATAGACACGGGAGCATCGGTTAGTCTGATTCGATACCAGCTGTTTAGAAACATTCAACATCTCGTGAAATTCCAACATTCTAACACATACATGGCATCAGTAACAGGACAAGAATTAAAATCGATAGGCACTGCGTGGATTACATTCAAATTGGGAACTCACCAATTTGTAATCACCAAAGGTATGTCAAGGAACCTGATTTTAGGACTAGATTTTCTTCACAAACACCAGGCGAGAATATACTTTGATCTTCATAAAATCAGAATTCATGATGAGTATATAGAACTACAAGATGACATACACATTGCATCCTTGATACGCCTCACCGCCCTTGTCACAATAGCACCAAACTCTCTACTAATAGGAAAGGGGCGTGTTAAGACTTCGTCTTATATTATGCCAGGCCAAACAGTTCAAGTCAAACCCCTTATAGATGAAGCGATAAATGATGACCCGTTAATAATGATAACAGAAGGAATCGCTGAGGTTTCCACATCCAGGGATTTTCCCATTATGATCCTTAACACTTCAGGGAAAGCCACCACCATTAATAGAGGTACGATTTTAACACAAGTAGACACATCATTTCTAAAGCCAGTAACAGCAGACAGGAGTTTTGCCCAGTCTCCCTCACCTACTTTTCAAAGAGATCACACAGGCTCTAAATTTAGCAGACACCAAAGTGAACAACGAAAGGATAATGAACACTCCAACATAAGAAGTAACCGGAATGATAAACTTGAAAAACAATGGGATAATCATGAAACTGCAGGAAGAAAATGCCAGCAGGATTACACCCCACGACCTTTTATTAGACGCTCGATGGTTGAAAAACGAGGCCGCCCATATGTCGGTCAACATGAAAGAGATATGCTATTGTTAAGTCAAAATCGCAGCCATTCGTTCCACCCCTCTCGTATGCACAACAAATGCACCCCGCGCCACCCGTCTCATTTGGATAAGGAGAATAAAACTTTTCTGCCTGGAAGTTATCCTACAGCACAGAAATTTGATGTATGTCCCACTGCACGAGAAGAATTTATGTATGACTCAGCAACAGGAGGATATTCTACAGTACAGAAATCTAATACATGTCCCACTGCACGAGAAGAATTTATGTATGATTAAGCAACGGGATTTTATTCTACAGTACAGAAATATAATACATGTCCCACTGCACGAGAGGAATTTATGTACAATTCAACTACAGGAGGTTACTACGCCATTATGAAGATGGACAGACGGAACGCAACTCCTTCACCTGGAAAGAGAAGGCAACCCTACATCCCAGGAGGATATGACGATTGTTTTACAAATAATAGTAGAGTAACATACGCGGACAGGCGCAGTTACAATGTTGAAAATAGGAGGAGCTTGCATTAACATAACAATCGTTCTCAGTGTAGAAAGGATAGACACATGATTAATTTGGTGACGCACGAGAACCCTCGTAGAACATGGCAGAGACAGCAGTACCCAGCTCAGACCATATCCAGTTCAAATCCCAGAAGAGTACAGTCATTTATACCAATAAGGAATTCTCAAAGATATCCGGGATCCATTGATCGAACATTATCACAGGACGCTAGAAACTCATCCCATTATTGCCGCAGCGGAGTAGAGAGCACACCTCATAAATTCCATGAGAGATCGGGCAGCACATATCAGAGTAGATTATCACAGTTGCTGGAAACCTTAAGTACAACTGACGAAAATAAACCACGTTTGACGAAACTTGTTACGAAGCATCAAGATGTTTTTGCCTTAAATGATATAGAATTGGGCAGAACAAATACTGTCAAAATGGACATCCAAACAACCACGGAGGAACTAGTACATTTAAAGCCATACCACACCCCACTGAAAAACAGGGAACTTGTAAAAATGTCTATAAACGAAATGTTGGCGGCTGGAATTATTGAACGGTCCTGGTCCCAGTGGTCCTCGCCAATTGTGATTGTTTCCAAGAAAGATGGATTCAGCCGTTTTTGTTGCAAAAACCGTGCTCTTAACAAAATTACAAAAATCACTTCCGACGAATTTGCCAATGAAAGTCAAAGTCTATTCCAGCTCTCACATTAAGCCAATGGTAAACTCTTTAGAACTAATATCCCCCCCCGCCCCTTACGTGTTTTGAAATATTAAATCTTAAAATTCCAAAGCGTGACCACTTTTTAATAATGCGGTAATACTTTCGATTGCATCGTTATGCAAACTCACTAAAAAAAATATGTGAACTTATTTCTAGATGCTTTCCCACAATATTGTCTCCAAAGACACATTAACGGTAATATTGATACAAAGATGATCCTGCGGAAACGATTACGTCTTATCACCTGTGTTTGCGTAAATCCCTCAGTCGGATTTCTCAGACAGAGATTACGGCTTTCTCATCATCGATCGTGCACTACCATCTTGTGTCAATAATGATCGACTTCATCAAAGGAGGCTAGACGACTTGGGTGATAAATTATTCGCTGATCTGCCTAATTAGCTTACGACGATTCACATGGCGAAACGTACACAAGTCTGGGAGAGGCTACAGCAGAATGTAGGTGCATAAATTATGTCAAAGCATAGTACGATCGGTGAGGAAAATGAAGAAAAAAAGTGATACTGCCGGAGAGGATGAAAGTTATAAAAGTGCACAACTGAATCCTCATAATCTTAACGGAACTACAGATGAGCTGAGCTAACTGGGACAGATTTGTAATGTTGACATAACTACAGTTGAGCTGAGCTAACTGGGACATATTTGTAATGTTGACATAACTACAGTTGAGCTGAGCTAACTGGGACAGATTTGTAATGTTGACATAACTACAGTTGAGCTGAGCTAACTGGGACAGATTTGTAATGTTGACATAACTACAGTTAAGCTGAGCTAACTGGGACAGATTTATATTGTTGACGGAACTACAGATGGGGTGAGATAACTGCGACATACTTTTAATGTTGATAGACCTACAGATGATCATCTTGGGACACATTTGTACTGTTGACAGAACCACAGATGGGCAGAGATAACGGGTACAGATGTGTAGTGTTGACAGAGCTACAGACGATCTAACTGGACAAGATTAGTAATACTCACAGAATTACTGATGGTCTGAGTGGAGGAGAATTGCAACGCTTTCAGATATGTTTGGTGAAATTATTTATATGTGTCATAGTGATATAAGAATGATTGTTCATACCTTTAACTAAGACAATAAATAAATTGACAACAAATACGCTGTCAAGTAAGCAGAAACTACACATCAAACCCCAACTCCAACAACTGACTACTGAGATTACAGTTATATAACTGCGGGTAGAAAAATAAAGCAGTCAACCAACAACGAACCAAAAACGTAGAACAAGAGAGAGAGAGAGAGAGTTTATCACAGACATATGAAAAAAATCAACACAGTCAAACAATAAACAATCCTATAGAAGAATTACTTATTGCTATGTTAGACACCATACGTCAAATCGTCATTGATTCAGTCATAAATCAGCTGGAGTTAAGGAAGACCACACTATCGGTAGACATGAGAGGAAACGAAAAACACACATGGATCTTCATTTCAGCTAGTAGTACTTATAACAACGACACGTCGGTACACTCGCAATAATAGATATAGCGGTAAAAATCATTACACTTAGAAATAATAAATAAGTATAAACAAACAAGCAGCAACACTTGAATACGCTGATGACGTGACGCCAAACATCCTGCTAGCAGTCTTTCACAGAATTCAAACTTTTTCATGGTTAATAACAGTGATCCCCCCCCCCCCCCCCCCACCCCCCACCCCCACCCCCGTTCCCCCAACAAATAAATTTAAAAAAAAAGGACAGAGTAACAGTACAGTGGTCAAAATGTTATAACAATGTACACAATGTAGCCGACTTATAACCGAGAGATCACATGTCTTGTTAGGTTGTGACGTGATGTTCAATCTCGGAAATAAGTGAAAAAAAAAAACACAAAAAACTTAACCACGTGATGCTTTAAGCAGTACATATAAAGAAGTTAGGGGAAGGCATCCAATTTACTTCCAAAGGGAAACAATTCAACTATTATTAAAATATCAAACTAAATAACAGATTTTCATTTTTTATTTATTTATTATCAATTCAGTACACATATTTATTTAAGACACAAAAGGATCTCTTATTTTGATTTGTACATTTGTTAAGTTGTTAAAAAAACTTGTGTTTATCATGTTTAGAATAAAAATTCTTTAAATAATATGGAGTTTGATGCGCAATCTAAATAAGTGAATACTTATTTCCTTTGCCACTTTCAATGATAATTACGTTTTATGAAGTTCTTGATGCAGTCGCAGATGTGCACACCAACATGTTTTATCGGCGCCAAATAGCGCATTCGACAATACTTTCATGACATTTTCTTACATGGTCTTTTCTCTCCTATCCCGGGGACCGGAGTGGTTAAGAGGCATGGCGTCCACATCTAATTCCAAAGACACCTGGGTCGGTTCCCAGTACATAGAATATTCTTGATGGAATTTTTTCAGAACTAATAATGTCTTACTCCCCCCTGATTCTCTGAGTAGTGAGATCGGATGATGTAATATCACGATTGTAAGGAGAGCCAGATGTAAAATGCTGTTTTGTGGGAAAGGTCGAGTCGTGCCTGGACAGATCAGTGTTCCGGTGTATTTAGGTCAGCAGCGTGAGGCGCTGCCAGGGTGTAGTGAAGACACTCACACATAAAACAGCATACATGTTGTTCAGGAGCGTAGTACTCGTAGTAGGATGTGGTAGAGAGTAAAGGTGTATGTGTAGGAAACAGCAGATCGTGAACACGAAGTCGTATAGGCTCTTATTCATCTACACACCAAACTCACTCCACCACAAGTAGAAGTCATAGACGTGGATAATACCGATGACTTTTCTTCAACATTTATTACGGCAACAGTACGCTGACAAGACGACACAATAAATTGAACAAGGATCATGGACATTTCATGTGTGGTAATTATTATAAACATCTAGCATCATAAATCTTGCATAGCTCATGTGTAAGATGCTAGTAGCGCTGGCTTGACAATTTACGTTCGTTCATACTGTAGCTCAGAGCCCCTGACTAAACGCGTCAGGTAGTCCTTTAACAAATATCCCGCACGATAAAGGCTGTTCTAGTTGCTTAATATCAAAGTCTATGAACTTGTTTAATGAAAGTCAAGACTTCATCTGGCTTCACACGCCAGACACTTCTTCTTCTGCTCAAAGATATCGGCCGTAATATCGGGCCTCTATAATAATGTGAACAACAGTGTATTCTTCATAGGCAGGCATAATCATCCATGCCGAAACATACCGCTAACTTGCGGTTTTTCATAATAATCTCTCTTCACTGGGCTTCTGTAATATAGTTAGACGAATAGTCTTAGTTGGCTACCTCGAGCACAGATAATGGACTTTGTATCTCAAGAACTGTGAGCTCTACTCACAGGTCGACACAAAATGTTCTGCAACTTAGGCATAATAATTAAGTTTCTTTTACCTTTGACAGAATCCGAGAAATACACAAATAATAACTGTCGTCATTCTTGACGAACATAATAACTCTGGGGAGAATCACTAACATAACAGTCACACTGAAGACTATCTTTCTCCCAGATAATGCAGAGAAGTACAACGGACATACTAGTCCGGTCAGAACGCAGTTCATCACTCCCTGACGGAAGTCTCTCCGTTTTGCGCAAAAAAAACTTGCGCATGCGTAGACAAACCATATCTGAGAACAGCTAACCCCCGACTTAAGACAAGTCAACACAATGAATAAAACAAAGGGAAGATAACCCCAAATCAACCTGTCCCAGAGAGTTAGTATACAGTTCTCTATCTTAGATCATCAAAAAATGTTAAATAGATTTACGTCTTATGAAACCGTCAAACCCGACAGCAACAGACTACCGCACCCTCCGGATAAAAAACAAAAATGAACTTTTTTTTTTTTTTTGAAATACATCAATGAGCAAGATATCACATGCTCATAACGCATGAATGATGCGCCGATGAAACAACAACATAAAATAATGTCTTAAAGACAGGCTCAATCGATGCACAATAGAGCGTCTAGTGAGAACAAAAAATCACCTCACTAGATAAGAGAAAATATTTTCTCCAAGTAACATATATCCGGAAGGTACCATCAAAGAAATCTCAGTTGCTGGCGATGCTAACAAATACCACATACATATCAACAAATGCAGTATTATAGCAATGTGAATGACAACATATCAAGAAGTCATATGAACATATAAATCTATATAAGTCTCATGCTATATAATCACTATTATCTAATGGATGAACATAATCAAAATTTGTAAAGTCATTATATATACATATGACAATACAAGTGTACAATGTAACAAATAGAAGATGGCATCCACAGTACAAAATAATGCTGTGTCTCGAAGATCAATGTAAGCAGCATCCAAATAGTATGTAAGTGTGACATATGGCATCGTCATGATTCTCAAAATCACTCCGTACCTGGTACTAGTTTGCACTGAGAACAATATAAATGAAAAAATTAGCAACATGCTATAATGTACTATAAATACTATTACATGTGTAAGCATTACATGTGGCTGCATTAGTTTTTTTGACCTTTATATTATGTCAACTCAACCTTCTCCTTTACACCAAAGATGGTAATGGAGAAAGAAAACAATTAATTTACCACCCTAAGGTGACAACAAATGTGTCAATATATATTCTTATATTGAAAAGACATAAGTCTAGAAGTGTATCAGGAAAATCTAGGACACAAGGCTTAAGTGGACTCATGTGGGCATCTAGACAGTATGTCTGCCATCACATTATCCAGATCACGGATAGTTCGTACCGTAAAATGAAAAGGTTGAAGAGCAATAGCATATCGAGTAGATCTCGAGCTCTTTAAGTTCTTACACTGAATAGCTGTAAGAGCTTTTTTGGTCTGTTTCCACAATGAAATGCGCACCAAGAAGGAATCTGTGTAACTTAAGGATTGACCAAACCATAGCCAACAATTCACGGTCTAAAACCGAGTAATTCCTTTCTTCCGAATTCAGCTTCCTAGAGATATACATTACAGGAGGCAGAGTTCCTGAGTACTCTTGCATTATGGCCGCTCCGATCCCTGTAAATGAGGCGTCACTACGAAGAACAAAAGTCTTATCAGCAATAATTAGCCTTAAGATAGGTGGGGATGAGAACAAATTGTTAATCTGATCCAATGAAGATTGACATTCTTGAGACCAGCGCACCATGTTAGGAGACCCTTTCTTCAATAGGGTTGAGAGTGGTGCCATGATAGAGGATAGATTCTTAATGAATCTTCCGTAGAATTGTATTAATCCCAAGAGACTACGTACTTTTTTTTTTGTTTTAGGCACAGAGATATTTAATATCTTAGAAATGTTTTGGTCCTCTGTCTTCAATAGACCGTGACCGGCACGATGACCCATGAAAGAAATTTCACTAAACCCAACATAGGCTTTAGAGGGTTTTGCAGTCAAATTATGCTCGCGTAGAGTAGACAGTAATTCATTTAAACCCAAATAGTGATCTTCCCAAGTATTACTGAAAAAACAGATGTCGTCTAAGTATGCAATGACATCTGAACGATATGAGAGAATTCGACGCATCATGCGTACGAATGTAGCTGGGGCGTTCATAAGCCCGAAAGGCATAAAATTCCACTGAAATAAACCCCTAGGTGTTGAGAAAGCAGTGAGAGGTTTGGCGCGTTCAGTTAACGGAACTTGCCAATAGCCTTTCGACAAGTCAAGTTTAGTAAAGAATCGAGAGTTAGAAAGTCTAGTAAGTAGATCTTCTAGTAAAGGCATAGGTTCAGCATCCAACTTCATAACTTGGTTCAATTTTCTATAATTTACACAAAGGCGTATGTTATTGTCTTTCTTTCGAACAATAGCCATGGACGAAGATTATGCTGAGGTAGATGGTTCAATTATTTTCAATTGTATCATTTCATTAAACTCTTTCTCGACTTGTGCTTGAAAATGAATAGGAATAGGATACGGTCTTACTCTGATCAGATTAGAATCGTAAGTATAATGTCATGTTCAATGACATGTGTGTGTCCAGGAATGTCGATAAGGACATCCTTAAATACTTGTAGCGTAGAAGATTCTTGTCGCTGTTCCTCAAAAGACAAATTAGAAGAAACAGTAACGTTTCTCCATGATTCCGTAGAAGTAAGTGGAATCACAGGAAGAGGTAGATTGACATCCGAAAAAATAGTTTCCTCATCCTACATAACTGACAGGGATGAGATATGACCTTGTTGGGCTGGAGAATCGTCCGTCGCCTGGAAAATAGGCTGCAAATAGTCTGGTCGTTCATGATATTCCGTAAGCATATTTATATGGAAGGTTTTATGCCTTCCATCAATATCGACAACATAGTCGACATCGGAAATTTTCGAGACTATTGTATATGGACCTTTCCATGTAATAAGAAGTCTGTTCTCCGTAGAAGGAAGTAAAACAAACGCTTTGTCACCAGGACAAAGTTGACGTAGGCGTCTCTTCTTATTAGCAAATCTTCTTGCCTTTTCTTTAGCAAATTCGGATGAGGAAGTTGCTAGCTTGCATGCTTCAATAATCTTTTGCCTTAGATCAATGACGTACTCATATGAAGATTGTGTGTCATTGTCGATATTATCAGCAGTTATCAGATCATGCAGTAAAGAAATAGGACCGCGCGGTCGCGCGCCAAAGACAAGTTTAAAAGGAGAAAATCCTGTATGTTCATTGGGGATCTCTCTATAGGCAAAGAGAGCCGCGGGTAGAACCCTGTCCCAATCCTGAGGATGATCCTCAGTTATCTTCCCAAGTAATTTCTTGAGTGTTCTATTAAGACGCTCAACTAACCCATTAGACATTGGGTGATAAATACTGCTCAAAGATCTTTTAATGTGCAGAATAGACATTACCTGCGACATTGTGTCTGATATCAATTGTGTGCCATGGTCTGACAATATTTCCCCGGGAAAACCCAAACGAGAAAAAATAAGCCAAAGAGCGTCCGCTATATCAGCAGTGGAAATGCTCTTAAGAGGTATAGCCTCTGGCCAACGCGTGCACATGTCAAGGCACGTAAGGATAAATTGATGTCCTCTGGCCGATTTAGTCTTAAAAGGGCCAATGATATCTATGGCCATTTTCTGAAACGGCCGAATAGGAATGTCTGCAGCCTGAATAGGCGCAGCATGCCGTGGACCTCTAGATTTGACCTCTTGACATATTTTGCAAGACCGGCAATAAATTCGTATGTCTTTATTGATAAATGCCTAAAAGAAAGACCCCAGAACTCTCGACTTAGTTTGGGAAAAACCCATATGTCCAGCACACTGAGAATCGTGTGCATGTTGAAGAATTATGGCTCTCATACTTTTTGGCACGAGAATTTGAGAATGCATAGATGTGTCTGAGTGTTGTACCATACGCACTAGTTTACCATTCTTCATAGTGATATATGATTTGCGATTTGTCTCCTGATTCGGATCACCGTTTTTAGCGAGAAGAAAGAATTTCTTTAAAGACGGGTCTTTTTCTTGTAGTTTCACAAACGAGTCATGCGAAATCACCAAGTAATCCTCTTGGCTCTGCACTTCATTAACTTCAATAGATGAAGTTTGAGGAATAAGAGCTTGTGCTCTTTTTACAACTGCATTGGCTGTTTGGATATTCCGTTCTTCCCAGGCAGCAATTTGCTGCTGGGTGCATTTCTTAACCCCGTGAATACGACCGATGATAAGATCCGCAATATGATTATGTAGAAGACACGCGTGGACATCTCCCGTAAAGAAGGGAGTAGCAATGTGAATAATAGCAGTTGAGTAATTTTCTACTGTGCCACCAAATGTTACACATTTATCCACCTTTCCCGTGGCACAGCGAAGATCTATAAGAGATTGCTTAACCCCAATATTGGTGCACCCAGAATCAAAAAGCACTGAGACTGGTTTACTATCCACAAGACTTTTATGCAAGATAAGCGATCCTCTCCCGTCATGCGCAACTGCAGCAGGAAGAGCGGGAACAGGGTGACCACAACTTAAAGTAGTTACTGTGATCTGTTCAAATAAAGTTGTGCATTGGGGGCATTGAAATGCTCTCCCAAAATCAAAAGCAGAACAAGTGACAGCATTAGAGTTTTTATTATCATTCACTTGATTACTGGCACCATGAGACTCTTGGTGTACAGAGTTTCCCTGGTGATGAGATCTATGTTTGTTATATTTAGATCTACCACGATTATTATTTTCTCTGAAATTGTCATAGTTTGATCTACCGCGACCACCGTTCTGGTTCGAATCCCAGTTTCCACAATCACTATTGTCATTTTCCCATTGATTATAGTGTCTACCTGTTTGGTTTCGATTCGCCGCAAAGAATAACCTTGATAGTGTCTATTGTGACTACCTCTATGAAAGTTTCCATAATTACTGGACCCGAAATAACGAGGACTATCAGATCGCCTCCAGTTCTTTGTAGAAGACCCATTATATGATGAGTTACCCTGATTCTGATCAAAATTACGATTGCTCTTCTTATTAAAGTTGTGTTGAGCACCTTGGAATTTATGCATAAAATTAGGGCCATATGGTGCTGCAGAAGCAACTGGCAACTCTTCCTTCACCTTAGATTTGCTAACAGTAGCATAGAGATGCGCAGTGACGTACTGGTAACAATATCATTCCATGTATTTTATGTTCTTAGGTTTACGCTCATGAAGAAAAGCAAGGAAAGACTCATTTACAGATGACATAACTTTATCTCGAAGTAATAATTCCATAAGGGCTTCATATGTTCTTTCTGTTTTAGACAGCTTAATCCAACGTGTGAATGTAAGACGTATCTTCGTAATAAAGTCAGAGAACTCTACTCCAGTTTCTGGTAGCATTGTCTTAAAACGAAGACGATAATCTTCTTCTCTTAATTGATATCTTTTAAGTAATGTTGCCCTGACAACATCATAATTAGTTCAGTCAGGTTCCTCTGCTGCCATTTCAGTACTTAATGGTTCACCTGAAAGTAACTCCATCAGTTGTCCGACATATTGTTCCTTATCTACCTTATGCGTTACGCATGTTAATTGAAATCTATCAAGGTAGAAGGTTATGTCTCCTTTAAAGGGTTGAAATGGGGCAATTTGACTTTATAAGTATTCTCCTTTATCTTACCCGAAGTTGTTTAAGGAGCACTCATATTCATGATCTTTAATTTCTCCAACTCCAAAGCTAAGAGTTTTTCCTCATGTTCCATTTTTGCTTTTCTTTCTTCAGCAGCAGCTTGAAGTTTCCTCGCTTCAGCAGCAGCTTCTCTGTCTAATCTTTTATTTTCAGCTTCAGCAGCAGCTTCTCTGTCTAATCTTTTATTTTCAGCTTCTCTGTCCAACTGCATTTGCATCATTTTCTCTTCAGACGTCTGTGCCTTGGCATATTGAGTAAGTGCAAACTCTTCCAATTTCTCATCAGTTTTGCCAAGAGCTTTCCTTGCTCGATGAAGAAATCCAATGTAGACATTATGTCTATTAATGTGCTATTAACACCTGAAATAATAATACACTTTATATCCCAACCTCAGTGGGAGACAAGTCTTTGTCAAAGACTTTGTATAATCACCTTGTTTCTCTATAATAATATCCTCATAAATAACCTCTATCTGAAAAGTGCATCATATTACTAATAATAGTAGTTTATGACCAAGTATATATATATATATATATATATATATATATATATATATATATATATATATATATATATATATATAAAGGTAAAGGAACCCGTTACACGCCCATTGAGGCATATTGGGAATATGGTGTTAGGCCCATATTATCTTGACCATCGGCACACGAGGGGTGATGTGGTCGGCATCACGCCGGCCGCCTTAACCTTCCCAGAGTAGCTCTGGTACCCATTTGGGGCTGGGTCAACCCAGGAGCCGTTTGTGGCCTAAAAAATTTTCCGCCTCATCTGGGGATCGAACCATAGACCACTGCGCTAGGAAGCCAGTGCACTAACCACTATGCTACCGCGGCTCCATATATATATATATATATATATATATATATATATATATATATATATATATATATATATATATATATATATATACATATACATTATACATATACATATATACATATATATATATATATATATATATATATATATATAAATATATATATATATATAATATATATATATATATATATATATATATATATAGATATATATATAGATATATATATATATATATACATATACATATATATATATATATATATATATATATATATATATATATATATATATTATATTATATATATATATAAAATATATATATATATATATATATATATATATATATATATATATATATATGTATATATGTATATATATAGACTGTGTATGATAAAGATGTATACAATAACAATACAAAAACCAGAATATAGAACAACCGAAAACGTTTGCAGAAGTCAAATCAAAATAAAGCTTTACTAAATCTAATGTTGCAAAGAATTGCAATGATAACTGCGAAAAATTAAACAAAACAAATGACAACACTGTTATAAACAAAAAACATGTATAGAAATAAATGAAAGGAAGAGGAGGCAGACAAATACAAACAAATGAAATCAAAACTAAAGAAAAAAAAGTGACAACAACAACGATGAAAAGCACACTACGTTACAGCTAAACAAAAATAGCAACAATTGTCGCTAGCAAATTTCACTGTGGAAAATTTGCATAGTCCCTAAAGAAAACGCTGTAATTAGACCCTCTATCACGTGGGATATTCTAAAGGAGTCCCCTTTCCAACCAACCCGCAAAATATACACACTAACACAATATATAAACAAAAAACATGTAAACAAAGAATGCATGTAGTATGTAAATACACAATATAAAGAATGTGTATAGAGGAAGGCTCAGTTGAACATAAATAAAGGCACAGTTTAACACATAAACGGGCCACTTATCTCAAGCACAATCCTCAAATACCCGCAAAGATGCAGTACAATGCGGTACAACTGTAAACAGTAAAGGTAGACGATCCACCGTTGACGTAACCAGCAACTTAACAACAGGTAGTGGTCTCCAAATGTACAGCTACAATGTCATACTCAACAAACCAGTTGAAACCGGAAGATCCAACGTTGGTATGTGTAGACTGTAATATGTAAACAATAGCTTGAACTGTTTACAACTTGAGCTTTGACGTAAACAACGTGACTTGAACGTAACAATATATGGCCATTGACGACTGTCAAAATGCAGAAGGGTGTTTCCTTCTGTAGCATAGCGTAAATGACATCATAAGCAGCTGTGGGCCATGACGCAGTATAAGGCGTTGACCTGCTTAGTACTGTTTGCTGCGTAGCTGACACTCCACGATGTAATGTAGAAACCCACGAATCTGGTCCACCAGATGTAAAATCACGATTGTAAGGAGAGCCAGATGTAAAATGCTGTTTTTTTGGGAAAGGTCGAGTCGTGCCTGGAAATTACAGTGTTGGGGTGTATTTAGGTCAGCAGCGTGAGGCGCTGCCAGGGTGTAGTGAAGACACTCACACATAAAACAGCATACATGTTGTTCAGGAGCGTAGTACTCGTAGTAGGATGTGGTAGAGAGTAAAGGTGTATGTGTAGGAAACAGCAGATCGTGAACACGAAGTCGTATAGGCTCTTATTCATCTACACACCAAACTCACTCCACCACAAGTAGAAGTCATAGACGTGGATAATACCGATGACTTTTCTTCAACATTTATTACGGCAACAGTACGCTGACAAGACGACACAATAAATTGAACAAGGATCATGGACATTTCATGTGTGGTAATGATTATAAATATCTAGCATCATAAATCTTGCTTAGCTCATGTGTAAGATGCTAGTAGTGCTGGCTTGACAATTTACGTTCGTTCATACTGTAGCTCAGAGCCCCTGACTAAACGCGTCAGGTAGTCCTTTAACAAATATCCCGCAGATAAAGGCGGTTCCAGTTGCTTAATATCAAAGTCTATGAACTTGTTTAATGAAAGTCAAGACTTCATCTGGCTTCACACGCCAGACACTTCTTCTTCTGCTCAAAGATATCGGCCGTAATATCGGGCCTCTATAATAATGTGAACAACAGTGTATTCTTCATAGGCAGGCATAATCATTCATGCCGAAACATACCGCTAACATGCAGTTTTTCATAATAATCTCTCTTCACTGGGCTTCTGTAATATAGTTAGATGAATAGTCTTATTTGGCTACCTCGAGCACATATAATGGACTCTGTATCTCAAGAACTGTAAGCTCTACTCACTGGTCGACACAAAATGTTCTGCAACTTAGGCATAATAATTAAGTTTCTTTTACCTTTGACAGAATCCGAGAAATACACAAATAGTAACTGTCGTCATTCTTGACGAACAGAATAACTCTGGGGAGAATCACTAACATCACAGTTACACTGAAGACTATCTTTCCCCCAGGTAATGCAGAGAAGTACAACGGACATACTAGTCCGGTCAGAACCCAGTTCATCACTCCCTGACGGAAGTCTCTCCGTTTCGCGCTCAAAAAACTTGCACATGCGTAGACAGAACAGATCTGAGAACAGCTAACCCCCGACTTAAAACAGGTCAACACAATGAATAAAACAAAGGGAAGATAACCCCAAATCAACCTGTCCCAGAGAGTTAGTATACAGTTCTCTATCTTAGATCATCAAAAATTGTTAAATAGATTTACGTCTTATGAAACCGTCAAAAACGACAGCAACAGACTACTAGCCTTATTGGATCAGGGCGGAAAAATTGTAGGTCCCGTGTACAAGTTTCGCGCGTTAAAAATTATTCGGCAGTTTTAAATCATAAGGAGTAGGCCATACGGCCGCTGCCGTGCCAGAGTTTACACAATTAAGAAAACCAACCCGATAGAAAAATATTTATAGAATGTGTGATTCATGTATTCACACATTGGGACGCTCGCCGATGCTTTGGAGTTCGTGCACTGTGCCGAGATTCTCCTTGTGAGCTAAAGGAGGAGATCGGACCACTGATGGAGTTTTCCGTGTACAATGTAAATGGTCCTTAAAACAAACCAAACCAACCAAACAAACATCTTCTACCTTGGTGTGAAGAGATTAGCCAGAGAGAGCGCCATGGTATCCTGTAAGCTGTATATCTCTTGGCTTGGTTTCAGTCCAGGCCTCGGTCAATCAGGGATTGTCTAATGTTGTTCTCCTAGCGAATTCTTGATCGTCCTGGAAATCTTGATCCCTGGCTATTGGTTTCCCATATGTGTCGTGGTAGCCTGTGACGGATTGCCTCCCCTTAGCTCTTCAGTAGTGGTCCAACAGTGGCCAAAACTCAAGAGTTTGTAAAATAGGTCGTCAAAGGTGTCTATCTTCGCACACGATTACTCTTGGCAGTGTTGTAGATAGAAGAGTAATGTCGCTTCTATCCCAAGGGTGTTTTCAAAAGATATTCCCGAAGTCAAGAACAATGCTGTATTGTTATGTAGGTTCGCCACCTTTTGTGAAGAATTAAGCAAAGGTTTTAGCCCGTTCAAGCCCCCAGCTGGTGTAAATCTAGCGAAATTCTTTTATAAGAATTAAGTCTATATATGTAAATATATGTCTAAGTGTAAATATATATCTTGAAGAGTCTTGCACATACGCTTGCTTTCATACATATAATAAACGAATGAATTATGGTTGTTGTGTTTTAAAATAACATGTAACAAATTTGATAATCAATTAGATTTCACAGATTGAAATGATGGTGCATTTTTTTATGAAAGTGTTATCTTCATAGAGACTGGATAGAGGAATGTTAATGTTCTTTGCTGTTGCCTTTTGACTTACCTTAGCATCGATGACTACTGCAGCCGTGGTTTCAACAGTTCTTCAGTAATGATGACACCTTGCAGTCTGACAACTTTGTTCTATGAACAGTCTAATAGCTTCGTTCTACGAACCGTCTGACAGCTTCGTTCCACTAACCAAAAGCAACTTTTGGGAAAATAATTTCCTGGCACAGTTTAGAATGGGCACTAGCAACTTAGGTTAAATGCTATCGAATCCCTTGGTCTGGGAATGTTGTATTCCTCTTATGAGTCAGGATTGGGCTTCTCTGCGAGAATAAAGGGCAGGGTTGTCGCTGAACAGAGTGGAGCCTACATGACAACCACTTTCAGCATGAGAATGGAGGTAGAAGCAGTTATTGCAGCACTGAGGTGGCTGTCTGAAACTCCATCAACCGTTGCAGTTATATGTGTGCTACAGGTACAATTAGCATTCATTCTTTTCGACATTTGCTGAGGGAGACTGAACACTTATGGATTTGCCCGGAGAGCAGTAAAGTCGATCCTGATTAACAATAACAATAACAGATGTGTAATGTTAGTCATGGATTGCCCCCCTTAGCTCTGCAGTTGGTATCCACTAGTGGCCATCCCTCAAGAGTATCTAATATGGGTCTTGTAAGGTGTCTACATTCGCACAAGATTACTCTCTGTAGAGCTGTAGAAAGGAGGATAATGACTCTTCTATTTCACAAGATGTTTTCAGAAGTTAAGAAAAATGCTGCATAGGGCAGTGAACTATTAACTTATATTTGATCCTTCGCAATGGTTTTAGCCCGTTTGACCCAGACTCATGAATTGGGAACCAGAAACACTCTGGGAAGGTTAAGGCGGCCGGCGTGATGCTGATCACATCACCTAGTGTACCGAAGGTCAAGAAAATATGGGCATTACACCATATTCCCTTATGACTCAATGGGCGTGTAACGGGATCCTTTTAGCCCGTTCAAGACCCCAGCTGGTGTAAATCCAGCTAAATTCGTTTTATACGTATTTGCTCTATAGATGTAGATACATGTCTAGATGTATATATATATATATATTAAAGAGAATGGCTCATACGTTTTCTTTCATACCGATAATAACTGAATCAACTACGATTGTTTTGTTTTAAAATAACATGTAACATATTAAAAAATCAATTAGTCTTGACAGGTTAAGAAAGCGATGGAATGATGATGAATGTTAGATGTAAATAAAATTGCCTTCACTAAGACTTGGGTTGAGGATTTCATAAAAACAATTGTCCTCTTGTTGTTTCCTTAATAAACTTAGCTGGTCTAAGTGAGTCCTGCAGCCGTGATTTCGTCAATTCTTCTGTGATACGGGCTCTTCTCAACACAACTCGTCCAATGTACGTGGTTAGTTTTGATTCCCTGCTGTTAACTCACATCTAGTGGCGTAGGAACTTGAGACTTGCAGCTTCGCACTACGCACAGTCTGATAGCTTCGTTCCACGAACTTTAGACAAAATAAAAAGAACAAATGCCTAAGCGAAGTACATTTGTGGGATGCAAATTAACAGACGCATTGTCTCGCTGTCCAGCCACCAATGTTAGCCTCCCTGAATAATTATTCTCCCTGAGTATGCACAGTATAACCCTTTGATTATGTCCTCAACATGATTATAAAGTACCGTTATTCTTCTGGTTATTGAACTGGGATAATATGTGCTTGGACAGCGTGTCTTCAATGATTTACCTCAATTACAATTAACAAGGTACATATATGTCACAAAATGACATTATGCACTTTAGGCACATGTGACGTAATCGTCATTCATCACTGAGTCTGGGGTTGCTGCTGCTTTCGCGTTTTTGAATGAATTAGTAAAAACCAAACACAGCGCTTGCTGTAGTGGTTTATGAATATACTATTTTCATATGTTGAGGTTGCCAGCCTCATATATAACCACTTAGCAAGGAAAATATGCCAAATTCACATGGTAAAATACATGTTTACACTTACCCAAAAGTAACTTTATGAACACAATCACAGTTAGAATGGACAAAGCACAAGTCTAGAAAACAGGGACAACACCAACAAAGTGGAACAAAAGTTAGTAGCTTATCCTTTCCAGGACGTGGCAATCAACCCCAGCTTTTATTGGCTGTTTGTGATTTTTCTAGGCAATTTTTTCATTCAGTAGTTTGCCATTGCTTTCTGAACGGTACGGCGCTTATACCATTGTTAAAAATCCACACAAAGCGATCTGCTACCAAACCGCCTGCAGCAGGTTTCGAACATGGTATATCTGGATTATGAAACTGCGTTCATATCCATTAGGCCACAGACGCCGACTAACAAAGTGGAACAAAGGAATAATTGTCAAATTGCATAAGAAGGGAGATCTTGCAAACTGCAATAATTGGAGAGGAATCACTCTTCTCTCAGTTCGCAGTAAATAATACTAGGAAGGATAATTATACAGAGAATTTCTAAAGCAGTAGACCACAAACTGAGGAAAGAACAAGCAGGATTTAGAAAGAACAGAAGATGTGTAGATCATATATTTACCCTCAGTAACATTATTGAGCAGTGCTCAGAATCGCAAAAAAACGCAGTACATTAGTTTCGTTGATTTTGAAAAGACTTTTGACAGTATACATAGTGACAGTTTATGGAAAATACTGAGGGCTTATGGAATTCCCGGCTGCATAGGGTCAATCATAACAAGCCTCTATGCCAACTTTACGTGTAGCGTTGGGCAGAGTAACCTAACTTTTGAGGTGAAAACAGGAGTACAACAGGGATGCCCCGTATCAACCACTCTATTTTTTAAAGTCATAGACTGGGTGATGCGCCAGACAACAGAGGACAGTCCAAGAGGATGAAGATGGACTACATTTTCTATATTGGAATACATTCATGAAAAAACGGATAGACTTAATAAGTATAGCCAGCAGGTGGGCTTGAACATCAATATAAAGAAGTCAGAGGTCATGACGTTCAATCTGAGCAACCCTGAGCCCATATCAGTAAGGAATCAGCAACTGGAACAGACAGACACCTTCACATAGTGTGGCCGTATGACCTACTACCATAGCATTTATTCGTGCTACTGTCTATAATAAAATAATAGAAACTATCATTCACTATTTTTAAAAATAAGCAAGCAAGATTTTTTTTTACAAATATAAAAAAAAACCCGAGACACACTATGTGACGGGTCAAGTAAGGTAGAATTAACTATGTCAGTTTTGACATAACCCACGCTAGAAATCGGCGGGAGTTACCGTGGAGATTAGTGACGTAGATAGGAATGGCCTCACTCCCGGTAAGACAATATGATGGAATGACCAGTAAATAAATGAATAGAATAAAACTTCAACCAATGAAAAGTAGCCAGCAAGCGCGCACCACTAAGCCGGCTGAAAGATAATATTCGGAAAGTGAGTTGTACGGAGCTGAGCATTGCATTAAGACGTGTTTGTTACCGTCTTGCTCCCACGTTGAGATATTCAACAAGAAATGTATTGTACGTCCATTCTCTACGATATACCTGCAGTCGCAGGAAGAGAAGTCTTTGCTTGTGTAAAATCTGCTCATGCAGATGTTATCTTAGTGATTCACCTACGTAAGTAAGAACCATCGAACTTTGTTGTTCTTTATTTCAGCTAAGTTTTTCGTAATAATGCTTGAAAAAAATGAAGCTGATAAAGGAAGAAATAAATACTGTAGGGCAACCTTCGAATGAAATATCCAACTATTGAAAACATATCACTGAGAACTTGAATAATTTTGATGTTGTGGAAGAATTTTATAAGCCACAATGGATAGAAGTGAAGTAAGGAAGATACACTGTACACATTGTTAAAGAAGATGCATTATTGTGAATACATGCACCATTACTGATATATTGCCTGTTGATGTTCTAACAGTTCTGTTCAAATAAAATATCGTTTTAACTGTCAAGGCTGTTGATGGATTACTTCTCAGATGATCAAGTAGATGTACTGTACAACGTTAATATATCTACACCGCTATTATTTCCTATGGTAACATCTTATGAGAGGAACGAACGAACCTGAAAACAATTAGATATAAACCAAGAAAGAACTACCTCTGGCGGACTTTAAGCCAGTCAAGATCAAACTTGGAGTAGGCTATATAAGTGAAGAAAAAGGGACGATTATATTTAATTAGAGCACCACTCTAACCCCCGGTCACATACTAGTTATAATGATGCCGTGATTAACGGTCACATAGTAATTATAATGATGTCAAGTGACCTCTTCCCTTTGTACACCTGATCACAATAGTAACCCCAGAAGGTGGAGCAAGCAAAGACATCAACAACAGAATGAACAAAGCAAGAACACAGCCTTTTTTAGTCTAAACAACATCTGGAAGTCTTCTAATGACAGCAAAATCCCAACATTAAGTTTATATTAGAGCTGTCTGCTTTCTGTGCTTCTCTATGGTGCAGAATGCTGGAGAGTTGCAGAGGAGGAAATGTCGAAATTGTCCTCTTTTCACACAACATGCCTCAGAAAAATTCACCGAATCTTTTGGCTGAATACCATCACCAACCAAGATCTGCTCACTCGGAGCAAGCAAGAGTACATGCACACCATCATAGCTGGCAGACGCTGGAGCTGGGTTGGCCATGTCCTCAGAAGAGACCCCGATGCCATCACAAGAACAGCTATGCTTTGGACCCTTGAAGGAAAACGAAAGAGGGCCGACCAAAAATAACTTGGTGGAGAACTGTGGAGGCTGAGATGCAGGGAATGAACAAGAATTGGGGCACTGTACGAAAGATGGCCGCCGACCGAGCAAAGTGGAATCAATTTGTTTTTGCCCTACAAGACGCCACTAGGCGTGATGGCCACTGACTGCTTTGGCGGTCGGCGACTAAGGATCAAAGAAGAAGAAGACGTTGATGTTCGAATTACTTGGTCTGGGACATTTTAATTTTTCTCTTATGACGGGTGATATGATTCATTAGGTCTCCAGTCTTTGTATTTAAAAATGCGGGTTTACTTCTAAGTTTTTAAAGTTGCCCAAATACTCTGTCCTGGTCCTTCAAGTTTCCAGTTTCAAATTTACAACTGCGGGTTTCAAAGTTGCTAAAAATACTTCGATCTGTCACTTAAAATTTTAATTTTGGAAACCTTTGTCCGATCGTTCTCTCTGGCTCTGGTGAATCGCTAGCTTGACGTGGCGATGCAGTCTGATTTGTGATTTCGATTTCGTTAAATTACATTTCAATTTCTCAGTTCGAATCCCAGATTGTACTTCCGACGAATTTGCCAATCAAAGTCTATTCCAGCTCTCACATTAAGCCAATGATAAACTCTTTATAACTAATATTCCTCCCGCCCCCCCTCCCCCGTGTTTTGTAATATCAAATCTTAAAATTCCAAAGCGTGACCACTTTTTAATAATGCGGCAATACTTCCGATTGCATCTTTATTCAAATTCACAAAAAAAAGTATGTGAACTTATTTCCAGTCTAGATGCTTTCCCTCAATATTGTCTCCAAAGACACATTATCGGTAATATTGATACAACGATGAGCCAGCGGAAACGATTACGTCTTATCACCTGTGTTTGCGTAAATCCCTCAGACGGATTTCTCAGACAGACAATACGGCTTTCTTATCATCGATCGCTCGCTACCATCTTGTGTCAATAATGATCGCATTTATCAAAGGTGATAAATTATTTGCTGACTGCCTAATTAGCTTTCGATGATTCGCATGGCGAAACGTACACAAGTCTGGGAGCGGCTACAGCAGAATGTAGGTGCAAAAAATATGTCAAAGCATAGGACGATCGGTGAGGAAAATGAAGAAAAGAAGTGATACTGCCGGAGAGGATGAAAGTTATAAAAGTGCACAACTGAATCCTCACAATCTTAACGGAACTACAGATGAGCTGAGCTAACTGGGACAGATTTGTAATGTTGACATAACTACAATTGAGCTGAGCTAACTGGGACAGATTTATATTGTTGACGGAACTACAGATGGGGTGAGATAACTGGTACAGATCTGTAGTTTTGACAGAGGTACAGACGATCTAACTGGAAAAGATTAGTAATACTCACAGAATTACTGATGGTCTGACTGGAGGAGAATTGCAACGCTTTAAGATATGTTTCTTGAAATTATTAATATGTGTCATAGTGGTATGAGAATGATTGTTCAAACCTTTAATTAAGACAATAAATAAATTGACAACAAATACGCTGTCAAGTAAGCAGAAACTAGACATCAAACCCCAACTCCAACAACTGACTACAGAAATTACAGTTATATAACTACAGGTAGAAAAATAAAGCAGTCCACCAACAACGAACCAAAACTGTAGAACAAGAGAGAGAGTTTATCACTGACATATAAAATAAATCAACACAGTCAAACAATAAACAATCCAATAGAAGAACTACTTATTGCTATTTTAGACACCATACGTCAAATCGTCATTGATTAAGTCATAAATAAGCTGGAGTTACAAAATACCACACTATCGGTAGACACAAGAGGAAACGAAAAACATACATGGATCTTCATTTCAGCTAGTAGTACTTATAACGACACGTCGGTACACTCGCAATAATAGATATAGAGGTAAAAATCATTACACTTAGAAATAATAAATAAGTATAAACAAACAAGCAGCAACACTTTAATAAGCTGATGACGTGACGGCCAATCATTCAGCTACGAGTCCTTCACATTAATAAACTTGTCATGGTTAATAAAAGTGTCCCCCCCCCCCCCTCCCCGCTACAAATAAATTTAAAAACCAGGACAGAGATAACAGTCCAGCGGTCAAAATGTTTCTTGTCAGGTTTTGACGTGATGTCCAATCTCAGAAATAAGTGAGAAAAAAAACCTAACCTTGCGATACTTTAAGCAGCACAGGTAAGTTAGTTAGTTGAAGGCATCCAATTTACTTTAGAAGGGGAACAATTTACTATTATTAAAATATTTAACTAAATAACAGATTTTCATTTTTTATTTATTTTTTATCAATTCAGTGCACATATTTATTTAAGGCACAATAGAATCTCTTATTTTTGTTAGTACATTAGTTAATTTGTTAAAAAACTTGTGTTTACCATGTTAAGAATAACAAATCTTTAAATAATTTGGAGTTTAATGCGCAAGCTAAAGAAGTGAATACGTATTTCCTCTGCGACTTTCAGTGATATTAACAGCATTGCCCGCTCTTTAAGCAGTCGCAAATGTGCACACCAACATGTTTCAAACAGATCAGAAGGTTTTTTTTTTAGTCACACAATCTACAGCATAAAACATAAGACACTTATACAAGAAAAGAAACAGGGAGGGATTGCACTCCAGGACATACAGACAAAGATCCAAGCACTTAGAATCAAACACGTAGGGAATATCATCAAACATCCAGAACAACACGTGCTAGCACACTTTTACGTGGGGCTTAGACTCACCAGACTGAGACCACTATACAACTCAACGCCACATCATTTCGGCCCACTACTTAATGTTACAAGTCATGCATACAAGCCATTCACGGACACGACAACTTAATTCACCAGAAAACAAATGCAATCTACGAACACTTAGTCAAACTACAAGCACCCCCGCTACATCTCAGGATTAAAAGGGGACAGAAATACTTGAAGACAAATTATACCGACACTTTCACCAACTTACACAACCCTCACATCACTGCCAAGGCAAGAGAAGTTACCTTTAGACTCATATACAACATGACACCCACAACAGAAAAACAAGCTCACAGATCGAAACAAACATCACAGTGCCAGCTGTGCAAAACACGCATTCAAGAAACCGAAGATCATATTTACTACACATGCAATACAGTCATTCCTATGAGGAAAGCATTGCAAGATATGATCACCTCACACACAGGACAGCACGTTGACTTTTACAAATCTATTTTTCTTAACACGCTGCCAAGATCAATTCCCGAAACTCATACAAAACTACTCATGTTACTGTCACAATACAGATATTTGATTTGGAGTTTTAGGAATTTAACAGTTTTCAAATACCGTCATTTTAATCCCCATATACTTTTAACTGTTTTTCTCCAAAAGGCATTGTCAATAGCACCTACGTTTATCGTACGGCAGAGTAACATTCCTCTGCCTCCTCCAATTTAAGTTAATGCCTAAACGCTATAAAACTTCCTCCCTTTACTGCTTTCTTCCTCGTCATGTCAGTGCGTGCTAGCCTCTTGAAAGGCTTTAGTTGAACCTGGCACACAAAAGCAGGACGTAACGGACTGCTCCCCTACCCGGGGTTTTCAATGTTGTCTCACTCTAGGTGCCTGTGTTCTAACAGCCGCACGTCTACCTAGCGTTTTTCTTTTTTCTGAGAGTGTGTGTGTGTGCGGGGTTTTCCAATGTAATTTTTTCTGTGATTTTAAAATATATCACCTTTGTTTAAATTTGTACATATCCTCTTGATTTTGAAGTTTACATGTCAAAGAAGATTTATATGAATACAAATCAATTGGAAAAAAACATATAAATATATATTTTCTTATACTACCCCTTTCACTCCTATTTTCTATTTGTGTGCTATCTTCTCGAGGCCACTCAGTGGTGGGTGCTAAACTATCACATCCGTGTCTGAATCTTGTCTACGCCTAAGATAGAGGCTTTCTGCACTGCAGACTGTGGCCTTCATAGCTTCCCTGTCTATCCGAACCGCCTAATGTATCTCCTAGCCGTCCTTTGTTCTGGAAACCATAAGTTATCTTTAATGTATTTAACAAAAATTTTAATTTCATTTTCCAAAATTACAATTTTGATGTGATTTAATTTGTGTGTGGATGTGTAAAAAATTACTGGTAAATGCACGCAAGTCATTATATAGCATGTTGTAAAATGAACATGCTTTGAAAATCGAAGATCACCAAAATCTGGACCTCTTAACTTGGATCTCTAGCGTCGCCAGTGTGTCTAGCCAATTTAAGGCCGCTCAAGGCTGAGTGTCATCAACCACCACTTTGGTGGCTGAAACCCGCCCAGCCAAGAGAAAACCGTTATGCAGCACACAAGGGCCACTCTCCCTCTACCTGGCAGAGGGGGCGGGAAGGGCGGGGCTTTCAATACCCAGCCCAGACGATAGTTTTTTTCAAGTTTTTCTTTGTTCTAGCAGCCAACTGGACACTGAAGTTACTTCGGAATCCAAAACAGTCCGAAAATTTGATAAAATAATCCCCCTTTCATGAAAGTTTCCTGTTTACTATATTCATCCTTTTCCACTCCCCTATTTTATTTAAAATGGTACAACCCTGAATATTGACCATCTAAGTGCAAATGAAAGTTTCAATACGCACGAAGGTTTTTTATCTGTAATTTATAAGGCACCTGTTTTGTTTTTTTTCCACTGTAAAATGTTTATGGGTTTGTTAAATGACCATTATCACATTCTTTGGTTTGTAAAATGCACATAGTTTTGTAAAATGAAATGTTTAATTATTTATATTTACAGTTTAAGTGTGCAGATGGAAGTGAGAGTACGCACGAGAGTTCATATGGAATTTTTTTAAAAATGTACTTTCAATGTTTTCAATTTTGTAACATGTACACGGTTTTTGTAAAATTGCAAATAAATGAAAATAAAGTTCACTTAAAAAAAATTAAAAAAAAAGAATTATTCCCCCTCCCCCTATTTCACCTTGAAATTATTGCAATATGAATGGACACAATCTATTTTACATGAATGTATAGAAATGTCCAACTTTGATATTTTACTTTCCTCACTTTGTACATACAATTTATGAATGTATTTTATCGTATGTTGTAAAATGAACATGATTACCAACTACCCCTTGTATCTTTATCGAAGTACCGGTGTGCCTAGCCGCTTTTATGACTGCCCATGGCTGTGTGCTCAACTTGTTAATGCCAAGCAGTAAAGCGTAACGCAGCACACAATGGGCCATTATACCTTCAACCCTGGGGCTCCTAATATCTCGCCCAGACAAAAATTTCCAGTGTCCTTTGCACTGTCAGCCAGGCTGTCCACTGAAGTTACTTCAAACGAAATCACCATTAGCCACCTGGTACAACATGCCGAGGGGAAGCAGACCATATTTTCTTCTATGTATTTTCAGTGACCTCCCAAGTACGATAATACATTTACAACATACAACATTTGAAGGTTTTATTCGAGACACTTTGAGAAATGCAGAATGAATAAAGATCAGTTAAAAATTAGAAAAAGAGAAAAATGATGGGAAAAGAAACTTAAAACATGTAGACAAATTTAATAAACCTAGTGTGTTTTGTGTTTTCGCCTAAGGAAACAAAGAAAGGTTTCAAACCTCTATTTTGTATGACACATGTACCAACAATGTCCAGTCAATCTCCCCCCATTTTTGTTTTCCTTTTCTTTTCCTCACCTTTTGGGTAATATACGAGGTACATGCCCAACAGTGTCAAAAAAGGGGAAAATCTGTGCTTATTAATAAGGTATTACTAAATTTAAATTGTGATTTGATCTGTTTCGTGTATGTATGTGTACAAAAGATAGTTGTGAATGCACGTGAGTCATTACATAAATTGTATTTTTCTTATACTCCTTGTTGTAAAATGCAAAGTTTTTGTAAAATGAAATTGAAAAGCAAATAAACTTCACTTAAAAAAAAAAAAAAAAAAAAAAACCAACATGTTTCATCGGCGCCAAATAGCGCACATCCACAATACTTTCAAGACATTTTCATACTTGGTCGGTTTTCTCCTATCCCTGGGACCGGAGTGGTTAAGAGGCATAGCGTCCACATCTAATTCTAACGACACCTGGGTCGGTTCCCAGTACAGGGAATATTCTTGATGGAATTTTTTCAGAACTAATAATGTCTTACTCCCCCTGATTCTCTGAGTAGTGAGATCGGATGGCTAGCCTTATTGGATCAAGGCGAAAAAATTGTAGGTCTCGTGTACAAATTTCGCACGTTAAAAATTATTCGGCAATTGTAAATCATAAAGAGTAGGCCATACGGCCGCTGTCGTGCCAGAGTTTGTGCAATTAAGAAAACCTACCCGATACAAAAATATTTATAGAATGTGTGATTCATGTATACACAAATTGGGACGCTCGCCGATCCTTTAGAGTTCGTGCACTGTGCCGAGATTCTCCTTGTGAGCTAAAGGAGAAGATCGGACACTGATGGAGTTTTCCGTGTACAATGTAGATGGTCCTTAAAACAAAACAAACAAACATCTTCTACCTTGGTGTGTAGAGGTTAGCCAGAGAGAGCGCCATTGTATCCTGTAAGCTGTATATCTTTTGGCCTGGTTAATTGTTAAGTTATATAGGTTCGCCGCCTTTTATGAAGAATTAAGCAAAGGTTTTAGCCCGTTCAAGCCCCCAGCTGGTGTAAATCTAGCGAAATTCTTTTCTAAGAATTAGCTCTATATATGTAAATGTATGTCTAAGTGTAAATATATATTAAAGAGTCTTGCACATACGCTTGCTTTCATACATATAATAAACGATTCAATTATGATTGTTGTGTTGTAAAATAACATGTAACAAATTTGATAATCAATTAGTTTTCACAGGTTGAAATGACGGTGCATTTTTTTAATGAAAGTGTTATCTTCATAGAGACTGGATAGAGGAATGTTAATGTTCTTTGCTGTTGCCTTTTGTTAAGCACTTAGCTTAGCATCGATGACTACTGCAGCCGTTGTTTCAACAGTTCTTCAGTAATGATGACACTTCACAGTCTGATAGCTTTGTTCTACGAACAGTCTAATAGCTTCGTTCTACGAACCGTCTGAGAGCTCCGTTCCACTAATCAAAAGCAACTTTTGGGAACACAATTTCCTGGCACAGTTTAGAATGGGCACTAGCAAATTAGGTTAAATGCTTTCGAATCACTTGGTCTTGGAATGTTGTGTTCCTCTTATGACGGGTGACCTGATTCCTAAGGTCTCCAGTCTTGGTATTTATAAATGCGGTTTTACTTTTTTAAGTGTTAAAGTTACCCAAATACTTCCATCCTGGTTCTTTAAGGTTCCAGTCTTTGTATTTATATATACGGGTTTACTATTTAAGTTTTAAAGTTGCCAAAATACTCTAATCTGTCATATAATTTTGGAATCTTATGTCCGCTCGTTCTCTTTCCGGCTCTGGTGAATTGCTAGCTTGACGGGGAGATGCATTCTGATCTGTCACTTCGATTTCGCTAGATTATATTTCCAATTCTCTGTTCAAAATTCCAGAATGTAATTCCGATGACTGTGTCAATGAGAACCATTGTGTATTTTGGCTCTCACTTTACACCAATCCAATCTCATTTGCACTATATGGGTAGGGGTGTTTAAATCATAATACCTGCGCGTGTTTTCAAATATTACATTAAAAATTCCATCTCGTGACGTCTGTCTAATAATGCTGTAATACTTCAGCGTGCACCTTTATGTTAAACTTATAACCACCATCTGTGTACTCATTCTTGAGTAATACTTTCCGCCCAGATTGTCTCCTCTGCCAGGTCATCTGTAATAATTACACAGTGATGCCCCACGGAAGTGATTATCAAATTATCACCTGTGTTTTCTCCCATCCCTCAGACGGGTTTCTCTGGCAGACAACATGGCGTTCTATTCATCTATCGTATGAAACCATATTGTGTCCACAGAAATCGACACCTATCAAATTTGGCTAGGCGACTCAAATGTTAAAGGTTCTACCGCTGACATGTGTAAACAACCTGGTATTATTACGATTCACCTGGCGAAACGTAAACAAGTCTGAGAGCGGCTTTGTAGCAAAAATATGAATGAAAGTGCATAAAATATGCCAAATTAAAAAGAAGATGAAGGAGTGAGAGAGGGGTTCAAAAGTCCCTTGTACAAACGTTTTGTCACATAGCTGTTCTTCTCCAAATCTACAGACGTGACCAAACCGTTGTACTGTAACTGGGATTGTTCCACTCGTGTCTGAACAAACTGTATTACAAAACATCACAGGAAACGGGTCTACGACCAGCTGTATTGTAAACACCCACAAATACAAGTTTGACAATGAAGAACATCAGTTACAGAAAAAACGCATTCGTAATGAAGATTTTGTTTTTGGAAATATGACATCTTTATTTACGGATTCTCGTAATTTACAGGTTGGTCCTCCAAACACCAAGAGATGTTTAACCCGACAGCGTCTTGTGACGGTATTGCCTACCCTGCTTTGCAGTAGTGGTCCAATAGTGCATAAAACTCAAGAGTATCTGATATGGGCTTCAAAGGTGTTTCGTATCTTCGCTCAAGATTACTCTTGGCAGGCATGTAGATAGAAGGGTGATGACACTTCTATTACAAAGGGAGTCTGCGAGGTATAAAGATGACTTGGAGAGCGTAAAATTCAAAGTGAAATAAAACTGCAAACTGGTCAGACTATATTCCTATCTTCCCACCCATTGTTGTTAAGATTCTAATCAGAAAGATCCAATAATTTCAAATCATGCAGATAAGGTGTAATGATTTAAAAAAAATATTCACGGGAAAAAAGGTGCGTGAAGCAAAAGTTCACGTATTACCATATATGGGCATCTGGGGCCTTGCATACACTCTTGCAAACACATTTGTAGACTCATAGTATCTCAAATGTAATAAATTCATGATTACTTTTAGACAAGTGACCGGAAGCGATTATGTCACACTTATCTGCCAACATGTGTCACACAGACAGTAATATAGTTATCTGTCGTATGAGTATGCAAAAACTTAGTGTCTGCCCAACTGGGTTACAAAACGAGTCGTCCCATTTGCGGTTCAATCTAAACACGCTGGCGACAATCTTATCTCAGTTGCTCAACGCAAGCTAGGATGACCGAGTAACAAACAGGAGACATCACAGAGAGGAGTGTCAACACAAGTTTGCACCTTCAAAATATTTGCCACACAAGCAGAAAAGAAAGAAAGAAAGAAATGTGCGATAATTGACAGCAAATAATACAAATCAGTCCCACAAGAGAGAAACAAAGACGATAGGGGCCGCCCCGTTTTGTCACACTACTACATTAATGTCTTCTAAGATACTGTGTTGTTCCAACTTGGATAAGTTGATTCTCTACTTACATGATTTATAAAGTAGCCCATATTTATTAAGGTGACAATGCTGCATACAAGCAGATTATTTGTTTCTCTAGAACTGGTGGAATGTTCTACCTAGCTCTACGTACATCACTCCAGAAAGTCAAAGTTATTATAATAAATAGACGTCAGAATAAATAGCATAGACTTACGTATCGGACATATTGGATTTTAAGTACCTGTAGAGCAGGTGTTCATGGGATAGAGCCTGGGATATGACTACCACAGGGAGATAAAGAAACATATCGCAGGGTTACGCAGAATATTTGGTAAATAACTATGGGGTGAGGCAAACGTCTGGAAATATATGCAATTGTCTTATATACGTTTTTTCTTTCTTCTAACTTTCATAATATGTTTTCTAAGTGAGAATATGGATTCGACATTAGCAGCAGATGAACGCACAGAGGTTGTTCTCATGTACACAAGACAGTGACACTCACAAAGTGAAGTAGCTGCTGAATTCTCTATGAATCCAGACTTTTGGGCCACATGATAGGAAACTCTTTACAGAGCGATAGAACAGGAAGCAATCTGATCATCAGAAGGGGTCCCCCCATCCGACAAGTGTTTTGGCCCGATTACTCCTTTACACTCTATGGGGCGGGCCCACTTGGGTCATGACTCCCAAGCGTCTCAGCTCCCTGTTGTCTTGTATCGAAAATGAACCCTTTTCACTTATGGTAGCAACTTTTAAATCCACAACGCCAGCCGCGGAGGCAATTGTGAAAGTAACAAAGAAAAGACAAATTATTCCGTTCGTTCCGTCGCCCTTCACAACTAAGGACACACACTGAGACATTAGCGCGCAGCCGACGAGCTGCGCGCCGCAAGCCACTGAAATTTACCTGACACTCTCCCTATAGTATACATCGCCTGTTGCCCCAGAGTCGCATCTCTTTCACTCGTACACCCAAAAAAACTCAGCGTTGTGGACTTAGAAAACTTTTGGTGTTTTCTATACCGCAGCGTTTATTGCTACAATGTCCATCGTCCATTGCTGTTGTTCCACAGCCAGCCTGATGCTTTTTCGGCAGTTTCACTAAGCCTCTTCAGTGCCCTTGTTCTAGACTGTCCCTTCAGCCCCAACAGTTTCAATAAATCATACACTGATGCAGCCACAAGCCCTCTTGCGCCCACTTCAACAGCCATGACCCTTGCACTGAATCCATCGTGTCTCAGATCTGGGGCCAGATCGCTATACTTGGCCGCTTTGAATGAATGTTGCTCGTCTAATCTGGATTCAAATGGCACGGTCAGTTCAATCAGTATGACCTGAAGCGTTGCTGCAGAATGAAGCACTATATCCGGCCGTCTCCGCGATTTTCTGATACACTCTGGATATGCTCCCCGTCCAGATAGGTCTACCACCATCTCCCAGTCGTTTGCGCAGTCAAGAAGAGATGGTAAACTGCTACCAAGTTTACTCGGTTTGGGGTGTGCTGACTATCCTGCCCTCAGAAAGTATGTGTTTGCGGTGTCTGGCAGGACTTTGCTATTCGCTTTCATTCTTGCCTGATCTATTGTCGCAGCAAGCTCATTTAGCACTTTGTTATGGCGCCAAGTGTATCGCTCTTGCCCTAATGCCACCTTGCACGCTGAGAGCACGTGTTCAAGTGTCTGCCTCTCCTGGCACAGGGGGTACTGCTCATCATCCGACTTTCCCAATTTCACAAGGTTGGTGGCCGACGGCAGCAGTTCATACATTGATCTAACCACGAAGCTGAGCCTAAGAGGTGCCATATGCCATATATCATTCCATGTCAAGGACATCTGCAGAGCTCCTTCCCATGTATTCCATTGGCCTTGTTGGACCTGCTGCACTGCTTTTTGCAACCTCTTATCATTCTCAGCTCCTCGTATCTCCTGAACTACCATGTCTCTGCGCTCCCTGCTTGATGCCTTGGACCACCAGCGGATGTCACCACGCCCAAATCCCCGTCTATTCGTCTGTGTGTATCTGATTACCTCTCTCAGTTTGAGTGACTCTTCAGCAGCATCAACAGCTTCTTCCATTCTCCACTTCCTTCCCGTTTTCAGTGTGGGCTGAATGGACTTAACCACGTCATCAGCTGACTCGCGAAGCATCATTGCAAGCCTTGCTTTTCCAACTTTGTATTCTTCAACAACTGACTTGAAGGGAAGCAGAAGTTTTGACTTTTTGCAGTACAGTGCTACATCTGACAGACCTGGTGGTACCCCAAGACATTTTCTCATGAGCTTGTTGACCTTCTGCTTTATAGCTTCCACTGTACTTGTGCTTATTTCATATATAAGCAGTAGCCACAGCAACTTCGGTATCAACATGAACTGGAGGCACCACAGTTTGAACTTTCCCAGGAGTCTGCTTTGGTCTATGATCTGTAGTCCTCTGTCTGTCATTTCTATTGTCTGTTGCACTGCCTTCGAGTCTTTTAAAGAGGCATCGTACACCCTGCCAAGACTTTTAACAGGTTCCTCAATGACAGTAGGAATTCTTTGGCTGGAAACCGTGAATATGACCTCTGCTATCTTCCCTTTCCTGACTGATAGGCTTCTCGACTTCTTGGGTTTGAAGCTCATTCTGCACCAGCTGACTAGTTCATCCAGGCGTGCAAACCTCCTCCGGGCCTGATGTTCATCTGATGTCAGAATTGTTGTGTCATCCATGAATGCTTTGAGCGGTGGCATGTGACACATTCCACCGAGCTTTGGGCCTATAGCCATTCCTTCAGCCGCATTGAGAATTACCTGCATAGCCATGACGAATAGTATCGGAGAGATGGTACATCCCATCGCAATTCCAACTTCAAGGCCAATCCACTTCGTTGTGTAATCTCTGGTTGAAAATCTGACAGAAAACCCTGCGAAATACAGCTTCAGCATTGCTGCAATCTCTTGTGGAACATGATACATTTCTAGGGCCTGCCACAACATCTGGTGTGAAACGGATCCATAAGCATTTGCTAGATCCAACCAGATTACATGGAGGTTTGTTCTGTCAGACTTTGCCTTTTGGATTGCTTCCCAGATCATTGCGGCATGCTCTAGACATCCTGGTGTACCTGGGATACCTCCTTTCTGAATTGTAGTGTCAATGTACCCATTTGCCAGGAGGTATGTAGTGAGTCTTTTCGCCATTACTGAGAAGAATATCTTCCCTTCCACACTGAGTAGTGAGATTGGCCTGAACTGACTGATGTCTGTGGAATTCTGTTCTTTCGGGATGTAGACTCCGTTTGCCTTTCTCCATTCCTTGCTTACGAGTTGGGTTTTCCACGCATTCTTCAGTAAACGGAGCAGTCGTTTGAGAACCTCAGGGCATCTTTTATACACCACATATGGAACACCATTAGGACCTGGAGCTGACTTGCACCGAGCTTTCTGGACAATGCTTTCTACCTCTTGCGCCGTTGGGGGCTTGGTGTTAAATTCAGCTCCTGGCTTACCCGGCCATTTAAGGCCTGCCATGCTGCTGAGCAGCTCATCTTTGCGACCATCTGAATATGTCATTCTAATATGTTCTTCCAGGTCTTCTTTCCTGATGTTTAGCGTACCCGACCGTGGCTGCTCAAACAGTTCTTTGGCAAACTTGAAGGGCTCCCTAAAGAATCTTTCCCTATCCCTTCGAGTCTTCCTTCTCTTCCTGCACAACCTTTCCGCTCTACAAAGGCATTATGTTGGCCTTTCAGGTGCTCCCAAACTTGCCGTAACCCTTCCTTCTCTATGGCAACTGCGTTCTTGAACAGTTCTCGGGCATGCTTCTTCTGTTTCCTGATTTCTTCTATTTTAATTTGTTTTCTACTTTTCCGTGGTGGGTTACTTTCCCTTGCCTCCCTCACTCCGAACACTTTGCGACAGTGCAGATATATTATGTCGCCGAAGATTTCCAGTTTCTTCTCCAAAGTTAGCTGCTTCAGGCTGTTATCCAACTCTTTTGCCAAGGCTTCGTCCAGCTGTTCACAAAGCCATTTTGCACTGGCAGGTGGAAACTTTATTGCATCTCTCTTCCCGTCCAAGAAGTGTGTGAGATCATCATCTGGCAGATCAACTTGAATGTACTCAGCACTGTGGATTGACTCCTGGCTGCGTTCTTCTAACGTCTTATCCGTCGAGACAGAGCGCTGTTGATCTCCCCCTGATGACCTCCCACACCCCTTTTTCGTTCTGTGGATTCTCATTCCTCTCTGAGTAGAGAATTCCCTACCACTGGCACATGGAAATTCCAGCCGTTGTTCAGAGTTCGAAGTCCGTGTAACGGGTCTGGTCGATTCCATTGAGGCGCCTGTGGATTCATCATCCTTCCCCCCCCCCCCCCTTTCGGCCACACTGTATATAATTCAACTGACATAGTCCAAAAGTTGTTGTAGTATACGTGAGAAACAAAGTTGTGAAATGAAGAGAGAGAGCGACAAGTTACTAATCTAATCCCAAGCAAGAAAACTAACAAACAAACTGGATTCTAAAATGATATGAGATGTGTCTCTTTCAGAAACTGTACCAAGAATAAAACTGTTTGTTGACTAATTCGTTTGAATGTATTCTGATAAATATATAATTTTTAAATTTCTTTACTATAAATATTGTTATGTACCAAATATTCTTTTCTTTACGACACATTAATTAATCTGTTTGTTACGTCAGTCCTTTTTATTCGTTCCATTTTATCCATATATCACAGTTATTGTCGTCTGATTTCATTTTTTGAGATGGCTATTATGTCACATAGTCTTAGGTTATAGGTAAACTTAGTCTTATGTAACTTGAGGAGATAATTGGTACAGCAAATCTCTTTTCCCAAGAACTGTGTTCTACAATAATAGTTTTTTCCTGACCATAATGATGAATAGCACTAAAATATAATACATTTATATTAAACAAATAGATAAAGTGAGTGTTGGACTGGCCAAGCAGTCACAGCGCTTTCCTTTGTGCCACAACTACCTGGATTTGGCACTAAATCCTAACGGTAGCACATTCAAGTTTACCCAGCTGTAAATGGATATTAGACTTTGCTCCTGAGCTAGCGGAAAAGGCATCGAGGAAGGGAACGGGTCAACTAACTTCATAATAGCTGAACCTTTCGTGGTGAAGCTTCTAACACATCATTTCCCTATGGCAATCTCTGACATGAAGACTGGCTTTATCTTTGTAATAGGTCAAACAATTAATGTGATAAATGTTATCATTTTTTGGCTGTGGGGCTGGTTGTGATAAAATTTTATACAAGCAACAATCAATAACATAGCAGATGTGGGATTAGTTGTGAAAAGTTTTTATACAAGCAACAATCACTCACATAGCAGATGTGAGGCTGGTTGTGATAAGTTTTTTTATAAGCAACAATTACTCACATAGCAGATGTGGGGCTGATTGTGTTAAGTTTTTATACACGCAACAATCACTCACATAGCAGATGTGGGGCTAGTTGTGATAAGTTTTTATACAAGCAACATTCACTCACATAGTAGATGTGAGGCTTTTTGTGATTAGTTTTTTTACAAGCAACAATTACTCACATGGCAGATGTGGGGCTGGTTGTGATAAGTGTTTATACAAGCAATAATCACTTGCATAGCAGATGTGGGGCTGGTTGTGATAAGTTTTTATACAAGCAACAATCACTCACATAGCAGATGTGGGGCTGGTTGTGAAAAGTTTTTTACAAGCAACAATCACTCACATAGCAGATGTAGGGCTGGTTGTGATACGTTTTTATACAAGCAACAATCACTCACATAGCATATGTGATGCTGGTTGTGATAAGTGTTTATACAAACAACAATCACTTTTATAGCAGATGTGGGGCTGGTTGTGATAAGTTTTTATAAAAGCAACAATCACTCACATAGCAGATGTGGGGCTGGTTGTGATAAGTTTTTATACAAGCAAGAATCACTCACATAGCAGATGTCGGGCTGGTTGTGGTAAGTTTTTATACAAAGAACAATCACTCACACATCAGATGTGTTGCTGGTTGTGATTAGTTTTTATACAAGCAACAATCTCTCACATAGCAGATGTGGGGCTTGTTGTGATAAGTGTTTATACAAGCAACAATCACTCACATAGCATATGTGAGGCTGGTTGTGATAAGTGTTTATACAAGCAATAAATCACTCACATAGCAGATGTGCGGCTGGTTGTGATAAGTTTTTATACAAGCAACAATCACTCACATAGCAGATGTGAGGCTAGTTGTGATAAGCTTTTATACAAGCAACAATCACTCACATAGCAGATGTGGGGCTTGTTGTGATAAGTTTGTATACAAGCAACAATCACTTACATAGCAGATGTGGAGCTAGTTGTGATAAGTTTTTTGCAAGCAACATTCACTCACATAGCAGATGTGGGGCTGGTTGTGATAAGTTTTTATACAAGGAACAATTACTCACATAGTAGATGTGGGGCTGGTTGTGATAAGTTGTTATACAAGCAACAATTACTCCCGTAGCAGATGTAAGGCTAGGGGTTATAAGTTTTTATACAAGCAACAATTACTCACATAGCAGATGTGGGGCTAGTTGTGATAAGTTGTTATACAAGCAACAATTACTCCCGTAGCAGATGTAAGGCTAGGGGTTATAAGTTTTTATACAAGCAACAATCACTCACATAGCAGATGTGTAGATCATATCAAGAATTTGGTTTGGTTTGGTTTGATTTTAACGACTATCTTCATTACACACGGACGACTCCATCAGTGCTCCGATCTCCTCCCTTAGATAACACAAGGATGAACTCAGCACAGTGCACAAACTCCGTAGCGCCGGAGTGAATCCCAATGTGTGTATGCAGGAATCACACATTCTATAATTATATTTGGTGGGTAGGTTTCTACTTTTTATTTAAATTTTACCATGACAGCCTACTCTTTACGATTTCCACCTGTCATGAGATTTTTAAATGTGCACTTCTTGCACAAGGCACCTCATATTTTTTCGCCCTTATCCGAGAAGGCTAGGCATCAGATCTCGCTACACATGAGAGCAGGAGGGACTATGACACGATAAGGGCCACTTGTTCTTAAATAAATGTCCATAAATTATATTCCCTCTATTGGGAATCGAACCAAGACCTCTACAATGCGAGGCGGACACAATCTCACTCGCAATTTAGAAGCACTTGTCCCTCAGTGCTTGGGTGAAAGAGGCTTTTGGGTCTAAGTCTCTGGCTTTTATGGATGTCTTCTCACATGTTCTAGATTTTTCGTGGTTTTTCGGCATTTCTCACGTTACTGAATTGTGAGTGGTGGGTAGTGGGTGCTCTGATGTACTCGCACGTAAATTCTCTCACGGCATCTGAGCTATTATTAACGCAATCTTGACCAGCTTTGCCACAAAACGGTTTGTGCGCTCTCATGTCCACTCCGTCATGATTGCATTACATTGTGCGATTTATTTTTTGTTATTTTCTCTCTCCCTCCTGCCCTTAGGTGGCCACGGAAAACTCATCCGAAGGTCAATGTTTACATAACTTTCACACTTCAATTCCCTTCGATTCGCCGGCCCATCCCTGAGGGACTATTTTGGTCACGAGACGTGACGGTCCCCCATTTGATCCCAGGTGAAAGGCTAACGACGGCATTTGCACTTCTTCTTCTTTAATCCATAACCGCCAACCGTCAAAGCAGTCAGCGGCCATCACGCCTGGTGGCGTCTTGTAGGGCAGCAACAAATTGATTCCACTTTGCTCGGTCGGCGGCCATCCTTCGTACAGTGCCCCAGCTGTGGTTCATTCTTTGCATCTCTGCTTCCACAGTTCTCCGCCAAGTTGTCTTTGGTCGGCCTCTCTTTCGCTTTCCCTCGGGTGTCCATAGCATAGCTGTTCTTGTGATGGTATCAGGGTCCCTTCTGAGGACATGGCCAACCCAACTCCAGCGTCTGCCAGCTATGATGGTGTGCATGTCCTCCTGGTTACTCCGAATAAGTAGGTCTTGGTTGCTGATGGTGTTTGGCCAAAAGATTCGGAGAATTTTCCTTAGGCAGATTGTGTGGAAGGAGGACAGTTTCGACATTTCCTTCTCTGTTACTCTCCAACATTCCGCACCATAGAGAAGCACAGAAAGTACACAGCTCTCATACAGTCTTAATTTGGTGTTTGTGCTGTATTGGGAAGACTTCCAAATGTTGTTGAGAACAGCAAAGGCTGTTCTCGCTTTATTCGTCCTGTTGTTAATGTCCTTGCTTGTTCCGCCGTCAGGTGTTACTATGCTTCCTAGGTAAGTAAATGTGTCTGTCTGTTCTAACTTCTGGTTAATTACTGTTACTGGCTCAGGATTGACCACATTTAGTGTCATGACCTCTGTCTTCTTCAAATTGATGTTCAGGCCAACCTGCTGGCCATACTTATTCAGTCTATCGGTTTTGTCTTGAATGTGTTGGTGTGAATGCGCGAGTAGTGCAATGTCATCTGCATATTCCAAATCTTCCAGTGTAGAAAACGTTGTCCATCTAATTCCTCTTGGACTGCCCTCTGTTGTCTGGCGCATCACCCAATCTATGACTGTCAAAAATAATGTTGTTGATAAGGGGCATCCCTGTCGTACTCCTGTTTTCACTTCGAAAGTTACATTACTCGATCCAACACTGCACGTAAAGTTAGAATAGAGGCTTTTTATAATGGAAACAATGCGGCTGGGAATTCCATAAGCCCTCAGAATTTTCCATAGGCTGTCCCTGTGTATGCTGTCGAAAGCGTTTTCAAAATCAACAAAGTTAATGTACAGCTGTCTCTGCCATTCTGAGCACTGCTCTATAATGTTCCTGAGGGTAAATATATGATCTGCACATCTTCTGCTCTTTCTGAAGCCCGCTTGTTCTTTCCTCAGTTTATGGTCAACTGCTTTTGAAATTCTCTGGATGATTATCCTGCCTAGTATTTTGCTGGGAACTGAGAGGAGGGTAATTCCTCTCCAGTTGTTGCAGTCTGCAAGGTCGCCCTTCTTGGGCAATTTGACAATTATTCCTTTACTCCATTCTTTTGGTGTTGTCTCAGTTTCCCAGACTTGTGCAAATAGTGGTTCTAATAGTTCTGCTGCTAGTTCAGGGTCTGTGTTGAATAGCTCAGCATTCAGATTGTCGTGACCAGGCGCTTTTCCATTTTTTAGCCCTTTGATAGCTGTGATAATTTCTTCTTTTCGTGGAATGTCTGTATTTACGTCTAAGTCACTTTCAGCCTCAGGAACATTCAGCTGAGTCTCTGGTGGTTCCTTATTCAGTGTTTCTCTGAAGTGCTCTGCCCATCTTGTTTCCTGCCCCTGTGCTGTGGTGATGAGATTTCCTTGCTTGTCTCTTACTAACGTTATGTTGTTTGCATCTCGTTTTCCACTGATAGCTTTAGTTATTTTATAAACTGTGCTTTGTTCATTTCTCAGTGCTGCCTCTTCTGCCTGTCTTGCAAGGTCATCCAGAAATGTCCTTTTGTCAGCACGGGTTTGACGTTTTACTTCCTTGATCAGCTGACTGTACTGTTCACTATATATTGCCTTTAACCTGGGAGACTTAGCTTCTGTTTTCTTCCTTTTCATTTCCTTTCTCTTCGCTATGGTGTTTAGCGTTTCTGGTGTTATCCAGTCTTGGCTCTTTCTTTCCTGGAATCCCAAGCATGACTTGCTGCTTTCTTTGTATATTGTTGAGATGATGTTGAATTTCTGGTCCACATCTTTCCTGGCTTTTGGTAATCAGATATCGTCTCTTTACGTCGACCATGAACGCTTTTCTGGTGAGGGGGTCCTTAAGTTTCGTGATGTTATATCTTTTCTGTTTGACTGCAACTGGTCCAGCAGCTCTGAGTTTCACCTTCAGTCTTGCTACTACTAGGTGATGGTCACTTCCCACATCTGCGCCTCTTCTTACTTTCACGTCTTGTAGTGCATGTCTCCATCTGCCATTGATCATTATGTGATCTATCTGGTTTTTGTCTCGTCCGTTTGGTGATTCCCATGTTAACTTGTGCACTTCTTTGTGTTGAAAAAGTGTTCCTCCAATGACCAGGTTGTTAATACTGCAGAAGCTTATTAATTTGTCCCCATTCTCATTTACTGTTCCACTGCCGCATTTCCCCATTACTCTTTCGTTATAATTATTATGTGTTCCAACTTTCGCATTTAGGTCTTCCATTACTATAATAAGATCGTACCTGGGTACCGCTTCCATTTCATTTTGTACCTGTTGATAGAACTCATCCTTGATCTCTTCATCGCTGTCATTTGTTGGTGCATAGCATTGTATAATTGTGGTGTTGGTGAATCTCCCTCTGAGTCTTGCTCTTATTAGTCTGTTGTTAATGGGTTTCCATTCCAGTAGAGACCTTTCTATTCCTTTCTTAAGGATAATGGCTACACCTTCGTTGTGCTGACCGTCCTCTCTACCAGAATAAAGTACTGTTTCCCCTGTGGCTGTTTTTATTCTCCCCATCCCTGTCCATGTGCTCTCGCTTATTCCCAGGATATGTAGTTTGTAATTCCTCATCTCTGCTGTGATCTGTCTCAGCTTTCCTGCCTCATTCATAGTTCTGACATTCCAAAAACCAATTCTGGTTTCGTGTTTTGCGGTCTGGGCATCCGTGTTCATGCCAGTGGCTTCCTTTCGGCTTTCACCACTGTCAGTCATACGAGCCTGAGACTCCGGATGTCCGTCCCGCATCAAAGCATTTTCATTTATTGCTGTTTCCGTAACGTGTGCGATTTTTTACACAGACAGGGGTGTCGGTCCTGTGCTAAAACCCCCAACCTGGAGGACCAGGGTACCAGCTTTTGTCTGACCCCTACCCACGCAGACCAGTCCAGCATGGTTGAACCTACCAGGAGTAAAACTCCTACTGGCATTGCTCTGGGGATTGTCAGGGTACACAAGCTGCCATACCGCTACAAGGTATAGGTACCATTGATGGCAGGCATTTGCACAATATGGGAGTAATCCTTTAACATTCGACAGAATAATAGACTTGCATATTCGAGGTGCGGAAAAATAACGAAATGGCCAGACAAGACGTCTGAATTGCGACGAGTCATATTCTGATAACGACGATTGAAGTACGTGGGACAGGCAAGGCAGATAATCCTCCAATCTGGCAGGACATGCTGAAATGTGAGAGACGTAACTTGACCAAGTAATAATCGAATGTTTACTGCTCAATTTTAGAAATGTAACGTTTGAAATTTTGCACTAGATGAGTCATGCAAAATATTTCATCATAAATTTAAACGTTCAAATAAGACTGGTTGATACCTTGAGGCGAGAATAACAATTGCGTCGATTGGGTGTTTGTCCCAACAACCTGGAAGAGCGGGGGTAGAAAACGTGCAATATAATCTGACATTTGTTGGAAAGTCTAGTTCACTGTGAGAATCGCTTGTCGAGACCACATTCAGACCTTGCCGTTTGTCTTTTAAATTTTTCGGCCTGTTGCTTGAGCCCTGCAGTCTCTTCTATCTGTCATTGGCTGGAGGCATGTAATCTTTTCGAGTTCTTTTATAGGTGTTGACTTCTTGCCTCCCGTTAAAATTCTCATTGTTTGATTTTGGAGTCTGCTAATTTTATCGAAGTTTGTCTTAGTTGCTGTTGCTCACGCTGCCATGCCATATTCAAGGACTGGCCACAGTCGTTCTGTGTACAACGTCTTAAGCACTTTCTCATCTGCACCCCAAGTTGTTCCAGCAAGTTTTTTTCATAATTGCCATTCTTTGTCTTGCTCTCATTCGATTTCTGTCAACGTGTTTTTTCCAAGTCAGACGGCGATCAAAAAATAATGCCTAGGTAGTTTTGGATTTTCATTTAAATGAAGATTTTCTCCGTTTAGTACTAGTTTGAAGCTCTGGGGTCTATTGAGAGTTGAAGTAGATGATATTTATACATTAAGAGATGGTGCATATATACATGCATATATTTGTATCTTAAGAAGTGATATTGCAATTTTTATTTCATTACTGCATACCTTTTAAGCAGAGAAGTATTTGTTCATATAAGCGAGGGGGTGCATGGAACATGTTAGTGAGTAGTTGCACAGTGAGATAATATTGAGTAGTGTGAGTGTTCATCATGGACTATGATAGTTTCATGCGGCTAGGTAAGGAAGCTGGGTACACACGAAAAGAGTTGTTGAATTATGCCAAGGCAGTGTTCCAATCAAAGGAGAACCTGGATGCCATAAGTTACGTGCCGAGGAACGAGAAATCAAGAAGGCAGGGTTACAGGAAAAGAAGATGGAACGAGGGTTACTGGAAAAGAAGATGAAAGAGGAGAGAGAGTTAGAGTTTCAAGGAAAGAAGATGAGGGAGGATAGAGGGCTAGAATTAGAGAAGGAGAGAATGAGGATTGATAAGGAAATACAACTGAAGAGATTAGAAGTAGGTGCGAGTGGTCAGAACTCGACTCCGAGGGAGTCTCATCGTCTCTTTAGGATGCGTCTGCCGAATTTTAACGATAAAATTTGATATTTTCCTTGAGAGATTCGAGGCCGAATGCGTGGCTTGGAAGGGTGACAGATATCAATGGCCATCTCTGTTATCCACATTGCTAGTGGGGCCGGCGATGGAGACTTTCTATTGCCTCCCGCTGGAAGGGCGGGCCGATTACGACAAGGTGAACGAACGGTTGGATTTTCATTTAAATGAAGATTTTCTCCGTTTATTACTAGTTTGAAGCTCTGAGGCTACGTCATCTGCAAAGGAAGCATTGCGTGCTATTTGTTGTATATTGTCAGTTATGTCATTTATGTATGCAAGGAACAGTGTAGGTGACAGCACTCCCTCTTGTGGGACACCAATGGAATGCAATCCTGCCGGAGTGGACATGACAGCGCACAAACCGTTTTTTGACAAAGCTGGTCAAGATTGCGTTATTAATAGCTATTAGAGTAGGGTGTCCCACAAGTAACTGGTATTTTCACTGGTATTTAACAGCTAGAACTTTATGTAAATTATAATGATAAAGCTTAACACAATAAATCACGCTTAAGCACAAATTTATGTTACCAGAAAATTAGAATGAAATCCCCACGAAACTATTAACACATCTTCCACAATGCTTCTATACTTCGTGTTTACGCTATCCAAGAAATTCTGAGCGACAACTGATAACGGTTTTGGACAGCCACAGTTTATACACATTATTGTCTCACTGATCTATAGATGACGTTACTTTTCACACTATAGCACATAGCAGAAAACAGGAGACTACGTTTCCCCCGATAACAGGTTTTCACCGTGGCTCTGTCGGCGTTGTTAATCGACAACAGAGATATAAACCGTATAACGGGTTCTAGTAGATTTGCTCACTTCTGGAGATCACAGAGTTGTCTCCCCCTGTATGGACGAACATCATAGCGTACACGGGAAAATGTTTTTGTCCCGTGCGGTTACTTCAAAAGGGTCCGGTTTTTCCCAACGCTCGCCTGTCTGACATTTGATGATTGACAGATCAGCTCGCATGAGAAAACTCACGTAAACAATTCAGGTTCGCTCCTTGTTATAACTGGCAGCTCGCGGAAGATGGTGAACTTTCCATTTGTTTACGTCTCAAGGAAAAGAGGCGTGGATTAAAAATTTAGTAAACGCAGGCTGTCACTTCATAACTTTGCTAGCGAATCATAAAACGCTAACAGGATCACGGAAGACTGTCGGATACTGTAGGCTAAATTTCCATTATACGTCACACAGCTTCATCAGCTGCTTTTTCATCTTTCAGAATGTTATGGCATGACCAAGCATATGGAGAGGAGAGCTGGAAACAGGTGAAAATGACGAGGAAAACGTGTAAAGAACTTCAGATGATGGCGCATGACAGGATGACTTGGCATGTGTTTGTTGAAGGACTTTGCTCCTCTGGGAGGGAAGGGTTATGATGATACAGTGATTTCCTTGCCAACAAGGTGTCTACCTTATTGGATTATTGACAACCCAGGATCAATCTTCTTCAATCAAGAGGAATGGGGGTTTGCCCCTGATAGTTAATTAGACACCGGTATTCGTGTGAAGGTAACTGTGTAAATCCATTATTTTTGACATGGGCCTCACTTGTAGCTTTCCAATTTTCTCATTTGTTTTTACTACTAGCGAGCTTCGGTGTAATTTTAATCTTTTTGGTGTGTGTGTGTGTGTGTGAATTTACTTAATAAATATACTTATATGTTCTAATCGGTCAGAGCACACTTTCTATCTGTCACTTAATGTTAACTGCTTTGTCCTTACTGTAATAGATTTCCTTATTTAGCAGAGGACGGAGAAGGTTAAATCACATTCTAAACATTATCTCGAGTGTGGCTGGAATAAGGCATACTTCAAAGGGAGAGGCAGAAAGCAGGGACACGTGCCACACTAAACACGCGTCGCGCGATACACAATTGCTGCCATCACGCGTGTAAGACCACATGCACTAACTTTATTTCAATTCGACAGTGATAAAATTCACTACCCTTATCAGAGTTAGGTTTTAAAATCCTGAAAAACGCTTATTGGGAAAGATGACATTAGATGGGTTTACGTTTGAAAACATGACAGTACCCAGACACCACATGGGGATTGAAGTAAACAGGAGGTGGTAGAAAATGCACATTTTGAACGCAGCCACCTAGCTCCCTTAAATTCGTATATTTGGGTTCCTTAGGGTTTGCTGACAAAGAATATGTAAAACGTTACGCAAATAGTCTAGGAATTACCAAGTTATGGCCAAAATAAAATAGTGGGGGGTGCCTGACAGCATGAAATCATTTCTGCTCATAAAATTTTTTTATAACGTGTTTGAAAAAACATTACGTTACGGAAATAGCCTACCATGTTAACTCCTATGTGATTGGAGCGCAACAAATGAAAGACTAAACACGATTGGTCGGACTATAAATACTATCTTGTGTTGTCAGGGGAAACGTGAGAAAGGGGTACTTTTTTGAAAAGATGTGTAGACGTGGTGTGATTGGGTAGAGCTGCGAATATACACAATTCAGAGCGTCTGTTCATTGCCACATCTTGTAATAAACCTACTAAGAAGCAGTGCGTTGAGCACCAGTGTATATTTTTTATAAAATAAAGCCTGGGACATCGGCAGATCGGAGTTGTGCTATATTCATTGCCAGTCAACGAAACTGTTTATTATTATTTCCATGAATTGTGGTAAGCTTGAAATATTCAATATCTTTTAATGAAAATTGAATGTAAATTGATAATTTATGTCTGTATATATGTGTGGTTCAGTAGCGAACATGATGTAAAGCCTATAGTGCTCCAGCCTGAACAGAAAGTGTCGGAGGAAAGTAAAACTGCATGGAATGGCCAAACAGTACACTGACACCTAGATTATTAACTAGAAAGAAATAATGCTGGAATTGCAGAGGCGTAGTAACCATTAGGGAGGGAATTACTGGTATAAAGTATTTCAGATGAAGCTGACAGTTGGCCTAACGCTCTGAACTCAATGTTTGTGATGTATTGTGCTCAGTGTAAAAATGGAGTATAAATTAGTTCTGACGTAGAAGGTACAACCTTCTTGTTTCAGGGACCGTGGTCTTAAAGTTATTGAGCAGCACCTGGTCAGAGCTTTGTTGAAGCCAGAGGTGGACAGCATACTCCTTGGTCCATATAGCAACCAGTGGGGTGGCTCCAGAACTCATTACAGTACTCGAGCAGAGGAGTCTTCTACTGCAGTCATCACGCAAGATAAGAGAGTGTGGCCATGGAGCTCAACATTATGTACCCCCATCTTAAAATGACATTATAAACTAAAATTAAGAGGGGAATTTAATTGTTTTAATACCAGGAACTGAGAACATCTCCAATACTAGTTCCATAGAAACAAACTATTGAAGTCATGATGACAAATACCAACAGAGCTTGAACAAAACAAAACCAGTATTACCTCATATTACCACTACACAACTGACACACATAGGATACCATTAATAATATATGTCACTACAAGAATCATATTAATAAATTCTGTACATATAACTTGTAATTAAAATTGATTGTGATTCCTGGTTCCCTTTGTATTTGAATCAGGACACATATAAATTCATGACAGCACTGAATACATATTGTTATTTGAAAAGTTATCAGTGACTCCTTTAAGATATCCTCTTAGAGTGTTATATGTATGTGAGTGTCACAGTGTTGTCAAGTGTGGTGGAATAAATTAAATTGTTTATCTGTCTGTTGTTGTTATGACTTACACTCCATCATACACTTACCCTAGACATATAACGTAGTCATCACACTATTCCAGAATAATTCTGACTGAGGTATACATATGTGGCAGTAAGTAAGGTTATCTATAATACACTACTCTTATTAGATATAGATACCTTCACAGCTGATCTCAGTCAGTACACTAAGTCCCCTATAAATATTTATAACATCCCACTTTACCACAAACTCCCGCATCATCTACTTCCTAAACTCCAGCATTATCTACTTCCTAACCTCAGACATCATTTATTTCCTAAACTCCCGCATCATGTACTTCCTAAACTACCTCATCATCTACTTCCTAAACAACTAACGCATCATCTTCTTCCAAAATTCTCGCATCATCTACTTCCTAAACTCTCGCATCACCTACTTCCTAATATCTCGCATCATCTACTTCCTAAACTCTCGCATTATCTACTTCCTAAACTCTTGAATCATCTACTTCCTAAACTCCCGCATCCTCTACTTCCTAAACTCCCGCATAACCTACTTCCTAACCTCGCGCATCATCTACTTCCTAAACTCTCTCATCATCTTTTTTCTAAACTCCCGCATAATCTAATTAAACTCACGCATCATCTACTTCCTAAACTCCCGTATCATCTACTTCTTAAAATCCTGCATCGTCTACTTCCTAAATTCCCGCATCATCTACTTCCTAAACTCCCGTATCATCTCATCCTTAAACTCCCGCTTCATATATTTCCTAAACTTCCGCGTCATCTACTTCCTAAACTGCCGCATCATCCACTTCCTAAAATCCAGCATCATCTACTTCCTGAACTCTCACATCATCTACTTCCTAAACACCCGCATCATCTACTTCCTAAACTTACGCATCATGTCCTTCCTAAATTCCCGCACCATCTACTTCCTAAACTCCCGCATCATCTACTTCCTAAACTCCCGCATCATCTACTTCCCAAACGCCAGCATGATCTTCTTCCTAAACTCCCGCATCATCTACTTCCTACACTCCCGCATCATCTACTTCCCAAACTTCCCGCATCATCTACTTCCTAAACTCCCGCACCAACTATTTCCTAAACTCTCGCATCATCTACTTACTAAACTCTCGCATCGTCTACTTCCTAAACTCTCGCATCATCTACTTCCTAAACTCTCGCATCATCTACTTCCTAAACTCTCGCATCATTTACTTCTTGAACAACTTCCGCTTCATCTACTTCCATTCTCGTGACAGTATGTCCCAGTTTGCTCTAAGAATTATTGAAGTGTTGATAGATTTTGTCGTCCAAGTCGGAACGCTCTAAAATAATGATTCGGTAACGGAGTATTGATTGGTTCATTTTCACTGTATAGCGTGTGTGTGTGTGATAAACGAGCGCAAAGGCATTTTTGCTTCATCTTTTCCTACATTTTTCATATTGTATTTTCTCCGACATTTGCTCTTTCATCCCATATTTGCGACCCACATTTGCTATTTCATCGTTGTGATTACTCGCGACCGGTATCTAGAGAACCACATTTGTTCTTTCATCGGGGGAAATGAAAGTCCTTTGATTGAGTCCCCATGCCTGACATTATCGTTTGAAGCCCACATTGCATCGTGATAAATCTGGTGAAAACACATCTGGTCATCCTAATCAAACATCTGGGCATGCTGTAATTTTTGTGACACCACATTGGACGCCCAGATTGGCCAGGGGAAAACGTCTCATGCTATAATTGTGTTATCTTAGGTCGGCCGCTGTTCAGACAAGCGTTGGGTTACCACATTGGACGCCCACCTTGGCCAGCTGAACAATAAACAATCAGAGGTCAAACTACACCCACGTTTGGACTGACAGGGGACAAGAGCGATCCTGTGAATGAGTGACCAGAGGGGCCATTAAGGATTGGTTGGTATGGGCGGAGCTGTAGAAGAAACCCATATTGGACTGGCAGAAATATAATCTACTGCGTAGCTTGCAAGAGGAAGGAGTTCAGTTTTTTACATTGTGAGGAAGAGATTAATCCCCAAAACGCCTAGCCTAATACACTTGTTTATTCAGAGTGGCCATAATTCAGTTCTGTGATGAATTGTGTTCTTAAAGGATTTTGCGAAGGGAAAAGAAGGTTAGTAGCTCTTATACTTATTAATACATTTTTTTTATTTTTGTTTATTTTAACCTCACAGCTAAAATGTGCGAAAGATAAAGTTTCAAATAATTCTTGGCATAACTGATTAATAAAATCAGAAGATTTTCCTAGAAGATGATAGGATGATAGGAGGTAATTAATAGTTCATATTTCACCTTTATCATCATCACAGTCTCCCATGCGCACACACTCTCATGCACAAGATATTTAACATCATTAGAATTAAACTCAGAGAGAGAGATGAATAATGAGCAGTAGTTTAAATGAAAGTCAACCAGTGATGTTAAATGTGAAAAACTTACGAAGACTTTTGTGTGTCTTCAGTTCATCAGAAGTCTGAGTCTACACGCAACGTGTCTGACGTCTAACCAGAAATAAGTTATCAAAACGGACATTTGGCTAGCAGAATTCGCCATAGGACATCTTTCATTCCTCAATTAAAAAGGAATATTGTCTCACCCACAAGTCAGAAGGTGGACGCAGCATTTTTCGTCACCATATACTGCTTGCTCACAAGTTCAATACAGAGTTATCACAAGTTCAATACCTCGTTATCACAAGTTCAATACAGAGTCATCATAAATTCAAATCACTCGAAAGATCATTATTATCTGAAGTCAAGCAAAAGAGCTCAAAAGAGGAATCGCATATTTATACCACGTGCAACACACTCTTAAGCGCATTTTATGAAGCAGACTCGAAAGTATATGAATCACGACTACATACGCAAGATTATGAGTCTACATATCACTAACATTTCGTGAAGATATCCAGTCTGACCAGTACCCTCGGGAGATTAAACAACAGACCTTTTGTTCATATGACAGCTATTAACTGTTAATCAACACTACAGAGATATACTCAAACAGTGAAGGAATATACATAGATATCTCGTCAGCGTTCTCCGTACGACAACAGTATTCATCAGAACGTCCTCAGCTTAGAGATACCCCACTCGACATAACGTATAACAACTTGGGACATTTTATGCATACATGTGAATCCTCATATCTAGGAGAAGCATTTAGAGACACATGGACTGTGTAGAGTACTCACCATTTTGGTAACACGTATCATATCACATCATCATTTCACTTTACACCAGTTCATTCTTAATTAACTATTACTTAATTAACTGCAATTTTATTATCTCATCTGTGTGTTTTTTTTTGTGAATCGTCTTTCACCATCATCACGTTCTAACCATTTCTAACCCTATATGTGTGGATATTTCATTAATAAACCCACCGATCGTCTGATCATTATCTAGTTTGTTAATGTATCACTCGTGCTGTCGGTGTTACATATTCACCTATAGGAACCTTTCTCTACTCAGATGAGGTTGGGGACTTTTTCTTTACGGGATCTAAGGGCAGAAGCTAAGGTCGTGGGGAAACAGAACTCTTTCCATAATTAATTAGAAAACACTGTCTAGTGGAAAGCATTCGCATTCCTGTCTTCTTGTCCCTATCTTGAATAGGTCTTTATTCTTTCTTAACGAGCCAATTTCTAGAGACCTTATATCTAATATCTCATAGACTATTCCTGGCAAAAACTACTGTTGTAGTTGCCCCAGTACTCACCACACGACAGGGAGTGTGTTTGTAAGTGCGTGGATGTGTGCGTACGCGCGCGTGCGCATGTGTGCGTGTGTGTATTTTGTTAGCTGACAAGGCATAACTTTGAAAGATATCAGTATATTTACAAAAAGAATGTTGTGCTAAAATGGATATTAATTTATTAGCAAATTTTATTCCATTGGTTTTCATTTACTCAAGAATACTAATCAGAGATTCAGATGCCTGGCTGAACCACAAATGGATGAGGTCCAGTGTGGCTTCCGAGCAAACCGAAGTACTCAGGACCTTATCTTCATCGTGAGGAAGCATAATGAACAGGCCTAAGAGTGTGAAGATGAAACGCCTCTTTGATTCTTGGGTCTTTTGAAGGAGTTTGGAAAGGTCCTCTGGAGCAAACTTTGGGACTGTTGGCAAGGAAAAACATGAAAGTACATCTGATCCATGCTATACAGAGCTTCTACAGGACTTGCAGAAATTATGAGACGACGGTAAACCATAGATCAGAAGAGTTCAGGACCACCAAAGGTATAGTACAGGGTGATATTCTGTCACATTATCTTTTCATACTCCTCATTTACGATGTCATCAAAGCATGTAAGGAGATCACAAGAAAGTATTCAGTGGAAGATGACACAAGTCTGTATTTCAGAGCTGACATTTACTGATGATGTTTCCCTGATTGCTAAATCAGAGGCACATTTTCAATCCAATTTCCAAATCTAGAAGGAAGAACTGGAGAAGAGAACGATGGTTATCAGCGGCTCCAATACAAAAACAATGGTGATTTCACGAGATGGAAACGACATCATATTATGCTCGGGAGACCAGATACTGGAGCAGGCCAACCACTTTAAATACCTTGGATATATCATAGACTGGAAGAGAGACATCAAAAAAGAGTTGGCTACCCAAAGAGCGTCGGGCATTAAATCGAAGATTCCTAAGCAAAAGAGCGATTGGAAAGAGGACCAAGATCGCGGTGTACAGCTCCACTTATGTCCCAATCTTGACATATGGATGCGAGTTATGGGAATGACTAAAATCCACAAACCAGCTTCAAACCTCAGAAATGAGGTATCTGAAGAAGGGTGTTGATGTAACAAGAACTGACATGGTCCTCAACCAAACGATACGGCAAGGCCTCAAAACCCAGCCCTTTAGACCTCAGTACGACCGTCCACCTTAAGATGGTCTGGCCATATATGCAGAATGGAAGAAGGTCGGCTACCACGACATATAGGGAAACCAAGAGCCAGGGATCCAGATCTCCAGAGTTTGCTGGGTCAACAATGTTTGACAATCCCTAAGGAACGAGGACTGGATTGGAACCAGGCCGGGAGGAAGACCACCGATAAGACAGTATAACGTTCTCTCTGGCAAACCTTTACACCCCATGGTAGAAGAGGAAGTAAGTAAGTACAGTCTTCTTTCAATTCTTTCCGTGTCTTTTTTTAACAGGCTTCTCGTTGGCTTCATAGCCAGTGCGTCTAGATAAGTTTGACTACGTCCAATGAATGTGAAATAGAATGTATAAGAGTGAAATGACTGCAGGAGAAATAGTGATATCATGAATACATGAAGCAGAAATAACTCGCTGTAATTCTAACTCGACATGTTGTGAGGGGTTACTGGCTAGTGTAATACGATGTCTGTGTATTATCATATTTTAGTTAGGGGAGATAACGTATGTTATTTGAAGGGACACAATGTAATTAATAAACATTAACAATTGTTATAAGTCTGTTCAATTTATCTTTGAACGTTTCTTAATTATGCTTGATTTTTTCATGACACCATTTATTGTAAAGTAGGTTGTTTAGTACAACTGGCACTTGTTTTAATATTTTGGTTTCTCACTTGTAGAATTTAATAACCACTTTAACGAGCTGCACTTGATGCATAATTTGAAGAGTGAACACTTACGTGTGCTTTATCCTTTGAATAATAATTTGTCTCACGCAGACCAAAAAAAAATTAAGTTCCTCGGCGCAAAAGAACGCTCTATATCATATAAAACAAACAAAGAAATGTGGATAAATGTAATCTTAAAAACTGAAAAGAAATTAGAATGCTACAAATAAAAAACGCTACAATATTCGGCAGGGGCATCATAGTAAACACGTATGTTATTCCTAAGCTACTATATATATCCAATATTTTTAACCCTCCAAAAAGAACTCTAATAAAAATAAATTCTTTAATCAGACATTTCATCTTCCGTCACACAAAACATAACATAAAACACAAAACATTAATACATGATAAAGCAAGAGGAGGAATATCCCTACAAGATATATCTACCAAAATCCAAGCCATGAGAATCAAATTTATAAGTAGTATAATAAACGAACCACAGGGATATCCCTTAGTGTGACAGACAACTTAGCCGTCCCTGAATTTGTTAGATTGATGGTAAGAACCCTCTCATAACATCGGTACCCCTGAAGTGTTGGATGATATGGTACGACCCTTCGTAACGACCGATTCGTATAGCATCAGTGCCCCCGAATACTGTGGTAACCTTTCGTCAAACGGGATTTTTTTCACCTGGACTCATTAGTTATGCAACCGTTCCACGCAGATGGTCAACACGTTTGCTGATTAATATGTGGACAGTTTATCTACCGTTCATTCTGGTCATCGCATTGATTTAAGGAGAGATTAAATCACGCCCACGGACATCTCTTGAGCAATCATATGTAGTATTTTCATTAACTTGGCCCAGTAGGGGGCGGTGCCAGAATCAAACAGATAGTAGCGGCACGATCAAACAGACTAGGGGATCTCAGGAAAGACCATCGGAGTTATCAAAGGCAGTAGTGGTCCCTGAAACGAGCGACGCAAGTTTCCTGCCGGTATTTCGTATCTCGGTGTTAAAAACGAAACCGATCGCAGTGGAAGCGAACGGGAAAGCCGACGCGCAAGCAGCGAGAGGAGATACGTCAGACCAGGGGCGGCTTCTCTCTATAGTCTGGTGGTCAGATCTCCAAAAGTCTCCTGAGATCTAAAAAGGTTTCAATTTTCTCATGTCCCACTCATCTTACATTTCAGTTAGATATAGACAGACCACGTAGAAAGCCATGTTATCATTCGGTCACCAGAGATTTAAGATTCACTAGCTATTGTTGAAATTCTGCTAGATTTCCATCTGAATTGGTGGCTACATTGGAGTGATTTCTGTTTTCTGTGCACGGTATAATATATTTGTTGAAGTGATCAGTAGTCTAGTGCTTTCATTTTATTTCACTGGATTTTGTGTTTATTTAAATCTATTAAATTAAACTCATCCCAAAAGTTCCAGTGGTAAATTTAATGATATATCTATTATATTATTTCCAAAAATAATAGATGCTTTAATGTTAAAGTAACTTGTAAAGTCGCGAAGGAATTTATAATTAATAAATTTAGTTAAGTCCTCTATATATAGATGTGTATTTTAACCATTAGACTCGTGACGTGTTTTCTTAAATACATAATTAAATACGCGAGTGTATATAATAGCCTTAACGGTAAATTTATCGCGCGTTAGAATATTATTTGATTTTTGAGGTATGATTATGTTGTCATGGGTTTTCTATCTTTTTCTATAGAATGATCACCTTTGCAATACCAGCATAAAGACATCATACAGAGAGTTTCAGACTCGGTTCTAAAAACTTCCAGACATATTGATGAAACATTTTTAAATTTAATCTTGTGGCGGTCCGATGCGAACTAGCTATCATAATTACATGAAAGAGAGCCTACCCAAGAACATTTTTAAAAAATCATCAAATTAAAATTCAATCTGTGAGATAAACTGGAAGATGAACAGTGCCAGTAGCTATATTTTATTTACTGCTCTACTGTGAGAGAATACCGATTTACCTGACTGTGACTGAGCCTAGTTTTTCCTCACTGGATTAAAAACTTTACCGGTCAGTTGCTATCATCACGCATTGAAGGAATTTTACCATCACTTCATTTTCACCCCTGTATCGAACTGTGTCAGTGCCATCCCATAGACTCCATTTTATATAATAAAACACAAGAACTTTTAGGCTTCAAGTCCGGCGATAAGTGGGAATATTTGCTATCAGCAAACCTCGCAACATCTGGGGCGGGACATCGAAGTACTAGACACTTTCACATGTCAAGAGTTTAATTGCTGTTTATATCATTCTATGGATAGTCTGATGCTCCAATCGGTAAATGTGTGCGTGTATATGATTGTGGATCCTCACAGCGTGCAAGAATGACAGGAGATTAATTTTTTTGAAAACCATTTGTTAACTTGCCTACCGAGTAATACATTTTCAGTATACCCTGCATTGTTCCTTTAATTGGGATATTTTGTTAACGATATTTACCCCCCTCCTTGTCATTTGCTTTGTTAAGGGAAACAACTGGAAATAAAAGGATTTTTTCTACCACCCATACCTAAGATTGTAACCCCTCTTTCAGATTAATTAACTTCACTGTTAGGTTACATTACCTATGTTCCTGATAACTATCTATCTTTGGACTGGGTTTATCTTTGTCTAATATGCGGGAAGGGCTTAGTCGATACCAATCTTCTTCACCCCCTCCCCACCTTGTTATTTGTATTTTCTGTACTTATGATAATTTTATGTAACCCTTGATATTTGTTTGTGATTTGATTTTTTAAGGTTAATAAACATCATAAACTTATTTAGTAGGCTACTGTGTTGGAAATACCCAAAGCCCAACATTTCCCCTATTTGTTTAATATAGCTTGTATTCACGTGCGTCTGTGGGTTTGAAGCGCCAAATCGGTGTGAGCGCAGATGTGTGTCTGGAGACTGGCAAATAATTGTTTGACCAGGAGAGTCTGAAGATAAGATTGAGAGAAACGATTTGTCGTAAATAAGTCTGTCTTTACTCTCCCCAGCACTCTGTGAAGCAACTATTTACTCTCTACATTTACTATCACTGAGCTTTTCACCACCATTCTCCACTCTAAACCGGACCACTATTTATAAGACTCTTTCTCTCAAAATAAATTTACGACACTTAGCACATTACTATGTTGGACTACCTTTAGCAAAGTTATGTAAATTTAAACAATACAGCACCGCACCATACCAGTGCCTTACCTAATTTGTATAAACAATGCTTTGCATGCATGCAAGAAAAAGAAACAATAATACACCGAACAACCAAAGAGATATATCAAGATTTAGTATTAGCACAGGAACCTCCGCTTTACGAAAGAATAAAAAGAGGATATAAATATGGTATATCAGACTACTCGCAGGTTTTCTTTCAGTTACATAAAACAAACACATCACCAAGGGTAACAGAAATAACTTATAGATTATTATTTAATTTAACACCAATCATGTATAGAGAAAAGAAAAAAATCACAGTACGAGTAAAATGTAAACTCTGTAGATTAAACGTCATGGAGACAGAGGAACACATTTTCTTTTACTGTGATACAATGACTCGAACTTTGAACACTTTGAAACAGATATTACAAAAACATGCAACAACAGAAGTAGATATGTATAAAGCAGTTATGCTTAGCATCCTTCCAAAGATGACTCTGCACATTGAATTACACTTACAAACGCTTTTAGCAGAATATAGACACCTGGCATGGATTTGTAGAAATAAAGCTCTCTACGAGCAAAGGGTCTTTAATGCCAAACTTTTTCTACATATTTTCACCCAGAAAACAAAGCATTTAACCCAGCTGACTGATGCGTGATGCCATATGATGATGGATGGCATCCGCATGTCTGGTTTTGTGTAGTGTGTAGATGTGTTCAGTCAAAACAATGTTCATGCAACAATAACAGGGCAATCCACATAGGACGTCAGTAAACTCACGACGTATAAAGTCAATGAGTCTTGAAACAGCCGTTGACGTTTTTTCTTCATTATTTATTGTGGACGCCACAGTGACAAAATGGTTACGCAAATGTGTAGGCACATCAAACAGTCATTATCACAGCAACATTCAATACAGCAATAAACGGTAGACAGCATTTCAATGATGAGTCAGATGCATGTTATATTTCATAGTGCTGTAAATGTAGTCAGGTGGAAAACTCCATCCTTTTCTATAACAGCCAGGAGATAACCAGATGTATGAGATCAGTTCACTCTCCTTAGTTTGACTTCAGCAAGACAGACACGTCTGCCGAAGTATAAATAATGTCCTCAAAAATATCCTCTAGATAATAAAGGTTTTCCAAACCTAGTTCATTTAACAAAGTAGCAAGTAATGGTCCTTGGTACCTGCATCAACCGATGCAGTACAATGCAGCGACATGTGAGCTGGGAAAGAACATCTCGTGACGACGACTTTCGGAGACAGGCTATGAATCGAAATCGCTCACGACCCAAAATCAATAGAGTTAATGAAAGAGTCAATTTACCTTGCTTTCATGAAATACACAGAAATATCACGCCTCCCGACATGTGGGAAACACTAGAGGTATTATCTCGAATAAACGAAATATCCATTAAGAGGACTACACATCCCTGACAGAACAAAAATAGCGGAGATCCCCTCTTCAACGAGGCATCTCTTTCGCCATTCCAAATCGCTCACTCCCACTAGTGGTGGGCGGAAACCGATCGACAAAGAAGCAAGACAAGTCATGCGCAGTCCAGCGCAAAACGACCACAGCTCAAACTTAACTGCATTCGATACCAACGCGAGAAGACAAATGCTTACCGAGAAAAGTGACTATAAATTCCAAGCAGTTGTTGCCCTTGCGTTATAAAACAGATATTGAAATAAAACGATGTTGCGAGAATTTATCACGCAACATATCACCACCTCCTCCCGATAAAAAAAAAATGTGGAACATATTTTTTTTTTCAATATCAAAGAGCAAGCGATAAGCGGCTCAAAACGCACGAATTATGCGCTGATAATTAACTAAATTGCCTAACATGAGGCTAAATATAGAGTGTCTGGTGAGGATATACCTCAACAGAAAAATAAATATGTCTCAAAAAATATTCACATCGGGGAGGTGTCACCAACACACATCACGTTAGCATGTAAACACAATATACGTATGCAAGTTACTATAATCATCATTAAACAGCATACTCTAATATTGTCTTTAAAAATGGATGTACAAATCTGATAGGAAAATTTAGATAGTACATTCTTTGACATGTAATGACATAAGTACATAGTAAAGTTAAACTACATGACGATCCAGGACATATGCTCTGGTATTCCGAGGGTAAGTACACAATCTAGAACTCGTAAGGTAAGTCCTCAGCTCAACAATGACATTCTGAGAAAGTACAAGCAATATAATGCTAATTAATAACTAATATGCTTCATAAGGTACAATACATTATTAATAATTGTGGCTGTTTAGTAAACTAACGGCCCTTATATTAACTACTCAGTCCTCCTCTATCATCTTAAAAAACGACCAGAAGAAGATGACAACAAAGCACGATAGTGTGTACATATAAAGTAAGTACAGATGTGCTAATCTATTGTAGAAATATAGGTGTGTTATGACTCTGTAATATATAGGAATATAGGACAGAAGTATTAATTGGAGTCATGTGGGCGTCTAGACAAAATGTCAGCCATCACATTATCCGCACCACGGATAGCTCGTACCGTGAAGTGAAAAGGTTGAAGAGCTATAGCATATCGAGTGGATCTCGAACTCTTCAAATTCTTAGTCTGAATAGCTGTAAGAGCTTTCTGATCAGTCTCTAGAATGAAATGTGCGCCCAGGAGGAATCTTTGTAGCTTTAGAATTGACCAAACCATCGCTAATAACTCACGGTCTAAAACCGAGTAGTTCCTCTCTGCCGCATTTAGTTTTCTAGAAATGTACATAACAGGATGCAGAGTATTTGCATATTCTTGCATCAGTGCTGCTCCAATCCCAGTGGATGAAGCATCACTCCGAAGAACAAAAGTCCTATCAAGAGTAGGTAATCTTAAGATGGGAGGAGAAGAAAATATATTCTTGATTTGGTCTAGTGAAGATTGGCATTCTTCAGACCAACGGACCAGATTAGGCGAACCTTTCTTCAACAATGTTGATAGAGGTGCCATGATCGAAGATAAATTTGGAATAAATCTCCCATAAAATTGAATTAAACCTAAGAGACTCCTAACTTGTTTCTTCGTTTTAGGAACAGAGATGTTCAGTATTTTGGAAGGATTGTGGTCTTCTGTCTTCAAGAGACCATGACCAACACGATGACCCAGGAAAGAGATTTCACCAAAACCAACAAAAGCTTTAGAAGGTTTTGCTGTCAAATTATTCTCACGTAGAGTGGACAGTAAGTCATATAACCCTAAATAGTGATCTTCCCAGGTATCACTGAAGAGACAGATGTCATCTAAGTATGCGATGACATCCGAACGATGTGACAGAATTCGACGCATCATGCGAACGAAAGTGGCAGGGGCGTTTCATGAGACCAAAAGGCATAACATTCCATTGAAATAGACCCCTAGGTGTAGAAAAAGCAGTAAGAGGTTTGGCATGCTCTGCTAAAGGCACTTGCCAATAACCTTTAGACAAGTCAAGTTTAGTGAAGAATCTAGAATTAGAAAGTCTAATCAGTAGATCTTCTAACAAAGGCATCGGTTCAGCATCGAACTTTGTGACCTGATTCAATTTGCGATAATCAACACAAATTCGTATGTTCTTATCCTTCTTCCGGACAATAACCATGGAAGAAGAATATGGTGAAGTCGATGGTTCAATTATATTTAATTGAATCATTTCATCCAATTCCTTTTCCACTTGCGACTGAAAGTGTATAGGAATAGGATACGGCCTAACCCAAATTGGATTATTGTCGGTAAGAATTATGTCATGTTCTATGACATCTGTGTGTCCAGGAATGTCAGTGAGAACATCCTGAAATGTTTGTAACATCGACGAGACTTGTCGATGTTCGTCACCAGAAAGATTAGGAGAAACAGAAACGTTTTTCCAAGATTCCGTGGAATGTAATGGAACCACTGGAAGGGGAAGGTTGACATCAGAGAAGGTAGCTTCGTCATCCTGAATGACAGACAGGGATGAATAATGACCGTGAGGTGCAGGAGCATCATCCGTTGCCTGGAAAATAGGCAGCAAATAGTCCGGACGTTCGTGAAATTCCGAAAGCATGTTTATGTGGAAAGTTTTTATGCTTTCCATCAATATCGAACCACATAGTCAACATCGGAAATCCGAGAGACTATTGCATACGGACCTTTCCATGCAATAAGAAGTCTATTTTCCCTACTGGGGAGTAGGACGAATGCTTTGTCACCTGGACAAAGTTGTCGTAGACATCTATTCTTGTTAGCAAACTGCCTTGCCTTCTCTTTAGCAATTTCTGATGAAGCAGTTGCTAGCTTACATGCCTCAATGATCTTTTGTCTAAGAGCAATGACATACTCATATGAGGATTGAGTTTCATCGCTAATATCATCGGCAGTGATGAGATCGTGTAATAAAGACATAGGGCCGCGTGGACGCGCGCCAAAGACAAGTTCGAAGGGAGAAAATCCTGTGTGTTCATTAGGGACTTCTCTATAGGCAAAGAGAGCCGCGGGTAAAACCCTGTCCCAATCTTGAGGATGATCTTCAGTTATCTTACCAAGCAAAGTCTTGAGCGTTCTATTCAGACGCTCAACTAACCCATTAGACATAGGATGGTAGATACTACTGAGAGATCGTTCAATATGTAAGGTAGACATTACCTGTGACATAGTGTCAGATATGAGTTGAGTGCCATGGTCTGACAATATTTCTCTGGGGAACCCCAAGCGAGAAAATATCAACCAAAGAGCATCTGCGATATCTGTAGTAGATATGCTCTTAAGAGGAATAGCCTCTGGCCACGTGTGCACATATCGACACATGTAAGGATAAACTGATGTCCTCTGGCCGACTTGACCTTAAAAGGGCCAATAATATCTATGGCCATTTTCTGAAACGGCCTAATAGGAATGTCAGCAGCCTGGATAGGCGCAGCATGTCGTGGTCCTCTAGATTTGACCTCCTGACATACCTTGCATGATCGGCAGTAAATACGAATGTCCTTATTGACAAAAGGCCAAAAGAAAGCCGCAAGGACTCTCGACTTCGTACGGGCAAAACCCATATGTCCAGCACATTGCGAGTCATGAGCATGTTGCAATATTTTGGACTCTCATGCTCTTGGGAACAAGAATTTGCGAATGTGCCGACGTAGCCGAATCTTGTACCATACGTACAAGTACGCCGTTTCTCATTGCAATCCAAGATTTTCTATTTGTATCCTGATTCGGATCACCTTTCTTCGCAAGAACGAAGAATTTTTTTAAAGAAGAATCTTCTTCTTGCAATTTTATGAAAGAGTCACGAGTGATCACTAAGTGACTATCTTGGCTATCAACTTCATTATCACTATTCAGTGAAGTTTCGGGTGTTTGTAGAGCTTGTGCTCTTGTAACTACTGCATTTGTAGCTTGCATGTTATTATCTTCCCAAGCAGCAATCTGCTGTGGGGTACACTCCCTAACTCCGTGAATACGACCAATAATAAGGTCCGCAATAGGATTAGGTAAGAGACAAGCATGCACATCTCCAGTAAAGAAAGGAGTGGCAATGCGAATTACAGCAGTAGGATATTTTTTCTAGAGTGCCGCCAAATGTGACACATTTAATAACCCTTCCTGTAGCACAAGATGGATCTACAAGCGATTGTCTAACACCAATAGTGGTGCATCCGGAATCGAAAAGTAGTGAGACCGGAGTATCATTAACAAGACCCTTATGTAGAATTAAAGAACCCCTCCCGTCATGCGCAACAGCAGCCGGAAGAGCGGGAAGTGGGTGACCACAACTCAAAGTAGTTATGGTACCCGGTTCGAATAAAGTACTGCATTGGGGGCATTTGTTTGCTCTCTCAAAGTCAAAAGCAGAACTAGTGACAGCGTCAAAGTTTTTACTATCAACAACATGATTACAGGCTGCCTCAGTTTCCTGTTGTACAGCATTAGCCTGCTGATATCTCTTTTTTTTTGTGTTGAGATCTACCCCGACTATTATTACCTCTGAAGTTATCAGAGTTATTATTATCTCTGCAGTTATTATTGTCTCTATTGTAATTGTTATACTGGTTCGAATTCCAGTTTCCACGATTACTATCATGTTCACATTGATGCGAACATCTATTTGTTTGGTTTTGAGGTCTTCGGCAGGAATAACCTCTATTACCATATCCTCTTTTGAAATGCTTATAATTATTAGGGTGATAGTAACGAGTACTATCAGGTTGTCTCCAATTCTTCGAAGAAGAATCACCATGAAATTGATTTCCATGATTTTGACAGAAATTACCGCTACTCTTTCTATCAAAATTTTGTTGGGATCTACGAGCAAAGTTTTGACCATACGGAGCTGCCGAAGCAACTGGTAAACCTTCTTTCACCTTAGAGTTACCCATGGTTATGTGTGGGTGCGCAGTTACGTATTGGCAACAGAAATCTTCCATTTCTTTTATTGTTTTAGGTTTACGTTCATGAAGGAAAGCAAGGAAAGACTCATTGACAGACGACATGACTTTGTCTCTAAGTATTAAGTCCATAAGTCCTTCATAAGTTTTTCCGTCTTAGATAGTTCAACCCATCGTGAGAAAGTAATGCGTATTCTTGCAATAAACTCGGAGAATTCAACTCCATTTTCAGGTAACATGTTTTTAAATTGTAGACGATAGCCGTCTTCGTTAAGCTGATATTTCTTTAACAAAGCGGCCCTGACAACCTCATAATTGTTCTTGTCAGGTTCATCCACCATATTAATATACTTAGAGCTTTACCTGTCAGTATCCCTGATAACTGATAAACATATTTTGCTTTGTCTATGTTATGAGCTGTACATGCTTGTTCAAATCTGTCCAGATAGAACATTATGTCATCGCTGGAAGGACTAAATGTTGGTAACTTAATCTTAAAAGTATCATTATTAGCCTTACCAGAAGATGAACCCTTGTTTGAATCATTACCATTACTCATGCTTGTCAATTTCAATTTTTCCAACTCTAAAGCTAAGACCTTTTCTTCATGTTCCATTTTTGCTTTCTCTTTCCTCTCATCAGACTCTCTCTGTAATCTTCTTTCCTCAGCCTGAGCCTCTTTTTGAAGTCTTTTCATTTTCAGCTTTCTTTTTCAAGTCTTTTATTTTCAGCCTCTTTTTCAAGTCTTTTATTCTCAGCCTCTTTTTGAAGTCTTTCAGCTTCTAGCTGTAGCTGGAGTTTTCTCTCCTCAGCTTCTGATTCCCTTTTTTTGTTTTTTCCATTTCCATTTGGAATCTTTTTTCATCCACCTGCATCTGCAGTTTCTTTTGTTCAGCTTCCATTGCTTTATCATATCGAGCAGTTGCAAATTCTTCTAACTTATCACCAGTCTTCCCAAGCAATTTACCCTGCTCAATAAAGTGCTCAAATGTAGACATGTTGTCTAACATATGAGTCCAAAACCTGAAATAATTAACTAATTTATTTCAAACCTAAGTGTAACAAGTCTTAATTAAGCACTTGTATATTCACATCACATTATATTATCCCAGTCTCTGTGGGAAACAAGTCTCCAATCAAAGAACTTGTATATGAAATATCAGCACTCAATTCTTGATCATAAGTGCACTTCTCATTCAATAGTGCACGACACTATTCATCATTCATTTATCATCAGTGTAGTAGTAACAGTGCATTAGCATAGCCCATTAACTAATTACTATAACTGTAAACAATGACTATGTAAACACATGCAGAATGTAAACATTGAAAATGTATTATAGACAAGAGTAGGCTAACAAACACAAACAAATCAAAACAAAACTAAAGAATGCGAAATAATAACGAAAACAATATTAAAACATGTCATCACAGCTAACATAAATAGCAACAGAAGTCGCTTAGCAAATTCCAGTATTGGAAATTTGCAAACCTTACAGAAAACGCTCACAATAGACGACCTCTATGACGTGGCATAATCTAACGGAGACACCACCCAACCGAGAACCCGCTGAAATATAAACATATAAATATACAAATAACATATAAACATAAAACATATAGAATGAGATGATACACAGAAGACTCAGCAGAAGTATAAGGGCACAGTTTACATACAAACAGGCCACTTAACTTATAGGCTTCCAATCGTAGAACAGCAGAAAAACGGATGTCAATCAACGTCCTAAAGAGCGAAGCTCCAACGATGATGGCACATCTGAACTGCTTCCACTGCTAACACGATGGTACAAGAGCTTCTGACATACTGTGTGTTGAGTTGTTTCGGCACTTGACCTTCTAATCCAAAGTAAGTTGATGGAAATCGGTACTTGGCCTTCTTCAGAAAACAACCCGTTTCAACCGGCACTTGACCTTCTCAAAAAACGACAGCACTGGAACCTTGACAGCCGCAACTTGCTTGACTTGCGTAAAAGATAACAGCAGTCCGAGTTATCCGGCAACATGTAACAACGCCGGGTACTGTCAAATTCTTGTTTCCGTCAAAAAATTGAAATTTGACTTTTACCGGGCAACGCCGAGTACTTTGGAAATTTTGAAGATGTTGACTGTATTGAAGAATGTTAATTTCTTGAAGGATGCTGATGAATTCTTGTTGAAAATGAAGTGGGTAAGGGACCCCGTGTTTGCTGGTACCAGAATCAAACCAGCTTATGGCCACCAAATGATGCGTGATGCCATATGATGATGGATGGCATCCGCATGTCTGGTTTTGTGTAGTGTGCAGATGTGTTCAGTCAAAACAATGTTCATGCAACAATAACAGGGCAATCCACATAGGACGTCAGTAAACTCACGACGTATAAAGTCAATGAGTCTTGAAACAGCCGTTGACGTTTTTCTTCATTATTTATTGTGGACGCCACAGTGACAAAATGGTTACGCAAATGTGTAGGCACATCAAACAGTCATTATCACAGCAACATTCAATACAGCAATAAACGGTAGACAGCATTACAATGATGAGTCAGATGCATGTTATATTTCATAGTGCTGTAAATGTAGTCAGGTGGAAAACTCCATCCTTTTCTATAACAGCCAGGAGATAACCAGATGTATGAGATCAGTTCACTCTCCTTAGTTTGACTTCAGCAAGACAGACACGTCTGCCGAAGTATAAATAATGTCCTCAAAAATATCCTCTAGATAATAAAGGTTTTCCAAACCTAGTTCATTTAACAAAGTAGCAAGTAATGGTCCTTGGTACCTGCATCAACCGATGCAGTACAATGCAGCGACATGTGAGCTGGGAAAGAACATCTCGTGACGACGACTTTCGGAGACAGGCTATGAATCGAAATCGCTCACGACCCAAAATCAATAGAGTTAATGAAAGAGTCAATTTACCTTGCTTTCATGAAATACACAGAAATATCACGCCTCCCGACATGTGGGAAACACTAGAGGTATTATCTCGAATAAACGAAATATCCATTAAGAGGACTACACATCCCTGACAGAACAAAAATAGCGGAGATCCCCTCTTCAACGAGGCATCTCTTTCGCCATTCCAAATCGCTCACTCCCACTAGTGGTGGGCGGAAACCGATCGACAAAGAAGCAAGACAAGACATGCGCAGTCCAGCGCAAAACGACCACAGCTCAAACTTAACTGCATTCGATACCAACGCGAGAAGACAAATGCTTACCGAGAAAAGTGACTATAAATTCCAAGCAGTTGTTGCCCTTGCGTTATAAAACAGATATTGAAATAAAACGATGTTGCGAGAATTTATCACGCAACACTGACGTAATCTTCAAAAAAGACAAGCACCATACAGTTTTTTTTTTGCATGTACTGCAACTTTATTTTAAGAGAAATGTATAAGTAGTGTAAGTGTTAAAAAAAAAGGAAACTACTTTCAACCCAGAACTGACTGTACATATGTTAAATAATGATAGCCATGTTTGGCGGTACGGGTGTAATTTCAAATGTGTATAAGAAAGAGTTTATATGAAAACTTTCTTGTAAGTGTGCCAGTGAGTGCTAGTACGCGTGAGTGGTTATATGCATTATAAAACTGTACTGGTTTTAGTTAATTGAAAAGGAAATACAAATCAAGAATCAAAAAACGGAACGAAAGTATGTATGTGCGTGTATGTATATATCGGTATATAGGTGCAGATTCAAGGCTTTTTCTCTTCTTGATGTTTCTTCTTAAATGCTTTGACTCATGTCGGAGTGTCTAATCAGTAGTTCAAGTGTACATGTGAAAATGTCAGCAAGTGTAAGTTTTTTTTTTTGTCTGTCTTTTTTAATATGTAAAATACTATGAACTTAATAGGAATTTACTTAGCTCTAAATCAATTCTATTTTTCATTCTTCTTTAAAATTAAATTAACTTTATTTATTCCACTATTACTCTTTAAACCTATATAAAATCTAAATTACTTATTATCTAAATTTTTTTTTCTAAGTATTTGTTTATTTAATTATTCCTTTTATTTTTTTTATTTTTAACTTGTTTAGGTACACAATGGAAGTGAGAATGCGTAAGAGGTTTCATATGTAATAAGCAATGTATTTTTCTTGTATTTCTTTTGTATTTCATGCAAAATGTACCCTTTTTTGTAAAGTGGAAAGAAAGACAAATAAAAGTTTAAAAAAAAAAAAAAGTGAAAAAAAGGTGACACCATGAAAAAAAAATGAAAAAAAAGAACGCTCTTCATCAAAAGAAGTTGATTTAGGTTGTTAACTACCTTCCAAAATCCTGTTAAACTTTTCTTTTACACTTTTCATAATAATAATAGCATATGTAATGACAGGTTCATATTCAAAGAATTTAGTTTAATAAAATCAACAAATAAAGTCACGTGTAATATTAAGAGAAAATAGTTTCATTCAAGCCTACATTTATTACTTTAATCACGATATTAATCTGAAGAGCCTAGTTCTTCTGTTTCATGTCTAGTACGTTTAAAATATATGTTATTGTTATTGTTATATAGAATTGACATCATTGCACTCCGGGCAAACCCATAGGTGCTCAGTCTCCAACCAAATTAAATGTGTCACCTTGTACATGTCGGAATTAATCCCTGAACATACAACGCTTACAGGCTGTTCCTTTCCTTTGACCAATGAGTATTTATTATAGAACACTCTTTAAACGTAATCATTGTGCCGAGGAATGTCCTATCTACACCGCTAAAACTAGCATTTACATGGTCACCTGGAAGTACAACACATTTTGAGGAGAGATTATATTTTACATTAGTGTTAGTGACGTCATTAAATACTGACAAAATGTAGGAACACGCGATATTAGAATTCATGATCATTGCTGTAAAAGTTACACACAAAACGTAACGGTTCAAGTAGAAATTTATAAACATGTAATAAAAATGTAAAAATCTTGACAGACTGTTGTGATTTACGTTAACATAAAGTTCTAACAGGTTCTTAAATTTTAATTATCAGTGGAAAGCCGGACACAATAACGTTTTTAAGCAATGTCTGCTGTAGGGAGAACGAGAGTGTAAAAATAAGGACATGTCCACCTTGTGCCGGACGTCCGGTAACCTTACTCTATCACCAGCTGTAAACATAATGACGGGTTTCTTGGGTTTCTTAACGTTGAGCACAATCTACAACATTTATATCAAGATTATATGAGTTATGACTAATTTATTTTATGACAGAACAGTGCACCATTTTGATTCAATGAATTTAGCAGTTGAATGGTTCAAAAACTCTTGGTATTTGTAGGGCGCTTTAAAATGGAGAAAAAAACAATATATTTATAGTGTAATCAAAAGCTTCGTTAAGGTTGTATTTCCTCTGTTTTATGTCTTTGTAATACTTACGTCGGTAAGTATCTGTACGAGCGCTGGTCGTAGATCTGTTTATCTGGGGTGTTTTGTGATAGAATATTATCAATAGATTGGCGACGAGCGTTGTTGAGCGCTGACAGAACAATTTTGGCAAACGAACAGTCAAACCAATCATTGACATTGACTGGTTGAAGGAAACATAACTCTATATTACAAATTAATGATCGCATCGCCTGTTAAAGAATGACGCTACAATATATGGATCATCAAAGTTAAGACTGTTAGAATTTGGCATCAACCGTAAGGCTAGCACAGATTGACGTATCTTCTTTTTCTTCGTACACTCTCAGACTTAACTTGAATATGGACATATGAGAGCATGCATCCGTCGTACATACAACCAGCGAGCTACAGGAACAGTTAAGATTCACACTCTTCGACTTATGCTGAGGGAGACTGAGAACCTAGGGGTTTGCCCGGAATGCAATGGTGTCGATTCTGTTCAACAATAACAATGACCTTTGAACCTCGATGGTCCTATCTCATGTAACCGTGGTAGAGCTAGCTTGTGTGTGAACAAACGAGTTATGCTGGGCATCCCACACTAGACAGGGACCAGACAAAGTAGGAGATAATCCTAGATGTAGACTGGACCACATTGAAAGACCAAGAAAGGAGGCCCAACGTATAGAACTGTTGAAATGGAATGCCTAAGAAAACATTGCAGCGTTGTCCGCTTGATGAAGACGTCATGAATTAAAAATAAAAACTGTGTTGAAGGCCTATGTGCCTTCTTTTGGGAGCAGAAAGGTCAAGACCAAGAATCCTGTCTTATACTGTGTCATCTGTTCTTGTCTAACCATATCTTCTTTATACTCTTCACGTGTATACATATAAATATTTATTCATTTGTTTCCGTCTGTTTCTCTCGAGCGTCCGATTGGCAGAGTAGTTAGATCGCTGGTCTCTAGCGGCTAAGGTGCCTGGTTCTAATCACGGTACCGACACAGTCCAGACTACCCAACTGTAAATGGGTATCAGGCTTTGATTTAGGGAAAGAAAAGGCAGCGAGGAAGGGAACTAGTCACCCCACGTCTCGTTGCTGGACCTAGTATGGTCAAGTCTCTAACACTTCATTCATCTACGGCAGTATCTGCTATGGACGACCTTGACCTGTTTCTCTGTTCCTGGAGATGCCAGAACAAGAACTACCAGACTATATAATTGTCTAAGAATATTTGTCCCGTCCCACACGTCATGTTTTGTTGTCATCTGGAAATTATTCAAAGTCGAGCGCTTCTGGCGTTTGCACTAAACTGCAAGACGTTTAATATACTGCACATCTTATTTTTACACCGACTTTGCAAGTATATTTTAAATAATAAATATAAAATATATAGGAAAGTGACAAAAAATATACAATATATATTTTAAAGGTGTCTACCTTCGCACAAGATTACTCTTGGCAGATATGTAGATAGAAGGTTAATGACGCTTCTACTACAAAGGAGTGTTCACAAGATATTCAGATAAGCCAAAACAATGCTGCATTTGGCTGAGCACGTTAATTCTAGAATCTGCCTACAACTTTTGTGAAAGATTAAGCAATGGTTCATGTTAGCTCGTTTAAGCCCCCACCTCTGAGTAGCTGAGAGGATTTATTATTATTCTGGTATAGCTCAGTTTAGAGTGTGTTTAGTACATTTACTGAGACAAACATGCAGTATTTAGAAATTATTAAATCGAAGTTAGATTTGAATAATTAAAATAACAAAAGTTAATAATCACTTTAGGTTTAACAGTTAAAAATTGGGAAAAGTTATGGATCAAGAAAACGTTATCATCACGGTTATGATGGAGTGTAAATTGTAAAAAAGAGAAGTTCAAGTGGCAGCACATATATTGAATTTGGCTGCCAATGACAGTTCTGCTTCTTCTGATGGGTTGGTTCTTGTTACACTGCTCACGCTCGTGGCTGGTCAAGGTTAAAGACGCCGCCCGTTCCCTGTCAGATACGATATATCCCCCTGAATCTAAATCTGTAAACATCATGTGTTATAATACATTCTAAGGAGGTGCATTTTGATATTGTAAATAGCATATTCTTCATAAATTGTGCTTTTCCTATGAAGAAAATCAAGATTTTCTCACAACCTTATTTTACGTTACTATATATAGTGATTGATTGACGTATATATAGTAAAGTAAAACTTTTGTTAGATCCGATTTTTGATATCTTATCAATGTTTTGATTTATTGCAAATAATATTGTACAATTTTGAAACAAATGGTTACTTACTTTAGATACAAGTTTTAATGTTCAATATCTCAGGATCTACTTAAGTTATCGTAATTCCAATCTAACAACAATGTTAAAATATAATGATAAATATTCTGTTTAAATTTAGTATTGATAAACTAATGAATTTTAAAAAAATGGAATAGACAAATATAATTCAATGTGGCTGCCGTTTCCATGGCAACCAATGATGCGATACCATCAAACTCTTAACTATGCGTGTCTATGATTGATGTGGGTTAAATCTGCGCATTTTTATTGAAATCCTATTATTAATAACGACAATAACATTTCACTGTAGTCCCCTCTCCCTCTTAATTGTTCCTCTAGGGCGTTGATTGTATACTCGACGGATGCATCATCTCATACGTTCATCGCCTGCTAGTCTTACATTTGATGCCCAAGTCCAGCAACCTTAGCCTTGTTGATTTATTGATTGCAGTATCGTTCTCTAGCAGGTAATCATTAAATGACCTTAGAATCTCCCATATCGATTTTCAATGTCTAACTATTGGGGCTCTCAAGCTACCTTCCTAGCGTGAGCAGTTAGTTTTGTATCCGGTCTAAAATAAAAAGTTAAAGTTCGGTAATAATGAAATAGGTTTTAACATTTTTAGTGCGTTTTTGTTACACACCGAGTGCTATTCAAAACTGTCAAGTTAAGTTGGCAACAGTGTCCCAAATATTAGTATTGACGGTTCTGACAGAGTGGCGTAAATGAATAATTGTCTAATTGTCCAATAAGGGTGACCTTGCAGACTGCAACATCTGGAGAGGAATAACTCTCCTCTCAGTTCCCAGTAAAATTCTAGGCGGGATAATTATCCAGAGAATTTCAAAAGCAGTAGACCATAAACTGAGGAAAGAACAAGCGGGATTCTGAAAGAACAGAAGATGTGCAGATCCTATATTCACCCTTAGGAACATTATAGAGCAGAGCTCGGAATGGCAGAGACAGCTATACATTAACTTTTGACAGCATACACAGGGACAGCTTATGGAAAATACTAAGGGTTTATGGAATTCCCAGCCGCATTGTTCCATCATAAAAAGTCTCTGTACTAACTTTGCATGCAGTGTTGGATTGAGCAATCGAGGTAAAGACAGGAATACGACAGGGATGCCAATTATCAACAACTTTATTTTTGACTGTCATAAACTGGGTGATGCGCCGGACAACAGAGGTCAGTCCAAGAGGAATTAGATGGACAAAGTTTTCTACACTGGAAGATCTGAAATATGCAGATGACATTGCACTACTCGCACATTCAGATCAACAAATAAAAAAACCAGATATACTGAATAAGTATAGCCAGCGGATGGATCAGAACATCAGTATAAAGAAGACAGAGGTCATGACACTCAATGTGGGCAGTCCAGAGCTCATAACAATAAGGAACCAGAAGCTAAAACAGACGGACACATTTACACACCTATAATGCACTAGACGGCGGAACAAGCAAAGACATCAAGCACAGACTGACAAGGGGACAACAGCCTTTGCTAGTCTAAACAACATCTGGAAGTCCTCTCAGTACAGTACAAACACCAAATTAAGATTATATGAGAAATGTGTACTTTATGTGCCTCTCTGTGGTGCGGAATGCTGGAGAGTAACAGGGAAAGAAATGTCGAAACTGTCCTATTTTCACACAATCTGCCTAAGAAAAATTATCCGAATCTTTTGGCCGAATACTATCATTAACCAAGAACTATTCTCTCGGAGTAACCAAGAGGACATGCACACCATCATAGCTGGCAGACACTGGAGTTGGGTTGGCCACGTCCTCAGAGGAGACCTCAATGCCATCACAAAACAGCAATGCTGTGGACCCCTGAAGGAAAGCGAAAAAGAGGCCGACGAAAAACAACTTGGCGGAGAACTGTAAAGGCCGAGATGCAAAGAATAATACAGAGCTGGGGCAATGTACGAATTTGGCGCCGACTGAACACAGTGGAAGCAGTTTGTAGCTGCCGTACAGGACGCCACATGTCGTGATGGACACTGACTTGTTTGACAGTCGGTGGCTAAAGATCAAAGAAGAAGAAGGTTATTCACAAAGCGTCCATTTGTGCAAATATTTGTTTTTTTCGGTAAAAATAACGTGATTGACTAGAATTTTAAATTTGCATTCTTTAATTACAACAGATCTATATTTTTAATCATTTAAACGCTCAAAGATCAATATTTCTCAGGAAAGCTAAATTTGCTTTCTTTACTTTGTGTGAAAGTGGACATGCTTCATCGTATCGATTTTCTAAACATAATCAAAGATTTTTTTTAATAAACAACTATTTTAAATATTTCTCTATGATTTTCTGATGTTTGTATAGATTTATAAGTTGATGTTGTTACATATTATTCTATATTACTGAAAACATTTATCTGAAATCTATTTGTTTTTTTTGTTTTTTTTCTAGTTTTACCTTTTAGAAGATTAGAAAGGGGCCCAGAAATACCTTAATAACCTAGGGTCTCCGGAGTTCTTAATCCGGCCCTGATTGTGATGATATTGTTTTGTATTTTTTAAAAGTTCAGCCCTCTATCTTTAGTATTAACAGACTGTCAAAGTTTAAAACAAAAACATGACAAGGTATTTGGTGGCTCATTTAATATGATACAAAAATATCAAACTGACAATGTCTTGGCCGGTTACTTTCAAAGAAATCCGAACAAACAAGATTTGTCTGACCTCTATATTATTATCATTATTTTCTGTTGTTGTTCTTGTGGAGCCTGCACCAAACAGTCACATGACTTTTGTAGTGGTATTTTTCTATTGTAATTAGTTTTACATGATGATGTTGTCAGCCACATGTATCACCTCATATTAGTCACCTTGTACGAATTGTCTGAGCATAACGTTCACTCAAGTACAGGGTAACGAGGACTATTTCCGTAGTTTCTCGAAAAGCCAGTGTTAATATTTCTAATAAAGTCAACAATGCACCATGACATTAATGAAGAGTGTGCTGTTTCCGTATTTTCCCGAAAACGTTGCGCGATTGTTTCACTGGTTACAAACTTTTATTAACAAACAATTAGAAATGTGGGGATATTTATCGTGTGGGTGTCCATGATGCCAGAATGTTAACTATATTCTAGGTCATTTATTGGAGAATTTATTTAACTATGTGATTATGGGCAGAAGAAAATGGAACGAATAAATAGGACTAACGTCACAAACAGGTTAATTAATGTGTCATAAAGAAAACATTATTTGGTACATAACAATATTTTTTCAATATAAGACATTTTTAAACATGTTTATCCAATTACATTTAAGCGAATTGTTATACCCCTTGATTATTTGTCTCGTCAACCAACAGTTTTGTTCTTGGTACAGTTTCTGAAAGCAACAACCCCACGTCATTTTCAGACTCCACCTTTTTTTTCTTTCTTCGGAGTAGATTAAGAACTTGCCAACGAAAGCCGCAGCCTGAGGTAACTGAAGGAAACACACAAAGTCAGAGAGGGAACTTTTAAATTAACGGCACCCCAGACGCAAGAGGCCGATTCAAGTCTCTTTTATTCATCTGAGCAAAACGTCTGTGAGCCAATATTGGCATTAGTTATAATTTTACATTTTGTATTTCTAACATGTGAACTAACATATATACATATATATTACCATGTGAATTTTAATGTGTGAAAAGTGCAAGGAATGTCCCAGTCATTTGAGGCTGGCAACCTCAGTATCTAGAATGATGATTCATGAACCACCACTGCACGGGTTGATGATTGCTTTATTGATAGTCTCGTAAAGAGAACTAAAAGCATAAAGTAGTCCCGAGTTACATAGGGAGGAAAAGATGAAAGATATGATGTACATTCTAAGTATAATACTTACAGTTTCCAATCAGTGTAAATGTAAAGGAAAACATATGCACTTTAAAATGTATGGAAGTTTCAAACTGTTCACATCAGTGTAAAGATACATGAAAACATATTCAATTTATAGTGTAAACACTTTTCAATCAGTGGAAATGTAAATGTAAACATATTCTATCTGTACTGTAAACCTTTTCATTTAAATGTAATGTGAAGATAAAGCTATTCAATTTAAATGTAAAAGAAAGTTTTATCTGCCAAGAGTAATCTTGTGCGAAGATAGACACCTTTGAAGCCTATATTATATACTCTTGAGTTTTGGCCACTGTTGGGCCACTACTGCAAAGCAGTGGAAGCAATACCGTCTCAAGAATGTTCTACAGACGAGGGTAGCAGGGAAAAAGACCATTACCATTTGAGACACTAACTCGCGGTTGGATTGGGATGGAAGTGTTAAAATAAACCACTTCTGATTGGAAATTTTATATAATAGACAGAAAGAAAACTCGATTATAGTACAGGAAACCACGAGTCCTATGAACCTAGATACAAACTAACATTGGGATTATAATTAAAGTAATACCCCGACCACCTAGAAGACTGCCTGTTAAATCCCGTGGCCCGTCATTCGGGGTAAGTTGTAATGTATACATTTTATCATTCTGCTTTTTACATTAAACATGTGTAAATTGCTTGTGGGTGTACAGGTTTGTCTGAGGCTAAATCAGCTGGAGTTAAGGAAGACCACACTATCGGTAGAAACAAGAGGAAACAAAAAACACACATAGATCTTCATTTCAGCTAGAAGTACTTTTAACGACACGTCGGCACACTAGAAATAATAGATATAGAGGTAAAATTATTATACTTTGAAAATATAAATAAATAAGTATGTGGCTTGAATAAGCAGCAGCACACGAATAAACTTAAGACATGGCGACCAGACAGTCAACAAACAGTCATAGAAATATACCTTTTCATGGCTAATACAACATTGCCTCCCCCCCACACACACAAATAAATAAAACAAGGACATAGAAAACCATTGACCTGTCAAAATGTTATAAAAATGTACGTGCACAATATACACCACTTATAACCGAGATATCACACCTCTTGTCAGGTTTTCACGTCATGTCCAATCTCGGAAATAAGTGAAAAAAAAAATTACCATGTGATACTTTAAGCAGCAGAGATAATAAAGTTAGGGGAAGGCATCCTATTTACTCCCGAAGGGGAACAATTTAACAATTAACACAAATTAAAAAAAAAAAAATTTTTTTTCAACATTTATTTAACTTTATCAATTCAGTTTACAAAATTATACAAGGAATAACATATTCACTTATGTTTATTAGTACATTCTTTAAGTTATTAAAATGTTATTTTGTGTCTCATGTTTAGTGTAAAAAACTCAATAATACGGAGTTTGATTCACATGTTAAAGTAATGAACACTTATATGCTCTGTCACTTTCAGTGACACTTCCTCGCTTGAATCATGTTTCAGTCACAGATGTGCACACCGAAATTTTTTATCGGCGCCAAATATCGCACTTTGACAATCGGCTTGAAGCACAAATAATGCTCTGGCCGACCCAACGGCCTAATATCTGGCCTTTGGCTAGGATCATGTGTCTGGACACAGGGACCGGTACAGTGACATTCGTGTGTCATTAGGTCCCTTGTGTGAGAACACAGAGGATCACTGGGTCTTCTTGTGTTAGGACATTGTTACGTGCAGTCTTTGATATCTTACAATATTATACATTGGTATTCTTGTTATCTTCGCAAATATTTTGAAAGCAAAATGGTGCTTAAGGGAAAGTCATTATTGTGTTACTTCCCTTGAAAGTTGTGTCGGCTCTTTCGATCAAACTCCGCGGATAAATCCATTTTACTGCGATTTATTCGTTGTTTGGGTAATAATAGATTGTTCTTGCTTCAGAATATCTATGGCCTGAATTTATGTGTATTGTTTGTCTGAGTAGGACGAGTCTGTCTTATATCTGTATATCTTTACATATCTAAGTCGAACTATATGTTCTGTTGTCTCTAGAGAGGTCGAAGGCTATTCGGCGGATGTGTCGCTAGAGTGTGGTGTGATTTGGCTTCGTCCTGATAGGGACTGTGTGTTTTCCATGTCGGCCTGTCGCCGGGGAAAAAGTGATCTCAGTATTTGTGGGGAAGGTGATAGTTGTCTAAACCTATCGTGTATGCTTTACCCCAGTGTTTAGTCGTATTGCCAAGGAATGGCAGTTTCATAATTCCTATACCAAGGTAATCAAAGATACTCTTATGAACTCTCGATCGAAGCCACCATTTTCGATAGTTACGATTTGAATGTCTAAGAGAATATATTTGACTCGATGAAAACGACTTCGATTCCTAGCAGCACTATATCCTGTAGATTGCAGTCAATTGTTCATGATCAAATCTACAGAGCAATGAAATGTTTTATGAATGACTAACTTTAGGACAGATTCATTATCTGTATCCAAACGTGAGTGACAGCTCACGAGTGAAGCCATCTTGGAACCAAAACATGTAGTGACTTTCAAGAAGAGAAAAGGGATGCCCGTATTATCGCTTGATCAGTCCAGAGATCACTGCTACACATGAGAACCCATTGCTAGCGGTTCAATATTATTATATGGAAAAATATGTGCTGAACATTATGTTGAAGAATCGTCGCTAGACGAGATTAGGTTTAGAAGCCATCTGAAATATTGTTTATAAGCTGACGTGCTCAGTCAGTGAAGTCAGATGATATATATGTATGGGCGATACTGAGTGCTTGGCTACTGACAGTCCATTATACACTTATTCTACATGAGTGCCCATGTAACATTGCAAGACCATTTATCCACTGTACTATGATGTATTATGGCAACCTGTGATTTGTCACTATCTGTGCTGTCGAGTGTGTACGTCCAATTAAACTTTAGAAAAGGTACACAGTCGTTGGTGTCGATGACTTCCAGCCATACATGAGTGTGAGAAAAGAACATTTTTTGTCAACACCACGAACCTTTATCATCATTCGCACATTATACACTCAATCCATGTCTACACACCACTGCGTAGGTCAAGTTGACATTCCATACACTACAGTGGAGCAAACAACACCATAGAGATCTTATCAACTGATGATGATGATGATGTCTGCTTCCATCCACTTATATCTATCTTTTGGTGGATATCATTAACGGGAATAAAAATCCAACGTTATCCAACTTTATCAACTGGTGGACCAGCTTTCTGGGTTTGACCTCGCAGAAGTTCAGAAGTCAACAGATTACCGATACCAGACCGTTTCCTGTGGCTGATACGACACACTTGCAGTATTGGTTTGCTCTTTGTCAACACTTCGTCACGTGACCTGTCAGGTGAATGCAGTATGTAGGTCAGCGTTGTTGACATTTTTTACATTAGACATTATAGAGTTTCACAGAACAGTTGGATCAATTCTTGTCAATGTTAACAGGAAGACAGTATGAGTGAACTAAGAAGTCCTATTTTCATCGATGGATCTTCTTGTTTTCCATATATGAACTTTAATATTTAAGGCCAGAATGTTTAATTGAATAAAGTGGCAGTTTGTTTGTTTTCATAAAAATAACTTTGCCATTACTGTAAAACTGAGCCTATTTTGCAACACATACTATCATACACATAATTTATATATATATTTATGTTTACATGTTATTTGTTTGTATAGTATGTTAGTTTCTATGTCAGCGGGTTGTGTTTAAGGTTGGGCGGCGTCCTCACAACAGAATATCCCACGTCATAGAGGGTCCGTTGTGGGCGTTTTCTATAGGTGCAATTTTCTTGATTGAAAATTTGCTGCGACAACTGTTGCTTTTGTGTTAGCTGTGAAGTCTGTAATTATTGTTATTTTTGTGATATTTCTTTGTTCTTTAGTTTTGTTTTGATTTGTTTGTAATTTGTTGGTCTAACCTTTTCTATCTTTCAGTTCTATTCACAATTTATATTCATATATTGTGACGTCATTTGTGTTGTTATTCTTTGCAGATTCAGTGATTATTTTCATTGATTTCCCTATTTGATTTATTTTGATTTCTGCAAACGTTCTTGTATTGTCAGTCCTATTTGTACTTTATGTATTCTGTTGGTTGACATATGTTTTATATAGGTATATTTCATAAGACACAATTGCCTGTGCACTGCACTTGGATTATGGTATAAACCAGTACCTGATTATTATTACTATTATACAAGACCTTATTAAAGGCTTGTGACCCACAGATATTGGGATAGTATACTGATTAATCAAGTCATTGAGAACTTGTGGTATTATTATTGATTCAGGTGATTAGTATTATTGTTAGACATCATGGCTACATTAGAATACTTCATTACACAAGGGAAAGCCCTTGATAAGACTGGTCAACAATTAGAACAATGGGCAGTTGCTCAATATGACAAAGCATTAGCTGCAGAAGAGAGAAGAGCTATGGCAGAAGAGAAAAGATTAGCTGCAGAAGAAAGAAAAGCTATGGCGGAAGAGAAAAGATTAGAAAGAGAAGCTGAGGCTGCTGCTGAACAAAAGAAATTGCAGATGCAGGTAGAGGAAAGGAGATTTGAAGCTGAACAAAAAAAAATTGGAAAGAGAAGCTGCGGCTGAACAAAAAAGATTAGACAGTGAAGCTGAACAAAAAAAATTGGAAAGAGAAGCTGCGGCTGAACAAAAAAGATTAGACAGTGAAGCTGAACAAAAAAGATTAGACAGGGAAGCTGAACAAAAAAGATTAGACAGGGAAGCTGAACAAAAAAGATTAGACAGAGAGGCTGAAGAAAAAAAAGCAATAAGAGAACATGAATTTGAGTTGGAGAAATTAAGATTGACAAGTATGAGTAATGTTAATCAGGCATCTAGTGGTAATGATAAACCTTCTACTTACAAGGTTAAGGTTCCACCGTTCAATCAGTCCAGTGACGATATTACATTCTGGCTGGATAGATTTGAACGTTCTTGTCGTACACATAATGTGGATAAATCACAATACGCTAATCAATTATCAGAAAACTTGAAAGGTGAATCTTTGACTAGATTATGCCTTGTAGGAGAAGCAGATAAGGATAATTATGATGTCATTAGGGCGGCTTTGATAAAAAAATATCAGCTAAGTGAGGAAGGCTATCGCCTTTTATTTAAAACGATGGTACCTGAGACGGGTGTAGAATTCTCAGAATTCACTGCAAAGGCACGTCTCACAGTTGATCGTTGGATTGAGCTTTCCAAAACAGAAAAAACGTATGAAGGACTTATGGATTTGTTGCTCAGAGATAAGATTATGTCATGTGTGAACAAACCTTTCCTTGAATTTATACATGAGCGTAAACCCAAATCTCTAAAAGAAATGGAAGAATATTGTTCCCAATATGTCACTGCACACCCCGACGTGACTTTTGGCAACACTAAGATTAAGGAGAGTATGCCAGTTGCTTCAGCAACACCATACAATCCCAATTATTCACACAGATTTCAGGGACCTCAAAACAGATTTGATAAAAAAGGTAACCATAATAGTTATCAAAACCAAGGTAACCAATCATTTCAGGGTTCTTCTTCAAAGAACTGGAGACGACCTGATAGCTCTCGACACAGGGGTGGTCATAATTATAGGAATTTCCGTAGAGGAAGTAATTATAGAAACTATCAGGGTTATCCGTCTTGGAGTCAACAAGATCATAATTACAGAGATACTCATTATAATGAATATGATAATGGTAACCAAGGGAACTATGACTCAAACCCAAATAGGGGTTACAATAGAGGTAACAATAACTACAGAGGTGATAATAACCGAGGTAGATCTCAAAACAAAAGACATAAACCACATTTTCAGGCAAACTCTGCACAACAAGAGTCCCATGAAGCCTATAAACAGAGTAAAGATAATAATGATGCTAGTAATATGGCATGTGCCGCTTTTGATTTTGGGAGAGCATCTCAGTGCCCCCAATGCAAAACGTTATTTGAGCCAACCACAGTGTCTACTTTAAGCTGTGGCCATCCTCTTCCTGCTCTTCCAGCATCAGTCGCGCATGATGGAAGAGGTTCTCTTGTCTTACATAAGGGTTTAGTGAATAACAATCCAGTCTCTGTGCTATTTGATTCTGGATGCACCACAATTGGTGTTAGGCAGTCACTCGTAGATCCTTCCCGTGCCACTGGACAAGTAGTCAAATGTGTAACATTTGGCGGCACATTAGAGAAATACTCTACTGCTATCATTAGGATTGCTACTCCTTTCTTTACAGGAGATGTACACGCATGTCTTCTTCCGAATCCGATCGCTGACCTCATCATCGGTCGCATTCATGGAGTCAAGGAATGCACTCCGCAACAAATTTCCACGTGGGAAAGGCAAAACATGCAGATTGCTAACGCTGTAGTCACTAGAGCTCAGGCTCTTAATATGCCTCAAACTTCATCTATTGAAGATAATGAAGTGCATAACCAAGATAATCCCTTGGTAATTTCTCGTGACTCGTTTATAAAACAGCAAGAAGATGATCCCACTCTGAAGAAATTCTTCATTCTTGCAACTAAAGGTGATCCGAATAAAGACACAAGTCGTAAATCGTGGATTACAAAGAAGAATGGCGTACTTGTACGTATGGTTCAAGACTCCATTACGTCAAGTCATTCTCAAATCCTGGTTCCCAAGAATTTGAGAGTTAAAATTTTGCAGCACGCTCACGACTCTCAGTGTGCTGGACACATGGGTTTTTCCCGTACTAAGTCAAGAGTCCTTGCGGCTTTCTTTTGGCCATTGGTAAACAAGGACATACGGATTTATTGTCGATCTTGTAAAGTATGTCAGGAAGTTAAATCCAAAGGTCCACGGCATGCTGCACCCATTCAGGCGGCGGACATTCCTATTCGGCCGTTTCAAAAAAATGGCCATAGACATTATTGGTCCATTTAAGATCAAGTCTGCCAGAGGACATCAGTTTATCTTGACGTGTGTTGATATGTGCACACGTTGGCCAGAGGCTATTCCTCTGAAGAGCATTACTACTGCTGATATTGCAGATGCTCTTTGGCTTATATTTTCTCGTCTGGGGTTCCCCGGAGAAATATTGTCAGACCATGGCACCCAACTAATATCAGATACCATGTCTCAAGTAATGTCTACTCTGCAGATAGATAGATCTTTAAGTAGTATCTACCATCCAATGTCTAATGGTATGGTCGAACGCCTTAATAGAACACTTAAAAACTTACTGGGGAAGATAACTGAGGATCATCCTCAAGACTGGGACAGAGTTTTACCTGCGGCCCTCTTCGCTTACAGAGAGGTACCCAATGAACATACGGGATTTTCTCCCTTTGAACTCGTCTTTGGCGCGCGTCCGCGTGGCCCTATGTCGTTGCTTCACGATCTCATAACATCTGACAATATTGACGATGACACAAAGTCATCCTACGAATATGTCATCGCGTTGAGACAAAAAAATTATCGAAGCATGCAAATTAGCAACTTCTTCTTCTGAATTTGCGAAACAGAAGGCAAGGCAATTTGCCAATAAGAAGAGATGCTTACGACAACTTTGTCCTGGTGACAAAGCATTTGTATTACTACCTTGTAGGGAAAACAGATTACTTATTTCTTGGAAAGGTCCGTACGATATAATATCGAAAATTTCCGATGTCGACTATATTGTCGATATTGATGGGAAGCATAAAACCTTCCACATCAATATGCTTACTGAATTCCATGAACGTCCGGATTATTTGCAACCCATTTTCCAAGCAACGGACAATTCTCCAGTACAACATGGTCATTACTCATCACTGTCCGTGATACAGGATGAGGAAACAAGTTTTTCAGATGTAAATCTTCCTCTTCCAATGATCCCACTTCATTCCAGTGAATCATGGAAGAACGTTACTGTCTCTCCTGATTTGTCTCTAGGAGAACAGCGACAAGTTTCAACTATGTTGCAAACATTTCAGGATGTACTCACTGACATCCCTGGACAAACGAATGTCATTCAACATGACATTGTTCTAACTGACCATACTCCTATTAGGGTTAGACCTTATCCTATACCTATACATTTTCAAGCACAGGTCGAGAAAGAGTTGGATGAGATGATAGATTTGAAAATAATCGAACCATCCACCTCTGCATATTCTTCGCCGATGGTTATTGTGCGTAAAAAAGACAATAACATACGTCTTTGCGTTGACTATCGAAAATTGAATCAAGTAACTAAGTTCGATGCCGAACCTATGCCTTTACTGGAAGAGCTACTTACTCGACTCTCCAAATCTCATTTTTTCACTAAACTTGATTTGTCTAAAGGATATTGGCAAGTTCCTTTATCTGAACGCGCCAAACCTCTCACGGCTTTTTCAACACCTAGAGGTTTGTTCCAATGGAATTTTATGCCTTTCGGTCTTATGAACGCACCAGCTACGTTCGTACGCATGATGCGCCGAATCCTATCTTATCGGTCAGATGTCATTGCATATCTAGACGACATCTGTCTTTTCAGCGATACTTGGGAAGATCACTATTCAGGGTTAGATGAATTGCTGTCTACTTTGCGTGAGCACAACCTGACAGCGAAACCCTCTAAAGCCTATATTGGTTTTAGCGAAATTTCTTTCCTAGGCCACCGAGTTGGTCATGGTTTCCTAAAGACAGAGGACCATAATACTAGTAAGATACTTAACATCTCAATCCCTAAGACTAAAAAACAGGTGAGAAGTCTGTTAGGTCTTATTCAATTTTATGGCAGATTCATTCAGAATCTATCCTCTATCATGGCACCTCTCTCAACACTTCTAAAGAAAGGTTCGCCTAATGTGGTCCACTGGTCTCAGGAATGCCAATGCTCTCTGGATAAGATTAAAACATTGTTTTCAACACCACCTATTTTAGTGCTACCTACTAAAGATAAGACATTCGTTCTTCGTAGTGACGCTTCATCCACTGGGATTGGAGCGGCACTAATGCAAGAGTACTCTGGAACTCTGCATCCTGTAATGTATATTTCCAGAAAACTTAATGCGGCAGAAAGGAATTATTCGGTTTTAGACCGTGAGCTATTAGCTATGGTTTGGTCGATCCTCAAACTACAGAGATTCCTTCTAGGCGCACATTTCATAGTAGAAACCGACCAAAAAGCTCTTACTGCTATACAGAGTAAGAATTTGAAGAGCTCGAGGTCTACTCGATATGCAATTGCTCTTCAACCTTTTCATTTCTCTGTGCGAGCTATTCGTGGATCAGATAATGTGATGGCAGACATTCTGTCAAGATGCCCACATGATTCCACATAACTATTAGGGCTTAGACTTCTTGATATGTCTAGTTCTATAGTAGTTCCTTTTCTATATCATGATAGATACACATTTGTAATTTAATAATATAATGATTGTATCACTACATAGCGGTTCATTGATGTTTATTCACCGCTGTGCTTTGATGATTTTTTCTTCATAAATCATAAATTTAAGATATCTAATACGAAATGATGATATGAATTTTTTAGGCATTGTGTAATTGACAGAATTGTATTATACTTTGATGACACCTTCCTGGAAAAATATACTTGTAGAGAAATAATTTCTCTCAGTTTATGAGACACATTCTCACCAGTCGCTCCATAAGTCGACTTAGCCTCATATTAGGCGTTATAGGTATTCCTGATATTTTCATCTGCGCATTATTCATGCGTTGTGAGCCTATTGTACGTTGCTCCTAGATGTATTTCAAAAAGGAAAAAAAAATGTTCCATTTTTTTTTTTTCCCGGGAGGTGTGGTAAGACTGTTACGTGCAGTCTTTGATATCTTACAATATTATACATTGGTATTCTTGTTATCTTCGCAAATATTTTGAAAGCAAAATGGTGCTTAAGGGAAAGTCATTATTGTGTTACTTCCCTTGAAAGTTGTGTCGGCTCTTTCGATCAAACTCCGCGGATAAATCCATTTTACTGCGATTTATTCGTTGTTTGGGTAATAATAGATTGTTCTTGCTTCAGAATATCTATGGCCTGAATTTATGTGTATTGTTTGTCTGAGTAGGACGAGTCTGTCTTATATCTGTATATCTTTACATATCTAAGTCGAACTATATGTTCTGTTGTCTCTAGAGAGGTCGAAGGCTATTCGGCGGATGTGTCGCTAGAGTGTGGTGTGATTTGGCTTCGTCCTGATAGGGACTGTGTGTTTTCCATGTCGGCCTGTCGCCGGGGAAAAAGTGATCTCAGTATTTGTGGGGAAGGTGATAGTTGTCTAAACCTATCGTGTATGCTTTACCCCAGTGTTTAGTCGTATTGCCAAGGAATGGCAGTTTCATAATTCCTATACCAAGGTAATCAAAGATACTCTTATGAACTCTCGATCGAATCCACCATTTTCGATAGTTACGATTTGAATGTCTAAGAGAATATATTTGACTCGATGAAAACGACTTCGATTCCTAGCAGCACTATATCCTGTAGATTGCAGTCAATTGTTCATGATCAAATCTACAGAGCAATGAAATGTTTTATGAATGACTAACTTTAGGACAGATTCATTATCTGTATCCAAACGTGAGTGACAGCTCACGAGTGAAGCCATCTTGGAACCAAAACATGTAGTGACTTTCAAGAAGAGAAAAGGGATGGCCGTATTATCGCTTGATCAGTCCAGAGATCACTGCTACACATGAGAACCCATTGCTAGCGGTTCAATATTATTATATGGAAAAATATGTGCTGAACATTATGTTGAAGAATCGTCGCTAGACGAGATTAGGTTTAGAAGCCATCTGAAATATTGTTTATAAGCTGACGTGCTCAGTCAGTGAAGTCAGATGATATATATGTATGGGCGATACTGAGTGCTTGGCTACTGACAGTCCATTATACACTTATTCTACATGAGTGCCCATGTAACACTGCAAGACCATTTATCCACTGTACTATGATGTATTATGGCAACCTGTGATTTGTCACTATCTGTGCTGTCGAGTGTGTACGTCCAATTAAACTTTAGAAAAGGTACACAGTCGTTGGTGTCGATGACTTCCAGCCATACATGAGTGTGAGAAAAGAACATTTTTTGTCAACACCACGAACCTTTATCATCATTCGCACATTATACACTCAATCCATGTCTACACACCACTGCGTAGGTCAAGTTGACATTCCATACACTACAGTGGAGCAAACAACACCATAGAGATCTTATCAACTGATGATGATGATGATGTCTGCTTCCATCCACTTATATCTATCTTTTGGTGGATATCATTAACGGGAATAAAAATCCAACGTTATCCAACTTTATCAGACATGTGGTCTTGACCAGAGCCGCTTTTGGGGCGGGGACAATGCGACCTCATGCGAGGAAAAAATATGCGACCTCAAGCGAGGAAAAAAAAATTAAAAAAAGTGTCATTAGGTCCCTTGTGTGAGAACACAGAGGATCACTACAGTGACACAGTTTGTCATTGGGTCTTCTTGTGTTGGGACATGTGGTCTTGACCAGAGCCGGGTTTGGGCGGGGACAATGCGACCTCATGCGAGAAAAAAAAATATGCGACCTCAAGCGAGGAAAAAAAAAGCACTTTGACAATCATTTAAACTCAATTTCTTACCGGGTCTGTCCTCTTCTACCCTGGAGGCCGGAGTGAATAAGAGGTAGGGCGTCTGCCTCTAACAATGAAGGTATAGAATGTGTGCCTGTTACATATATGTAAAGGAGCGAAGCTCCTGACCGGGTTGGAAGGAAAGTCCTCAGGTTCCCCAGCCTCGCAATGACATGTCATTGGGCCGAAGGGGCTGAAAGCCCAAGTGCCGCTGGTTAAGGAAAAAAAAACAAAAAAAAAAAACACGTATTTCTGTAACACGTATGTTTGTTACACGTATAGCTGTTATACAAATGTCTGTTACTGAATTTTGAAATGTTTCGGTAATGAAAATGTGAAATATCATTAGTGAAGCACTTGACACTACATGAATAATGTAACCAGAAATATTTGATTCATTTCTTGATGTTTGAAAACAATCAGAATTAAACACTGCCCCCGTCTAGTTTCCCGGGGGGTGAGGGGTGCCTGAGGAGACAGAGAAATAATACAATTAATGCAATCCCAGGAATGTCGTTAGAAGCTACTAACATGAGGTTGTGTATGGCAGACAACATTATCATATAAAACAATCTCAGGAATATCGTTAGAATCTATTAACATGAGGTTGTGTATGTGGCTGACAACATTATCAGGAAGCCATTGGCATGAAAACGGATGCCCTGACCGCAAAACACGAAAATAGAATTGGATTTTGGAACCTCAGAACTATGAATGAGGCAGGAAAGTTGAGACAAATCACAGCAGAGATGAGGAACTACAAATTACATATCCTGGGTATAAGCGAGAGCAGATGGACAGGGACGGGGAGAATAAAAACAGCTACAGGGAAAACAGTACTTTATTCTGGTAGAGAGGATGGTCAGCACAACGAAGGTGTAGCCATTATCCTGAAGAAAGGAATGGAAAGGTCTTTAGTGGAAAGGAAACCCATCAACAACAGACTGATAAGAGCAAGACTGAGAGGGAGATTCACCAACACCACAATTATACAATGATATGCACCAACAAACGACAGCGATGAAGAAATCAAGGACGAGTTCTATCAACAGGTACAAAAGGAAATAGAAACTTCACCCGAGTACGATCTTATTATAGTAATGGGAGACCTTAATGCGAAAGTTGGAACACAAAATAATTATAACGAAAGATTAATTGGGAAATGCGGCAGTGGAACAGTAAATGAGAATGGGGACAAATTAATAAGCTTCTGCAGTATTAACAACCTGGTCATAGGAGGAACACTTTTTCAACACAAAGAAGTGCACATGTTTACGTGGGAATCAACAAACGGACGGGATAGAAACCAGATAGATCACATAATGATCAATGGCAAATGGAGACATGCACTACAGGACGCGAAAGTAAGAAGAAGCGCAGATGTGGGAAGTGATCATCACCTAGTAGTAGCAAGACCGAAGGTGAAACTCAGAGCTGCTCGACCACTTGCAGTCAAACAGAAAGATATAACATCACGAAACTTAAGGACCCCTGCACCAGAAAAGGTTTCGTGGTCGACGTAAAGAGACGATATCAGATTACCAAAAGCCAGGAAAGAACAGAGACCGATGATGTCGACCAGAAATGCACTATCATCTCAACAATATTCAAGGAAAGCAGCAAGCCAGGCTTGGGATTCCAGGAAAGAAAGAGCCAAAACTGGATAACACCAGCAACGCTAAACACCATAGCGAAGAGAAAGGAAATGAAAAGAAAGAAAACAGAAGCTAAGTCTCCGAGGTTAAAGACAATATTTAGTGAACAGTACAGTCAACTGGACAAGGAAGTAAAACGTCAAACCCGTGCTAACAAAAGGGATATTTCTGGATGACCTTGCAGCACTGAGAAATGAACAAAGCACAGTTTATAAAATAACTAAAACTATCAGTGGAAAACGAGGTGCAAACACCATAACGTTAATAAGAGACAAGCAAGGAAATCTCATCACCACAGCACAGGGGCAGGAAACAAGATGGGCAGAGCACTTCAGAGAAACACTGAATAAGGAACCACCAGAGACTCAGCTGAATGTTCCTGAGGCTGAAAGTGACTTAGACGTAAATACAGACATTCCACGAAAAGAATAAATCATCACAGCTATCAAAGGGTTAAAAAATGGAAAAGCGCCTGGTCACGACAATCTAAATGCCGAGTTATTCAAGGCAGACCCTGAACTATTAGCAGAACTATTAGAGCCATTGTTTGCACAAGTCTGGGAAACTGAGACAACACCAACAGAGTGGAATAACGGAATAATTGTCAAATTGCCCAAGCAAGAAGGGCGACCTTGCAGACTGCAACAACTGGAGAGGAATTACCCTCCTCTCAGCTCCCAGCAAAATACTAGGCAGGATAATCATCCAGAGAATTTCAAAAGCAGTTGACCATAAACTGAGGAAAGAACAAACGGGTTTTAGACAGAACAGAAGATGTGCAGATCATATATTCTCCCTCAGAAACATTATAGAGCAGTGCTCAGAATGGCAGAGACAGCTATACATTAACTTTGTTGATTTTCAAAAGGCTTTCGACAGCATACACAGGGACAGCCAATGGAAAATACTGAGGGCTTATGGAATTCCCAGCTGCATTGTTTCCATCATAAAAAGGCTCTATTCTAACTTTACATGCAGTGTTGGATTGAGTAATGTAACTTTCGAAGTGACATTGCACTACTCGCTCATTCACATCAACACATCCAAGAAAAAACCGATAGACTGAATACGTATGGCCAGCAGGTTGGTCTGAACATCAATCTGAAGAAGACAAAGGTCATGACACTAAATATGCGCAATCCTGAGCCAATAACAGTAAGGAACCAGCAGTTAGAACAGACAGAGACATTTACTTATTTAGGATGCATAGTAACACCTGACGGCGGAACAAGCAAGGACATTAACAGCAGAATGAATAAAGCGAGAACAGCTTTGCTAGTCTCAACAACATTTGGAAGTCTTCCCAGTACAGCACAAACACCAAATTAAGACTGTATGAGAGCTGTGTACTTTCTGTGCTTCTCTATGGAGCGGAATGCTGGAGAGTAACAGAGAAGGAAATGTCGAAACTGTCCCTGTTCCACTCAGTCTGCCTATGTAAAGTTCTCCGAATCTTTTGGGCAAACGCCCTCAGTAACCGATAACTACTTATTCGGAGTAACCAGGAGGACATGCGCACCATCAGACGCTGGCATACGATGGAGTTGGGTTGGCCACGTCTTCAAAAGGGACCCTGATACCATCACATGAACAGCTACGCTGTGGACCCCCGAGGGAAAGCGAAGGAGAGGCCGACCAAAAACAACTTGTCGGAGAACTGTGGAGGCCAAGATGCAAAGAATTAACCTGGGTTGGGGCACTGTACGAAGGATGGCTGAAGACCGAGCTAAGTGGAATCGATTTGTTGCTGCCCTACAAGACGCCACTAGGCGTGATGGCCACTGACTGTTTTGACGGATGGCGTTTATTGATCAAAGAAGAAGTATCTCTGGAATATCGTTAGAAGGTTACTAACATGAGGTTGAGTATGGTGCTGACAACTTTATCATATAAAACAATCTCAGGAATATCGTTAGAAGCTACTAACATGAGGTTATGTATGGCTGACAACATTATCATATAAACAAATTTTAGGAATATAGTTAGAAGCTACTAACATGAGTTTGTGGATCTCAGGCATTATTATCATATAAAACAATATCAGGAATATAGTTAGAAGCTACTAACATGAGGTTGTTAAACACATACACAACCTCATGTTAGTAGCTTCAAACGATATTCCTGAGATAGTTTTATATGATAATGTTGTCAGCCACATACACAACCTTATGTTAGAAGCGTCTAACGATGTTCCTTAGAATGTTTTATATGATAACGTTGTCAGCCACATACACAACCTCATGTTAGTAGCTTATAACGATATTCATGAGTATGTTTTATATGATTATCTAGTCTGCCATACACAACCTCTTGTTAGTTGCTTCAAACGAAATTACTGAGATTGTTTTATATGATAATGTTGTCAGCCATACTCAACCTCGTGTTAGTAGCTTATAACGATGTTCGTGTGATTGTTTTATATGATAACGTTGTCAGCCACATACACAACCTAATGTTAGTAGCTTCTAACTTTATTCCTGAGATTGTTTTATATGATAAATACAAACCTCCTCAACAACAATATTTCTGGGCATAACTTTAGATAAACAACTAAATTGGAATAAACATTTAGACAATTTAGAAGAGAGCTGCAGGGGACCCCTAAATATACTATGGATTGTAAAATGTAATGGATGGGGTGCCAGCAATAAAATAATGCTTATGTTCTACAAGTCTTTCATTAGGGGGAAACTGGATTATGCATTGTGACGTACGTCTAGTTCGACAAGTGAATTTTCCCTGATATGATGGATGATTTAAGGGGACCTTTAGCTTTTCATAACATTAGAACCCCTGAACATTTGTTGTAACTTTTCGTTTCGCCAGAGCGAACCGACCGGGACTCATTTAGTATGCGGCACGAGATCAAAGAGACAGACTGAGGGATTTCAGGGAAGACTATCGGCGCTATCAAAGACAGTAGTGGTCCCTGAAACGATTTCGCATCTCGGTGTTAAGCACGGAACCGATCGCAGCCAGAGCGAACGGGGAAAGCTGACGCAAGCAGCGAGCGAAGATACGAAGAGGCCAGGGGCGGCTTCTCTCTTTGGATTTGGCGGTCAGATCCCCCAAAGTCATGAGATCAAAAAAGCTGTCAAAGTTATCATGTCCCACTCATCTTGCATTCCAGTTGTAGATATACAGATCACGTAGAAATGCACGTTATCACTCGCTGGCCAGACCTTTACAGAAGCACTAGCTTTATTGAAATCTTGTTATAGATTTTCCCCTGGATTTTATATATATATTTGCAGTGATTTCTATTATGTGCAAAGCGGTAATATATTGTGTAAAGTGATCAGTGTTCATTCATTCTATTTCAATGGATTTTGTGTTAATTTAAATCTATTAAATTAAACCATCTCAATAGTTCCAGTTGTAAATATAATGATCTATCTATTATATTATTTCAAAAGATAATAGATGCTTAAATTAACTTTTAAAGTTGCGAAGGAATTTATAATTTATAAATTCAGTTAAGTCCTAGTTTTATAGATGTGTGTTTTTAACCACTAGAATTCGCGCAGTGTTTATTAAATACATAATTAAATACTCGAGTGTATTATAGGCTTAACGGGAAATTTATCGCGCTTGATTTTTCGGTATGTTACATGTGTTTTCTCTTTCACACAGAGTGATCGTAACCTGCGGTCCCAGCTAAATAGAGAAAGAAATAAAGAAATCATCCTATAAACTTCCAGTCATATTGAAGAAACATTTCTTTTAAATATAATCTTGTGGCGGTCCTTTTGCGACCTAGCTGTCAGAATTAAATGAAATAAAGCCCACCCAAGAACATTTTAAAGAACAATGATCAAATTACCCTTACAAACCTGTAAGATAAACTGGAAGGTAATCATCGCCAGTAGCGAAATCATATTTACTGTTTACTGTGAGAGAGTACATATTTTCCTGACTGTGACTGAGCCTAGTTTTTCCTCAATTGGATTTAATAAAAAACTATCATCACGCATTGAAGGAATTTTACCATAGCGGAGGATTAAAAGAGACCACTTCATTTTCACCCCTGTGTCGAACTGCGTCAGTGCTATCCAATAGACTCGTTTCTTTATAATAAACCACAAGAACTCTTAGAACTTCAAGTCCGGCGATAAGCGGGAATATTTGCTCTCTGTAAAAACTCGCAATATCTGGGGCGGGGCATAGAAGTGCTAGACAGTTACACGTGTCAAGAGTTTAAGCAGTGTGTTTATCATTCTATGGAGTGACTGATGCTGCAACTCGGTAAGTGTGTGGTGTATATGAGTGTGGATCCGCACAGAGTGTATGAATGACAGGAAATTAATTCTTTTGTGTAACCATTTTGTTAACTTGCTTACCTGGTAATATATATCTTTTCTGTATACCCTACATTGTTCCTTTAAGTGGGATAGTTGATAATTTGTTAACTATGTTTAAAACCCCCTCCTTTTCATTTGCTTAGTAAAGGGAAGAACAATTGGGAAGAACAGGATTTCTTTCTACCACCTATACCTAATTTGGTAACACCTCTTTTCAGAGTAATTAACTTTACTGTTAGGTTAACGTACCCGTGTTCCTGATATTATCTATCTCTGGACTGGGTTTATCTTTGTCTAATAAGCGGGAAGGGCTTAGTCGATACCAATCTTCTTCACCCCTCCGCAACTTGTTATTTGCATTTGTGTACTTATGATAATTTATGTAATACCTGATATTTGTTAGTGATTGATGTTTAAAGTGAATAAAATCACATAAACTCATTTAGGTCTGTGTGTTGGATATACCCAAAGCCCAACTTTTCCCCTATTCGTTTAATATAGTTTGTATCTACGTCGTCTGTGTGTTCGAAACCACCAAATCGGTGTGCGCGCAGATGCGGGTCTGGAAAACTGGCAAATAATTGTTTGACCAGGAGAGTAAAAGAGAAGATTGTGAGAAACGATTTGTCGTAAATAAGTCTGTCTTTACTCTCCTCCAGCACGCTGTGAAGCAACCATTAAATCTCTACATTTTCTATCACTGAGCTTTCCATCATCATTTTCCACTCTAAACCGGACCACTATTTCTAAGACTCTTTTCTCTCAAAATAAATTTACGACAATATTTGGCTGGCTCGCCGGGATAATTTTGAGATACATTTGATGCACACATATTTGTTGGCTGGTTCTGGGATCTTGAGCTACATTTGAGGCAATCGTATAGCCGGGTTAAAGATATTTTGAGTCTGATTTAGTCTGGGTCTAACTAGGTAGAGTGTGAATGATCTGTCTTTGTGAATTAGGGAAAAAATAAATAATTACACACCTAGACAAACGTTCTTTAAGTATTTGGGTTGTCCACACAGCAAATTTACAGGTTGTCTTCTCTCCACAGCAGTAGAAAGTACGGATAAACAAAAATATTTGCTATTTTAATTATCCTCTGGCGGAGATAATTATATTTCTTTCTTTATAAGAGTTGCTGGGATTGCGTGATTGTTTTACAGTCACTAAAGGTTTTTGAAGTTAACAAGAGTTGAGCTTAGCTAAAGACGGATTGTTCTGATTTTAAAAAATTAAGTTAACAACGTCTCATCTCAATAATTGACTTTAGGGACGGAGTTTGTTGTCAGAGATTTAAAATTTAGGGGAAATTTTTTTTTCCTTTTAAATTGTTTTATTATAAATTTTACTCTACTGTTAGTAAAAGTAGATTCTTTTCCAGTGTAACTTACCATTTAGTGGCATAGTCGCTTGCGTTTAGAGCCTTAATTGCCAGATAATAGCAGCGATAAGTTTGCACAGTACAGGTAGGAGGTAACACAGGTAAATTTGTACATGCGTTTTTTTCTCGTAGCGGTTCAGAGTTCCTCCCTTTCGCGTTGCTTCTTACTAGTTCTCTAGGCATACTTCATCTTATTCTTTAACAATGGCAGAGAGGATAAAGATGAGGTCCATCTTGAGGCTGGAAGCGAAAGAGGCAGGATTAGATGCAGAAGCTGCAAACGCGTTTATTAACCAGGAATTGGAAATATATGACGCGGAGCAACAGAGAGCCGAAGCTGAGAGGAAAGAAGTGGCAGAACGTCTTTTGGAACAGAAGAAAATTGAAGCAGAGATGGAAACTCGCAGAGAGAGAGAGACAGACAAGGAAAGACTACATGAACTGGCGCTTAAGGCTCTAGAGAGTCGGGGCGCCTCTACTTCGACTAACGGAGAGCCGTCTTCGCCCCAGTCTCAATCAATGGACCTCTCCAGTACTCAATCTGCCCAATTAACTGCTATGTCGTTTTCTTTAGAAACTTTTCCTAGCCCTAACGAAAAAATTGACAGCTACCTAGAAAAATTCGAGAGACTGGCGAATCTTTATGGATTAGAGAGTACCCGCAGGGCGCTTAAACTCTAAATGTCACTGAAAGGCAATGCTTATGACGTGTACACAAAGCTGGGACCGAATCAGCATGATTACGACATGTTGAAGAAGGCCTTACTACAGCAGTTTGAGATGACTGCCCGAAAGTTTCTGCAGTTGTTCAGAAACAGCCAAAAAGAGAGCACGGAAACATTTCCTCAGTTCTCTTCACGTCTCACGGGTTATCTGACAAAGTGCATTGAATTATCTGACCTACCTCTTACATATGAGGGACTCCTTGAACTTGTTCTTGTGGAACAGATAAAGTCAACTTTGTCAAACGAAACCCGTAGATTTTTGGCTGAACAGGGGGCAGTCAGGCGTGAAGACATACTCAATAAAGCCGAACGCTATAGCAATGCAATGGCCGAACTTCCCAGCACTAAACGTAAACCCACCGATAAGCCATCTCGAAAACAGAATCTAGAGCAGGCATCCTATTCTTCCACTTCCTCTGAACATTATAACCAACGAGATAACAATACCCAGAAACCTCCCCAGGAAAAATCGAAATTCTACAAAACCCGATACCCCCCTCCCCCCAACAACAATTCTGATCAACCCAACAAGCCTAAGTGGCAGCGCGGCCACCAAGGTCAAGGAAAAGGGAAGACCCTGTTGAAGGACTTTCGTGTGTGGTTACTGGTTGTGTTGCTTGAATTCTGATCGTGCTAATATTCGTACGCGAATGGGGTGAACCTCACCTTTGGGTTGTCGTAATGCCTGAACTTGGCATCAAGATGTAAACAACTGTTCATCTTATTAACTCAGCAACTTGATATAAAATACATAATTCATAATGGTTGAATGGTGTAACGTGATTCAACGAATAATGCCTCCGGTTCGAGTCCTTCACAATTTAATATGGATTACACACATACATAAACAGTTCAATTCACACATGAGGTACATGCATCAATCAATCAATAGCGTAGACTGCTGTTTTACATGTCAATGTCCGTTTAAGGATACAATGCAGTAATTGTCGTCAGAACATCACAGCTATATGCACGCGCAGATAGAATGGCTACCTGCCGACAGTGAGACTGTGAGTCTAATTACTTCGTATAAAGTAGACGATTATCTTTCTCCTTCCAGGATTTAGTTAATCACTAACCTCTATAAGTTTCCTCTCATGTAGAGTTCTAGGACTGACCCTGGTCCATCATAATGCACTGCACATATAAATGGCTATTATCATGCCATTGAATTGGAAGGTTAACAAAAATCAGCTATTCAGCTTGGCGGTCAAGTAACAAAGGGTAGCGTCTCCTAGTTACCGACTGTGACCCAAACAACGCTAGACACGTCATAATCGATCGTGTATGGAGCGTTCAATAATTGAAACATCTATCGCAATATATTAAATGTCTTAACCTTTACATTTGCACGTCCGCTAACCTTTAGCAGACGGCGTTAATATCATATACCGTAACAATTCCCAGGCTGTACACGGGGAAAAAAAAAATCGATAGATTTTTTTTGCAAGATCTATCCGACTTAACAATTTTTTTTCAAAAAAAAAAAATTTAACACAATCGTCACATATGGCCGACGATGTTCTGAGTAGAACCGTGTCGCGCTCATGTCAACTAACTATTTGTCATAGTCATCTAACATTAATCATATTATATATCAATATTATACATATTATTATATCAACTAAATAAAATGTCCAATGTTAATAGTGAATGATAGAATTAAATTAAAGTAAGGTCTGTCGTATTAGTATGTCATATAGGAATTAATTTGACTAATTAAAATTTAAATTAATTAATTAAACTCTAAGAGTTAAATTATTAAGATTCTAATATAACGCGATTGTTTATGAGAGAGAAGAAAAGACAAAATAAATGAGAAGAAATAGAAAGATATTCGAATATAAGTATAACTTAATTTTGTGTTTTAAGTGTTAGTGAATAATAACTATCTAATTTAACTAACTAAATAACGTATAGGTACATTAAAAAAAATATTAATCTAATACTTGTGTGAGATTTATTTTCTCTTTTCATAATTTCTTCTTTTTATATTTCGTTCTCTTTTTTTTTGTTCTTTCATTTCATTTTTTTTCTCTCATTTCATTTTATTGATAATAATTCAATTAAGAAGTTAAGTTAACTAATTAATTAGTATAGGATATGATGATCCATCCGTAGTCTTGATCCTGATGAATTCTTTTAGGCAAAAATGTTCAAACGTTTACGTTGGAAAGAAATGTCATTTATCCCAGCATCCAAGAATTAAGTGCACATAGGATAATAAGTTCGACTTGTCGTCAGATATTGTTCCATGATTGTTCAACGAATATTCATATATTGTGTATGGACGTTAGACGAAGTTTCAATGTCAATATGTATACCTTGATTGTCTTTAGTTCAATTCTGTGATGCATATAGTGTTTATAAATATTAAATTGAAGGCAAGGTTAGTTCCCTTATAGTTGATACTTCGTTATATCCAATGTAGTGATGATTGACGTGTTTTAGGAATGTCAATGTTGATCATTCGTCGTCAATAGGATTACGTGACAACGCATCCGCCACAATATTTTCAGTGCCAGGAATATGTTCAATGGAGAATTCAAATGGCTGTAGGATGATTGCATATCTGGCGAGTTTTTTGGCTCTTGTGGTTAGATCGACGCAAAGATGCTACAGCACGTTGGTCAGTTTGTATGGTGAATGGAGCACCAAGCAAAAACTTTTCAAGTTTAGTTATTGCCCATATCACTGACAAAAGTTCCTTGTCCACTGTGGAATACTTTGTTTCTGCCGGCTTTAGCTTTCTTGAAATATATAAGGTAGGATGTAGAACGCCATCATGGTTCTGGAGCAGGCATGCACCAATGCCGTAGTTACTAGCATCTGTTCGTAAGAAAAATCTTTTGGAAGCATCGGGAAGTCTTAAAATTGGTTCATGCGAGAACAAATTTATAATTTTGTGGAAAGTTTCATTGCATATACCAGTCCATGTCACCTTCACCGGCATGTCTTTTTTTAACAATGAAGACAATACAGCCGTGATGGATGACAAGTTTGGTATGAATCTACTGTAATATTGAACAACTCCTAACAAACTCCTGACCTGTTTCTTCGTCTGAGGAACTGCTATGTTTAGAATTTTGGAGACTGTACTAGGTAACGTTCGGATATATCCCGATCCAATGATATGTCCCAAAAAGGTTATCTCATTACACGCGATCTGCACCTTTGTAGGTTTAGCAGTTAGATTATAATTCCTTAGAGTGTCGAAAACATATCTAAGTCCCGAAACATGTTCCTCAAACGACGAACTAAACAAGCATATGTCGTCAATATATGTAATAACGTCTGGTCTACCTGATAAAATTTGTCGCATCAGGCGAATGAAGGTAGCTGGCGCATTAACAAGCCCAAAGGGCATCACATTCCACTGGTATAGACCTTGTGGAGTGGAAAATGCGGTGTAGTACTTAGCCTTTTCGGTCAGTGGTATCTGCCAATAACCTTTAGTTAAGTCTATCTTACTAAATATAGTTGCGTTGGATAGACGTGGCAGTAAGTCGTCGATAAGTGGATGTGGTTCGCTGTCAACTATAGTCTTAGCATTTAATTTTCTATAGTCAACACATAGTCTGATGTTATTGTCCTTCTTCCGGACAATCACTAATGGAGAAGAGAATGGCGAATTACTAGTCTCAATGATTCCCAGAGACAACATCTGTTCAAGTTCCTTAGTAGTTTTAGCAAGGAAATGTAAAGGAACCGAATAGGGATGTACACGAATAGGTGTATCATCATTGAGAGTAATGTCATGACTGATAGCCGATGTGCGACCCGGGACGTTGGTCAACACATCTGGATAAGATTGTAATAGATTAGCAATCTGTAGACGCTGTTGCGGTGTAACCGTTGAAGAGATGGTTACATCCCGCCAAGATTCAGTAGGTTGAACTACTGGTACCGGTAACGGTAACTGTACCTCAGGAAAAGAAGATTCTTCTTCCTGGATGACGGATAAGTTGGAATAATAACGAGTAGATGCTGTGTTGTCATCTAGTTCATGAAAAATTGACTGTAAGTGTTCAGGACGTGTATGAAATTGCTTGAGCATGTTAATATGAAATATCTTTTTGTGTCCCTTGATATCTAAGGCGTAATCAACGTCGGAAATTTTATCAATGACTTTGTAAGGACTAGTAAAGAAAAGAAATGATGAATGACTATTATGAGTCATCAATGATATGAGACAATTGTATTACCATAGCATGTTATCTGCGTGACGCAGCATTAGGTACTAATTGTAACCGTAGACAATGATGGTTAAAGTAAGCACCATTATCATGCTCGATGACCATTCGAGCATCTCTATTGTTACGAAATGTAACTATAGCTTCACCATACCTGTCATTGGTAGGTGACAACAACCGTACAAACATAACGTCTGCCGTGTCATTAAAGAAATTGCTAAGTGCCTGCCATCTGGTACCTTGTGGCAGATTGCGCACTAACACGGTGCGAGAATATGCACCCTTTCCAATGTAAGTGGGATCAGTGTCACTAACGTGATAAATAGTTCTATTTAATCTTTTGGATATGGTAGTCTTATGAGATGATGTCTCATAATGATTGACATATTTATTTGTCCTAATTTTATTAGTTAAGTTCATAAGAACTTCACCATCATTACCTTTGTCTGGGATATTTTCTCTTTGCCCATTTTCAACAATTTCATTCAGATCACTGTTAATACGATCTTGTCGCCAACATTTATTTTCTGACTTGGCAGTATTCTCTTGAGAAAAGGTATATCTGCCTCGAAATGATTTTCTAATCTTCCTAGGATGGACTGGTAGTTTAGTATACTTTTTATCCTGTAGGAGAGTCTTATCCTTCTCCTTATCGATTTCCAGAATGGTACTGAGACTGAAATTGGAGGAAAGAAAACTGTGCCACATGTATTTATTTTTGTAGGCCCGTAATGTAGCTGTTGCAATGACAGCGTTAGCATTGCAATAACATTGCACATTCTTTAATTCCCATTCATCAATTTCCTGTGGGGAACAATCCTTACTACCATGGATGCGTCCCAACATCAGGTCTGCAATTGGATTCTGAAGCATGCATACCTTAACTTGTCCTGAAAAGAAAGGTGTATTAACATGGACAAGAGCTGTGGGGTAAAACTCAATAGTTCCACCAAATGTCATGCAGCGTACATATTCTCCTGTCGCACAGCTAGGATGTACCAGCGACTGACGTATACCAATCGTCGTGGATCCTGAATCCCTCAGCACTGAGACGACGGATCCATTAACTAATCCCTGTTAAAAATTAGTAAGCCTGTTCCATCGTTGACTGCAAGACCTACCTCTGGTGTAATGTGTCCGCAGTTAAGCACTGTTTCTTTCGCCTTCTGAAAAATAAGATTGCATTGTTGGCAACTATTTGCCACATTATAATTAGGTCTAATAGCAAAACATGCAGCAGAAGACTGTGTTGTATTATTGTCAAGTGGGACCTGAGCTATAGGGGTAGTATTATTTGTAACTGCCGCCCCTGTATTATGGTTGTAATGAGATGATCCCCGAGAATGAGATCGATTCCGAGTATAATTGTTAGAATTATCTCGTCGTCCTCTATAGTAACTATTATCTCGATGTCTCGAGCCATGATTATTACCATTCCAGTTATTGTTATTATTGGGAGTATGTGATCGATTATAATTAGTGTTATGTTGACCATTGTGGTAGTTTGTTTGAGGTGAATAATTTCTATCTCGTGATCTACCTCTGTTGAACTCATTTTTATTGTTGAAATCATTATTATGTCCCTTCTGAAAGTTAACATTGTGATTTCTTTGGAACCTACTTCTGTCTACACTGTGATGTCTTTGTTTGTTATTATGATTGGAGGCCATATTAGACGCCACAGGTAGAGGTTCTCTTAATGAGGAGTTAGAAATGGTTGCATTCGGATGTGCCGAACAGTAGTTTAAAGAAATTTTTTTCTAACTCGTCGATAGTACCTGGTTTACGCTCCTGCAAATATGCAAAAAATGGCTGGCTAACCGAAGATAATACCTTATCCCGTAGTAGTAAATCAACTAATTTGTCGTATGATTTGTTGACTTCTGCCAGTTCAACCCATCTATTAAATGTATTGCGTATGTTCGCAATGAATCCTGCAAAATCTTTTGGAGATTCAGGTAAAATTCCCTTAAATTTCAACCTACAGTGTTCCTCGTCCAGGTGAAACCTTCGTAAAAGCAAGGACTTAATAGCACCGTAGTTATTTGCTATTGATGGGTCAGCATTTTGAGAAGCCGTCAATGGTTCTCCAACCAAGAATTCATTTAACTTGAGTACCCATGACTCTTCAGGCAAATGATTTGTTTTGCAAGTCTGTTCAAAACGTGACAGGAACGATGAAAGGTCGTCCACGTTTAAGTTGAGAGTGGGTAATTTAAAGTTGTAGAAATGTTTAGTTTGGCTGGATGACGATCCATTTTGTGCGTTATTATTCTGGTTTGCATCAGCACTTTGTGCTTGTAATCTTGCTGTCTCCAATTTAATACGCGCCAATTCCATTTCTTGTTGTAAAATAATTTCCTCTCGTTTCAATTTATTCTCTTCTTCCTGTTTGGTAATTGCTCTTTGCTCTTCTCTTTCACGTTGAGCAATCTCTCTTAATCTATTTTCCTTGGCAATTTGCTTCATCTCACGTTCCTCCTCCTCTTTCTTTAATGCAGCCTTTTGTTCCTCTTCCTCTTTCTTTAATGCAGCCTTTTTCTCTGCTTCTTTTCTTTCACGTTCCTCCATTTCTGCTTTATGTTTTTCCAGTTCTGCCTCAGCAAACTGACGAAGTTCTTGAGATTTATAACCATATTCCTTACCAATTTTAACGAAATGGTCTATAGTAAGCATTTTGACTTTTATCTGGTAAGTAATTATTGGTAATTACTGATTAAAATAGTCAATAGTAGCTTCAGAGTAATTATTATACTTACTCAACTTAGGAATATTCAATATAAATAATCACAATAGTACTGAACTCTAATGTCTAAGTTCAACTAATAGACAATATTTTGTAACAATATTGTATCTAAGTACTAACTATATCATAAATAGTTATGATATCTGTTAACTATAATGTAATTACATCACACAATTAATCTCAATATCCAATAATGTTGGGTATGATTCCTAGTAATTATATTGTTCAATGTACTAAGTCACTCTCTTAGTACTAGAAAAGTATATTAAATAATATACAATGGGTCTATTACCTCAAAGGTAGACTATAAGATTATTTTATTCGGTCAATATATATATTATATTATTATGTCCTAGGCATCTCTTATAAATTGCAGTGCTAATTTCTTGGACTATCACTGCATAATTATGCAATGTCCCATATTAACCTTAAATGTCAGAAAAAATTAATTAAATTAAATTACAAGTGTGTTATTGAATATAATGTTATATTACTAATGTAGCATTTAATATATATCATGAGGACAAACAAAACAATGATGCAACTAAAGGGTACAAACAATGTCAAGACGCAAACAAGACATTTTCACAATTAAAAATGAATTTATGAACTAAATAAAACAAGCGGAAGTGTCACACGGAAAACGAAGGGTCAAAGATTGACCCGAGGTCAACTGAATATGCAAAGTACACAAAAAAAAAAATGACTGCAAAAAATGATGACATCACAGGACTCATAACGGACGAACATTTAACAATCATAAAATAAATTGATAGTAAGAGTAGACTGGACGAAATAGTTAACGAACATGATACAAAACTGAATAAAAATGTGAACTTAGTACAAATAAAATACACCAGTTATCTACGGAACGGCACAGCTAACACAAAATCGTCAAACGACAGCAGATTTGGACAGGTGGTCCAATGGCAAACCTCAATGGGGCTTCCAAAAATGCAATCGTTTAACTGCCCTAAGACCGACTGAAATCTAGGTGGTCAGCTGTTCGCGACATTCCCCAGAGATTTCAGTTCCCTCCAACCGGCCCGCTAGTTAACAACACTTTAAAACAACAAAAAGTACATTAAACATAGGTAAAAACATGCCGATGTAGGCAGAGGGCATGGACTCAGTTAGCACTGTCACGTTAACGACAATAGTTATTGAGCTAAACTTATCTTTATTTGCTGCTTCACTTGATGCTCGTTGTCGTCGACGGCTAGGCCTGTGCCCTTGACTGTCTGCTCCTGTAGTCCATATCGTGTGTTTGCTTCAATGGCTCATGTTTCCCCTGGTTAGACTTAGAAACGGCTTTGGTTTCTCCGACAGTTCACCTACACGACTTTCGGTGACGTCAAGTTGTTAGGCATTATAATGAGTACTGCGTCATCTTCGACTGGATCATGTGATCGAAAATTGATCGTAAATATTTGTGGTTAACATGTGCGTAAGGAACAGAAGTTTGTTTCTTTTTTTCTGTCGTTCCCCGCATTCGGCCACCACTTTTGTTGAAGGACTTTCGTGTGTGGTTACTGGTTGTGTTGCTTGAATTCTGATCGTGCTAATATTCGTACGCGAATGGGGTGAACCTCACCTTTGGGTTGTCGTAATGCCTGAACTTGGCATCAAGATGTAAACAACTGTTCATCTTATTAACTCAGCAACTTGATATAAAATAAATAACTCATAATGGTTGAATGGTGTAACGTGATTCAACGAATAATGCCTCCGGTTCGAGTCCTTCACAATTTAATATGGATTACACACATACATAAACAGTTCAATTCACACATGAGGTACATGCATCAATCAATCAATAGCGTAGACTGCTGTTTTACATGTCAATGTCCGTTTAAGGATACAATGCAGTAATTGTCGTCAGAACATCACAGCTATATGCACGCGCAGATAGAATGGCTACCTGCCGACAGTGAGACTGTGAGTCTAATTACTTCGTATAAAGTAGACGATTATCTTTCTCCTTCCAAGGATTTAGTTAATCACTAACCTCCATAAGTTTCCTCTCATGTAGAGTTCTAGGACTGACCCTGGTCCATCATAATGCACATATAAATGGCTATATCATGCCATTGAATTGGAAGGTTAACAAAACGCAGCTATTCAGCTTGGCGGTCAAGTAACAAAGGGTAGCATCTCCTAGTTACCGACTGTGACCCAAACAACGCTAGACACGTCATAATCGATCGTGTATGGAGCGTTCAATAATTGAAACATCTATCGCAATATATTAAATGTCTTAACCTTTACATTTGCACGTCCGCTAACCTTTAGCAGACGGCGTTAATATCATATACCGTAACAGACCCCTACACCAGGAACGTCTGATCAGGGCAAACAAACCGGTGCAAACAGCATTGGATGTTTACATACAGCCTCGAAAGGTAGAGTCAATGTCAGTGATTCTCAACCTGAGGGGAACCGACCCTCAACTCGAGGAACTGTAATTTTGAACGGTACATCTACTACTTGTCTTTTTGACACTGGATTAAGTTTTGATTGTAGTGTCGCTAGGCACCTAGTCAAACCCGGTCAGGAGACAGAGGAAACCGTCAAACATAGTGGAGTTTTCAGGAGTGAAGCACCCAGGACGCTTCCTATCGCATTGGTAGAAATACACTCTGATTTTGTCAGAGGGGTTATTAAAGCGGCCATTATGGATGAACGAACGAACGAACGAACGAACTTTATTTTCAAAGGGTTGAGAATTGGGCACGCAGGCCCGTCTGACATTCTGCCCTTCCTTTCTCTCACCTTTCATACTGAATTCATTTATTCTCATATGCATTTTACATATCAAATTCAAGGAATTCAACGTTGTAAAGTAAAATAATAATATAGCACACTCATATTAACATTAATTACTTATAAGCATGACATAACATATGTTGAAAAGTACAAACATTATCATAGATAGATAGATAGATAGATAGATAGATAGATAGATAGATAGATAGATAGATAGATATATAGATAGATGATCCGATCTACCCAGTTATCCTGGGATGTAGATATGTGTTCATTGGGAGACCTAAGGAGCCGATTGTGGCAGCAGTAACCACAAGAGGGCAAGCCAAGAAGGAGAGGGAGCCTGCGCCAAACTTGTTGCCGAATGAACTGAAGATACCACTCATCCTAAAATCACCAATCAGGTCACCTCCATGATAAAAAAAATGAAACATGAAAAATGGTTTCATGTCTAAAAGTGGGGACGATTGTGACGTACGTCTAGTTCGACAAGTGAATTTTCCCTGATATGATGGATGATTTAAAGGGACCTTTAGCTTTTCATAACATTAGAACCCCTGAACATTTGTTGTAACTTTTCGTTTCGCCAGAGCGAACCGACCGGGACTCATTTAGTATGCGGCACGAGATCAAAGAGACAGACTGAGGGATTTCAGGGGAGACTATCGGCGCTATCAAAGACAGTAGTGGTCCCTGAAACGATTTCGCATCTCGGTGTTAAGCACGGAACCGATCGCAGCCAGAGCGAACGGGGAAAGCTGACGCAAGCAGCGAGCGAAGATACGAAGAGGCCAGGGGCGGCTTCTCTCTTTGGATTTGGGGGTCAGATCCCCCAAAGTCATGAGATCAAAAAAGCTGTCAAAGTTACCATGTCCCACTCATCTTGCATTCCAGTTGTAGATATACAGATCACGTAGAAATACACGTTATCACTCGCTGGCCAGACCTTTACAGAAGCACTAGCTTTATTGAAATCTTGTTATAGATTTTCCCCTGGATTTTATATATATGTTTGCAGTGATTTCTATTCTGTGCAAAGCGGTAATATATTGTGTAAAGTGATCAGTGGTCTAGTTCAGTCATTCTATTTCAATGGATTTTGTGTTAATTTAAATCTATTAAATTAAACCATCTCAATAGTTCCAGTTGTAAATATAATGATCTATCTATTATATTATTTCAAAAGATAATAGATGCTTAAATTAACTTTTAAAGTTGCGAAGGAATTTATAATTTATAAATTCAGTTAAGTCCTAGTTTTATAGATGTGTGTTTTTAACCACTAGAATTCGCGCAGTGTTTATTAAATACATAATTAAATACTCGAGTGTATTATAGGCTTAACGGGAAATTTATCGCGCTTGATTTTTCGGTATGTTACATGTGTTTTCTCTTTCACACAGAGTGATCGTAACCTGCGGTCCCAGCTAAATAGAGAAAGAAATAAAGAAATCATCCTATAAACTTCCAGTCATATTGAAGAAACATTTCTTTTAAATATAATCTTGTGGCGGTCCTTTTGCGACCTAGCTGTCAGAATTAAATGAAATAAAGCCCACCCAAGAACATTTTAAAGAACAATCATCAAATTACCCTTACAAACCTGTAAGATAAACTGGAAGGTAATCATCGCCAGTAGCGATATCATATTTACTGTTTACTGTGAGAGAGTACATATTTTCCTGACTGTGACTGAGCCTAGTTTTTCCTCAATTGGATTTAATAAAAAAAAACTATCATCACGCATTGAAGGAATTTTACCATAGCGGAGGATTAAAAGAGACCACTTCATTTTCACCCCTGTGTCGAACTGCGTCAGTGCCATCCCATAGACGCGTTTCTTTATAATAAACCACAAGAACTCTTAGAACTTCAAGTCCGGCGATAAGCGGGAATATTTGCTCTCAGTAAAAACTCGCAATATCTGGGGCGGGGCATAGAAGTGCTAGACAGTTACACGTGTCAAGAGTTTAATCAGTGTGTTTATCATTCTATGGAGTGACTGATGCTGCAACTCGGTAAGTGTGTGGTGTATATGAGTGTGGATCCGCACAGAGTGTATGAATGACAGGAAATTAATTCTTTTGTGTAACCATTTTGTTAACTTGCTTACCTGGTAATATATATCTTTTTCTGTATACCCTACATTGTTCCTTTAAGTGGGATAGTTGATAATTTGTTAACTATGTTTAAAAAACCCCTCCTTTTCATTTGCTTAGTAAAGGGAAGAACAATTGGGAAGAACAGGATTTCTTTCTACCACCTATACCTAATTTGGTTAACACCTCTTTTCAGAGTAATTAACTTTACTGTTAGGTTAACGTACCCGTGTTCCTGATATTATCTATCTCTGGACTGGGTTTATCTTTGTCTAATAAGCGGGAAGGGCTTAGTCGATACCAATCTTCTTCACCCCTCCCAAACTTGTTATTTGCATTTGTGTACTTATGATAATTTATGTGATACCTGATATTTGTTAGTGATTGATGTTTAAAGTGAATAAAATCACATAAACTCATTTAGGTCTGTGTGTTGGATATACCCAAAGCCCAACTTTTCCCCTATTCGTTTAATATAGTTTGTATCTACGTCGTCTGTGTGTTCGAAACCACCAAATCGGTGTGCGCGCAGATGCGGGTCTGGAAAACTGGCAAATAATTGTTTGACCAGGAGAGTAAAAGAGAAGATTGAGAGAAACGATTTGTCGTAAATAAGTCTGTCTTTACTCTCCTCCAGCACGCTGTGAAGCAACCATTAAATCTCTACATTTTCTATCACTGAGCTTTCCATCATCATTTTCCACTCTAAACCGGACCACTATTTCTAAGACTTTTTTTCTCTCAAAATAAATTTACGACATGCAGCATAGTCTATGACTCAGCTGCAGCTTCTAACAAAGCAAAACTAGACACAATTCAAAATGCAGCCATGAGAACCATTTCAGGTGCATTTATATCGGCACCTGTAGAAGCGCTAGAAGTAGCACTTGGCATACCACCCCTTGGTCTAAGACGGAAGGAACTAAGATTAAATTTTTGGAGTAAAGTAGCACAAGAAGTGAACCACCCAGCACATAAAGCATTTGTCAAAATCCAACCAAGTGTATGGGACGTCCCCTTAAATAAAGATAAATATCCAACATGGTGGAGAACTATAGAAGATCTAACGCAGTTCAAAGAACTGTCAAACACAATTGAAAATAGTAATAAATATAGAAGCAAAATACCACCCTGGGAACTAAAAACACCAATCATAGACTACTCACTTACTGAAAAGATCAAACAAAACATAGAAGATAAGGTAACCAAAATGATAAGTAGAAGGTTCATAGATCAACTAACAAAACCAAGTATGGCCGTCTACACTGATATATCCAAGAGTGATAATGGGCAACTAGGTGCAGGAGTTGTAATACCACAGTGTGGAATAAAAAAAAGAGCTACAGTATAACTGAAGGGGCTTTGATTTTTACCGCAGAGTTGGTGGCAATTCTAAAAAGTTTAGAAATAATCGAAGATAACCCACCAGATGCTGTTACGATATGTACAGACTCACTATCATCACTATCATAACTACAAGCACTAGAACACCCAGGTAAATGTAGCCGGCCAGACATAAAGGAAACAATTCTAACAATTAATACATCACTAGGGAACAGAGGATGTAGTGTGAGGCTAGTGTGGGTTCCAGCACACATTGGTATAGCTGATAACGAGTTGGCAGACCAGAACGCCAAGAATGTAAGAATAAGTAAAAACAATATAAGAGCAGGACTTGGAAGGTCGGAGTTCAAGAGCCAAGTGACGATAACTATAAACGAGGAATGGAAGACAACATGGAAGAACAGTAAAAGAGGCAGACACGCGTTCAAACTGCTGAAAGAACCAACAAGGACGTGCCAGGTCAGAGAAAAATTAAGATACCATTGAACAAAAAACTGTGGCGTCTCCGTCTCGGTGCAGCAAACTTTATGATAGAGGAACCACACTGCCAAGAATGTCAGGAAGAGAATGACATAGACCACTACCTGATCCACTGTAAAAAGTATGAACAACAAAGGCTTGAATTAAAAACTTACTATAGAAATCAAATATAGACATGACAAGTGATAAGGTTTTAAGTATAGATGCCCCAGGAGATGCCCAATCAATACTTAAAAGATATATACATAAAACAAAGGAAAACATATAAGGTTAGTACTTGAGAAAAGACATTCAACTAAATAGAAACTAAGCAACAAGAACTAACAAATCATAAAAAAATAAAACACAAAATAAAAACAGAACTTACAAACTACTCACAGGACAAAGAAAGACAACGAGGTGTACAAAAAAAAATCAACAACTCATAAAGAACAAATACTAATACAAATTAAACCAAGTGTAAAGGACAATAGTTATCAATAAATAATACACAAGAGAAAATAAAATGGACCAATACTAATTTAAATTACAATCAGCTACTGTTAAAGACAATAGTTATTTAAATTGAATACAAAATTAGAAAATAAGATGACACTAAATACCCCAATTATAACCAATTTTCAGGTTGAACAGGGTAGACCAAGATGGAATGAGAAGAGGCAATAACGGTCAGCTGTTAAATGCCCGCTTCCACCAATCACCTCTTTAAAACAACAACAACAGTTAGAAGCTACTAACATTAGATTGTGTATGGCTGGCAACATAATCATATAAAACAATCTCAGGAATATCGTTAGAAGCTACTAACATGAGGTTGTGTGTGGTGCTGACAACACTATCATATAAAACAATCTCAGGAATATCGTTAGAAGCTACTAACATGAGGTTGTGTATGGCAGACAACATTATCATATAAAACAATCTCAGGAATATCGTTAGAAGCTACTAACATGAGGTTTGAGGTTATGTATGTGGTTGACAGCATTATCATATAAAACAATCTCATGAATATCGTTAGAAGCTACTAACAAGAGGCTGTGTAAAAAATTCTAAAACATTAATATCTTGTTTGTAGCTAAATGTTTTTGTATATCTTAAATAAATTGATCTGTTATCTTTAGCTAGGTGTTGTTGTAGATCTAAAATAAACTAAACTGTTGTCTGTAGTTATGTTTTGTTGCAGATCTTAAAGAATTTTATTTATTGTGTGTGAAGTTCTGCATCTTAAATAATTTATACTTTTGTCAGTAGCTAAGTGCTGTTGTCTTAAACATATTAAACATAAATCTTATGAGAAACCATCGATGTATCTTGTGTATGAGTAGTGTATGGGTATAAGTAGATCAAGATCCTGAATTAGAGAACCGTATAATAGAGAGGTTTAGGTCTAAATAAAGATATAAGGTCGAGTTGGAAAATCTGGTTTAGAAAATGTGCGTACTGTAATAACGCACTGTTAGTTTTAACTATACTAGCCGCCATTAAAAACGCATCGCATTAGTTTATGAACCGCAACTCGTTGTGCTAAATTTAAAATACATGAAACCACTGGTTTTACATTTCTGATTCATTTACTAACCCAAATTTGCTGTATTATTAAACATGAGACAATTCAGAACCGGCTCCTAAGCAGTTGTCAACCCTAGGTGTAAAAACAAAAGTCGCACTCACTGTCATTCAGTCACAGCCATCATTAATACCGTGTATAACCTCCTACAGCATCAATACAGGCTTGGCATCGGCGTCTCATGCTATTGCAGAGTGTCTCGAAACATGTTTGGGGTATGGCGTTCCATTCTGCAATGAGTGCTCGGTCGAGATCATTCACATTGTTGATATCATACTGGCGGACCCTTCTGTTCAGTTCATCCCATGCGTGTTCAATCGGATTCATGTCAGGAGAGTTTGCAGGCCAATCCAGTACAAGAAAAGGATGCTGGGCTAAGAAATTCTTGGTAACGTTAGCTGTGTGAGGTCCTTGGACGACGAATATTTTGTAGGACCCAAGCCAGTCTGTTGGTCCGGTGACGTCTAGTAAGGATAGGACCAATGTTGGGGCGTCTATTTTGCAAGCCAGCGCCGCGAAGTCTCCGTCGCACAGTGTTTGCGCTGACAAGTCTCCGAGTGACAGGTGTATGAGCTGCTGTCTGCGTTGCTGTTTGGAAGCGATTGCGCAGATGTAACAATAGCATTTGGCGATCTTGAGCGAGTGTTGTTACACGAGGTTGACCATTGGACGGTCATTGGTGGTACCTGTCGCCCGAACTCGTTGGTTCAGCCTCACTATAGTGGACTGGTCACAATTGAAATGTCTGGCAACTTCTCTGGTCGCCATTCCACTGCTGAGCATACCAACAGCTTGCCATCGCTCTTGTGACAACAGTCGAGGCATGACAAAAACATTAACAGACTTTCTTTCGATGAAAAGAGATAATGGCTTTTTACTCGCTGAAACTTGACTAATGCGTGTGCCAAATTTCAATGTAATTCGACTTTTAATAAACCAGAATTTATGAAAAACCTTGTTTTGCACGTAAGAACATGTAACCGGGGCATGTGTTCCTTAGGACTGGAACGGCATCATATTACCTTCATGTGGCAGTGCCGGTATATGCAGTATTTTCAATTTACTTTACAGAGAGCAGATGTTTAACTGGCCTAATCACCAGAGATTTAGATTTCTCTCTTACGTTTGTTTTACCAGGTTCGATTTTCTTCTCTTAGGTGTTGATGTAGCGAATTTAATTGAAATAGACAGATTTCTTATCTAGATCTCAAAACTGTAGTAATTCACCTTCTCAACAGCGTTCGATTTCATGCAAAACTTTTAATATCTTTCAGCATGAAACTTAAAATTTCAACAAAGTCTGGAATTTAGAACATTTTTACAATAATAAGCATAATAAAGTTTTATCATCTCATCAGATGCTTTCATCGATGCAAAAAGATCCCTTTTTGCATCTTTGTCTCGTAGGCCTACTCAATTGTCAAATATGGCGAACCTTCTCATTCCTCCGTGTTCCTTCCTTTAAGTTACAGTCTTATTTTAGGTTCGACTACATTTACCCATCTCCTCAGATTTGTCCTTTTCTTTATGACATCAGCATTCCTGGAGTTAAATGCTTTCCAACACAAGAATAGTCTACTCTACCTGATTTGAGGTGTAAGACATTGTTTTTTTGCAAATTGACTCAAATCCTCGAGCCTAGTTCTGCTGCGACTAGGGTTGGGAGCTCTATTCAGAATACATGTTTAACTATCGTCACTACTTACGCCAGTGAGAAAATATATAACACTCAATGTCCTGAATTGCACATTTTATAATAAATGTTGTAGTTTGATTCCTCAAAACTAAGAAATATGTAGAGCTGGGCTAGATACGACCTCTTGAGTTGCGCTCTTTCATTCTACTGCCAAAATGGCGTCCTGTTCTACTTTCCCCGGGGTAAATCTGAGCTATCCGATTGGTCAGGGGAAATCACCCAATTATTAGAAATGGCGTGTGGAAGCGACTCTTTGTCCTAAATATGTGACACTATTTATTATTTTCTGTTTCTCATAAAATATAAAATTATAGGGTGGTCTGTGCTTCCTCTGTCTTGTAAGAATATAGTCTGTTTCCAAAGGAACAACTATGTACACGGCCACATATAGATCCCGGGGCTCCGCAAATGTATCCCGTAGGGAGACATTTGAGTACTATCAATAACAAAAAATCCATCCCCAAAAATTTCTAAGTTCAAAAAAATTTTCAGAAAAATTTAAAGTTCAAAAATTTTTCTAAGTCCAAAAATATTTCCAAAAAATTTAATCTAATTCCTATACTGGGGTCCTATGTCTATATGAGGTCGTCTGCTATGTAAAAAAAAAAACTAGTAGTGGACATCAACTTCAAAAAGTGTAACTTATTCATCACATCATAATATTTTTCACCAAATTTACAAATTGGCAACACTGCCCAACAAAATCTGCAAAACACTCATAAGGTCATCACTAAAAAAATGTGACGAGTGGCAACACTGGGGAATGAACAATAAACTATCTTATTTGCAGAACTTGGCTGGATTATCATAATCTATTACATTTCATTCAAAAATATAGTTGATTACATTCTCTTGGATGTGGTAGGGGTGTTATCTCTTTTCTGTACTGTTATTTGCTCCATATATAAGTCTGCAAGACTTAAAAAATCTTTTTTTTTTTCCTGGCGTACTTATTTATTCTATTTCCCAAGTACTCTGCAATATTCCAAGAAATGTCCAAAATCTCTAATTCCTATGGTAATGGTAATCCACTTTCATAGAATAGCCAATGTTTTCATGGGTACTCATCATCATCATCTTCTTCTTTTTTTTCCAGTGAATGAGCCACTTGCTCATTATTACATGTAGAAAACATCTCTAAACATAATATGCATATTTATCAGACGATAATACAACCAGCATCATTTTTATAAGTAATCATTTTTCACAATAAAAGCATTAAAACCTCATGGCTTATCCTTATTTATCTATCTGAATGTTTCCTTGTTATAGACATTTTCTAAATGGTAAGTGTATAAATTCGTTCTAAGTCCGTCACTGTAGAAAATGTTCTATATTACATTTTTTTTTCTTCTTCAAAATATGTGATGTTTGTCTCCAATATCCGTGCGTCTGGTGGTGATTCTGTCCATTAGTCAGTTATTTCTAATCATTCCTTCTTTTCTGTCAATACAGTATTTTTTTTTGAACCCTTCCCTAGAAATATTATTTCTATATTATATATATATATATATATATATATATATATATATATATATAAATATATATATATATATATATATATATATATATATTATATATATATATATATATATATATATATTTCTTCAAAGATCTTCTTTGACTTCCCATACATCAATTTTCAAACATCAAATTATTCAGCAACCAACAGACGAATGTGTTACTATCATATTATGAAATATAAGGGAAAAGAAAAATATAGTTTCCAAATCATCATGAATTTTCTACATTGGGTTCCGTATTACTTTATTTTCTCTTTTAAGACAACTGCTTATACTCTTGACAATATGTATCCATGTTGTCACTCTCGAGGCATCCTTGTATACAATTTATATTTGTCTCCTTTTTTTTTCATAACACCAATGTATCATTTATGGTGTTCCAATATCATTGTATCTATTCTAGTCCTCCTGTTATCTTGAGAATTCATCCTTAGTAACTCCCTATGTACCTTATCTAGCAATACCTTTATGCAAAACACATCAAACAATTATTTATGGAACTATCAACTGAGATGTAAGAACTTTTGACAATATGAGATGAAAAAAAAATTTTGGGGTCATCACTCAAAAAAAAAATGTGACATAGAAAGGAAGAAAATAATCAATTGATCGTGAGGAATCTACAATATTCTCGTAAGACAAAGTTCCTGGCACTCTGACTACTATTTATCCATATTATTTCTGGTTATCCTTGCATACAGTGTACCATTTCCATTTTCTTTATAAGTCCAATTCCTCGCTCATGGTGCTCCAATATTTAAAATGTGGATCCTTCCTATTCCTCTTATGCTGTACTGGAAATATATCCTTTTTAATTGTCCATGTACTATATTTGCGAATATTTATCATCAATATATCAACTAATCATTTATAGAACTATTTACATAAATGTCTAGACTTTACCAAAACATGACTTTTTACATATGTGCAAAATTTCGACACCAACTCTGCCTTCGCTGGTCGAGGGTTAGTCAGAGTTATGTGGTGCCTGTAACATCCGCTGACTACAGCCAGATGGGTGACTTATGGTACTTATAATTCAAAAATCTCATCCGTCAGTTATCTTAAGTGTGGGGCGGGGGTCTATTTCATGGTGTCCTTGACCAAGTTTGCTGCATTTCCAATCTCCATGATATATCTGTGACATGTCTGTCCTTGGGATAACATTATTTTTTTTTTTATCCAAATATCCTCGGGGTGAGCAAATCTCAGTGTGTCCACTTTCATCAATCATTTATTTATTTTTCTCTTGTTTTTTTTTTTTTTTTTTTCGTACGCCCGCTAATACTCGAGGCGAAATCTCAGGTTATTATTTTTTTATGTCTAACCTGACATTGATTTTACGTGAGTATCCCTTTATTTCTTGTACAGAGACAGGTGTCCCTCGCCATTCAGGCAAATACTCGCCGATTTCGGAGGTACCCATTGCAGCTGGGTCGGCTCAGGAGCCGCCAGTCCCTGGTCGACGACACTCCTTCAAATGTACTCGCCAGGTCTCGAGTTAATCCAGTCCAAATCCCGGTCGACGAAAAATCCTCAAATGCCGTCGCCCGGGTTTGATCCTGTATCACCCGGTCGCCAGAGCGGTGTTGTAACCACTACGCTAGCGCGGCTCCCATTTTTCTCTTGTAATTCTGGGTATATTATGAGTATAGTAAATTGTCAATTTATTTCGACTATCTTACAACATTCTGTAATTCGTGATAAGGAATAGTCATTTGTTATACAACAATGTTCATTTTACAAAGGCAATGAGCAAAAATCAAAAAAGATTTTCCAAAAATGCGGATGTATCTCTATTTCCTTTACCTCTGGGCGTAGCAATTATTCAGTCATTATTTTTTTTTTCTCCATTATTTAATCTCCATTTTGTGTCCTTAGTACCTGTGGTTCCATGGGATTATCATAATTCATTTGTGTTTCTTGTCTACTGATAATCCTTCAATAATGACTTCAAATATGGTCCTCATATGTGCAACAATCATCTGCTCTGATTTGTTCCATGGTATTCATCAAATATTCTATTATCTCCTTGTCTTATCTCGTAACCACGAAAGACTAAGATTATCCCTCCAATGTTAATGTGGGGGATTTTGTGCATAAACATTTCAACAAAATCTCAGTTGTGACAACATAAAGTTTCACCTTAATATAAAATGGCATTTTCATCATACATAACCAGTTGCTTCTTCATCTCATGTGTCATTAGTGGTTATCATGCGGTAATGGGGTGTTCAATGTGGGTTCAGCATATACAAATGCTGTAAAGGGGTATTTCATTTGCTAGGTCAGCATGTGCAAATGCTATTTCTTTAACATGGGCAAAGGCATCATCAACAAATAGGTGTAATGTGTTCAATCTGGGGTTAGCATATACTAATGCTCTCAAGGGCTTGTTCATTTGCAGAAATTCAGCATGCGCAAATGTCATTGGGGTATTTGTGATAGGCAGTATCAACAAAAATTGTTGGAGTATCAGAGATCATTGCTGGTGAATGGAGCGTGGGATATGAAATATCAGTTACAAAAGTGGAGATGAATGTTACAACAGAATAGTGTGACACATGTGTTATAGGTAACGTTGTGTAGCATTCTAAATATTAAGAAAATGTATGTAACTAAATAAGGGTGTCTGTAAACTCGTAACACCGTGTGTTATCAATTGTTTTAATACATTTTTATTTCATAATTATGCTATTCTAAAGAAAATCCTCCGTGTGCTGGTCTTGATTTCTTTCTGTTCATCCGTATTCTAAGGCTGGAAAAAATAACTTTCTCAGTGAGGCTTTGACATCTTAGTCTGTAAGCAAGTCATTTGAACTGTCTAATACTGAAAATAGAGTACATGGGGAGAGTTAGTACATTGTTAAAAAGGTTTATTCACATATATGCGTAGACCGTGTTCGGATTTTTTTATTATCCTTTCGATTTGCGAACATATAAAACACTTGGGCGTGTTTTTCAGAACAGCTTCGCTAGTTCCTTCACCATCTCTAACCTTGCAATGTCCCGACTGCTTAGGCGAGCATCATACTGAGTAGCAGTGGTGACGGGTGTGATAGGCGACGACACTGCATTTGCTGATTGTTGGGACACTGAGGACATTGACGAATGCGGTGATGGCTTAACATCATTTGATTGCGGTGATGGTTTTACTGTGGTTAGGTTTTGTATGGCTGGAACATCTGTTGGTTTTGAGGCAGGTATATGTTTCGCCTTGATTTTTCTTCTGACCTGGTTGTGCTGAACGTTAGCACTGGTTACAATGGGCACAGTAATTTTCACACTGTTGTTTTTGACTAGTTGAGATGAGGCTAACACTTCTCGGCTTGGTTTTGGAACATGATTGCGTTTCTTCAGAATCTTTCGTCTGATATAGTTGTGCTGTATACGCGGAATTTTGTTGTTAGGGATTGAGTCATCGGATTCTGTTTTATAGGCGCGTTTGACGCTGGAGCTGACTGGTACAAATAATGTACTATCCGCATCACTGGTTTCAATGGAACTAGCTGTATCAATGTCTGTTTCTTGTTGGTATAATTCTACCATTTTTCTGTCATTATGTTCGTTGGGGTCTGACAAAGCTATGCTGTCTTGTTCTGTTTCGTCTCCATAAAGATCGCTGGTATATGGTTCAACAATCTGCTTGGGTATAGTTTCTTCAGGATCTGATTGTTTTGAACGAGCAATCTTGTTCTTGTGGCATAGCAGTGTTTGGTTTTCACTAGTGTTAAAACTAGAACTGCCTGAACTGGGGGTGTGATAGGTATCAGCTGACGATTTATCCCTGTGGGAGTAAGTTTGAGTGTGGATATAAGGTGTTTTCGTGTTGTCATCGTGTGACGTCTGTGGCATGATTTCTTCATTTCTAATGCGCAGGTCTCTGTCTTGTAGTCTATTACGTAATTCAAGTGGTGGGATATCTTCTTCGCTTTCGGACGAGTCTCGTTGTTGTCTTGCTCGATGTATTTCATCTGTGGGTGGTCTGGGTATGTGGTCGTCTTGGTAAAATTCAGAGTCTGTCGTCTCTGACTCTGATATGTCAGACGAATCTGTGCTGGATGGATTATAATTTAGGGTGGCTTTTCTGACTGGTCTTGTATTTGTCGTCAGAGGCGGAATGGGCCGGTGATTATCGATTTTTATTTGTTTTACGTGAGCTTTTGTTTGGTGTTGTTTCTCTTCATTCCAAATAATGAAGTTTACAGGCGTAGTTTGTTTCATGATTTTGTAGCCATCTAACCATCGGTCATCGAATTTTGAACTGCGTACATGTTTCTTGTAGTATACTCTGTCTCCTATTTTGTACGTTGGTAGCTTGGCTGATTTATCATGTTGTTTCTGTTTCTTGTGAAATGCCTTCTGCGTATTTCGTTGTGCAATCTGGTGAGCTTTATACTTTTCTTGAAGGATTATTTCGATGGGGTCTTCTCCCATGTATTTTCTTTGTGGGCGAAGTAGGTTGTCTAACGGAAAGTTTGGTTCTCTTCCGTATAGCATGAGAAAGGGTGACATTCCTGTGGTATCGTTCACGTTTACTCGGATGGCTTCAAGAGCTTGGTTAATGTATAGGTCCCAGTATTGGTGGTTCCCCTTGATATATTTGCTAATAATATCATGTAGGGTGGCGTGCATGCGTTCATTTCTGCCATTTGCATTTGGGCAATAATAAGTGGTTGTAGTATGCTCAATATTCAGCTGGTGTAAGGTGGCTTTAAATGGGTTACCTATAAACTGTTTACCGTTGTCTGAAATGACTCGTTTTGGACAGCCATGCCTGGGAATGAATTCTTGTAAAAAAATTTGCGTGATGGACTGCGATGTGGCATCACTGAGTGGGTAACTTTCTGGCCAAACAGAGTATTGGTCAACTATGTGCAGGAGGTATTTGTTGCCTGATTGGGTGAGTGGGTAAGGACCTGATAAGTCAATGCTCACTGTTTGCATGGGGTAATGGGAAGGTTGCATTTCTTGAAGGGGAATTAAATGTGGCTTCATGTTTCTCAATTTACATGTTCTACAGGTGGCTACATATTCTGTAATGTCCTTGTAGAAAGTTTGCCAATAATACCTTTTCTTTATGACATCAATTGTTTTGTCTCTTCCCATGTGCCCGTTGTTATCATGAAACTGTAGCAATACTTCTGGGACTAGATGTGCTGGAATGACTTTTCTTAGTGTCCCTTCTTGTTTCTGATCAATATAGTATAGAGTTCCATCCGTTGGGTGTACTGTAAAATCTTTACTTTTTGTTGGGTTTTCTTTCACGTATGTGAGCAGCTTGACAATTTCTGCATCTTTCGCTTGTTCTACTCTCATGTCAAACATCTCTTGGCTTTCTTCTTCTACTTGAGTGGCGGAATCTGAGGTACTTCTTCGACTTGATGAAGTAATTTCATTAATTTCTTTAGCATTATCGTCAATCTCTGAGGATGTGCCATCATTTTTGACTCTATTTGTTTTCACTTCAGTTTCATCATCATATTTAATCCTGGATAAGAGGTCTGCACAGGTGTTCATTTCGCCTGGGATATGTTCGATAGTGGTGTCGTAGGACTGTAAATTCATTGCCCATGTCTGTAACTTCTTTGGCTGTTCTTGTGTTTTGGTGAGCCAGTTAACCAAAGGTTGATGATCAGTTCTTATAATGAGTTTAGTTCCTCTGACGTAAAAGTCAAACTTTTGTACTGCATAGTGAATAGCATATGCTTCTTTCTCAGTGGTGGTCCACCGTTTTTGTGACTTTGACAATGCGTGGGATAGGAATGCAATGGGTTTCTCATTTGGAATGTTTGGTAGGATGGGTGTTTCATCTTCTAGTACAGGTTGGACCAAACAAGCACCAATTGCGTTATCTGAGGCATCGGCGTATAGTATCATGGGCTGAGAAATATCTGGATGTCCAAGCAGTGGGATGGTGGTTAGGGCATTTTTAAGATACTCAAAGGATCTCTGGCAGTCTTCTGTTCATTTGAAACGTGCATACTTGCGGGTAAGGGCTATCAAAGGCTCTGCTGCTCTGGAGAAATTGATGATGTGGCGCCTATAGTACCCTATTGTACCAATAAACGAGCGTGTTTGTCTCACCGTCTTGGGGCTAGGCATTTCTCTTATGGCTTTGACTTTATCTTCATCAGGTCTGACGCCATGTCTATTGATGACAAAGCCTAAATATTTTGTTTCTGTCTTTAGAAACTCACACTTCGACAGTTTTAACTTTATTTGGTGATGCCTGAGTCTATCAAACACTGTTTCAACCTTGCGGAGGTGGTCTTCCATCGTGCCTGCGGTATGTATTAGGATATCGTCTATGTATGCCAGGGCAAATGGATGTAGACCCTTTAACACTTCATCCATGAGTGACATATATGTTGCTGGAGATCCTTTTAGACCAAATGGCATAACATTCCAAAAAAAAGCTTCCCATATGTGAACAGAATGGGGATTTCTGTTTTGCCTCAGGTGTCATGGGGATGCACCAAAAGCCTGACCTTGCATCAAGTGTGGTAAAGTATGTAGACTTTCCTAACGTCGCAAGTAGATCGTCTATCCTGGGGAGGGGGGTAGGAAATGACTTTTGTGATTTTGTTAAGGGCACGGTAGTCGCAGCAAAAGCGACTGGAGCCGTCTTTCTTTGTTACGATCACTATGGGTGAGGACCATTGGGGACGGGATCTTTCGATGATTCCTGCCTGTAGCATTTCATTTATAGACCTTTCCACGAGTTCTCTGTTTTTCAAGGGCGTATGATAGGGTTTCATATGTATTGGCTCCTCTGTGGTTGTTTGAATGTCCATTTTGACAGTGTTAGTTCTGCCTAATTCCATGTCATTGAGTGCGAATACATCCTGGTGCTTTTCTACAAACGTTTTCAAACGTTGCTTATTATCTTCTGTGGCATTCAGGGTTGCAAGTAACTGAGCTATTCTCTCTCTGTATTTATGATCTGCTATGATATCTCTGGTCTGTCTTGATGCCTCCGTTTCATTCCCATAATTTTGGGACATTTTTCTTGCATCTTGTGAAAATCTCTGCTCCTGGTATGTGGCTTTCTTTTGCGTAGTTCTTTGCCGTTCATTGGGCTGTGCTTGGTACTGTCTCCTCTGCCATGTACTGTGTGCATTTCCATTTGTCACTGCATTTATTGTATATTCATTTCTTATTATTTTTCTGGGGTAGTCGTTGTTGTGCCATTTTTTCTGATTATTTCTGCCGTAACTGTGCTTATTCGCATACGTTACTGTATTTCTTCTGTTTGTGCTATAGGGCTGTCTTCTTTCCCTGGGCGAAAATTTTTCATTCTTTCTGTTTCCAACTTTGCTGCTATAGTATCCTCCGGTGGTATAGTCATATAAGAATTCTTCCTTTTCTTCGGAAATTTCAATTGGTTTTGGGACTTTATCATATCCACCTGTTTTTGAGTTATATTGATACTCCATGGGGCATGTATCACTGTCTTGTCGCTTTGGATATCCTCCTGGCAAGACAATTTCTGTTTCTCTGTTACTCTGTGATATACAGCACTTCATCTTTTCTCTTGGTGTGCTGGGGCGCAAGAATGAGTAATTATAGTCATTTTCATACTGTGGCCTTTCTCTTCTTATGTATGGACTGGTTCGTTTCTGCCATCTGGGTAGGGTATGCTGTGGTGTAACATAGCTGTGACTGATGTTACTGCCTTTTTCTGCATAAGCCTTATAACTGTTTACTTTCCATGTACTATGGTTATTTGTACTGCGATTTCGTGCATTATGTCCAGTGGGAGTGGTTGAGACAATTTGTGGATGGTCTCTATTGGTTTTGGTTTGTCTTATTGTTGACGTATCCACTTGCGCTACAACTGTGCCTCTTTTTATAGTGGTAGTTTTTTCCTGACATATTCAATATCATGATGGGGAAATCTCTGGACTTCGAGACTTCAGCGATTCCCTCTGTAATTTGCAACAATGGGTCATCAATAATGCTTTCTTCTGCTAGGGGCTGTACTTGAATTGATTGCCCTGGTGTTATGTACTCAGAATTTTTTACTCTGCCTTTTGCTATGACCAGGGAGTTTGGAGCCACCGTTATGGGAGCTGTCAGCCTTACCAAAGACGCTATGTGGATATCGTCCTGGAGATCTATGTATGTATTGTTGCCTTTGATTTTCTGGAGGTCATAGTATATTCGAACTTTGTGTTTGTTAAAGAAATCCCTCCCTAGGATAAAATTTCTAGACATGTCCTTTGTAATAATAAATGGGTGTTCAAAGTTTGTTTCGCCTAAGGAAAATTTTAGCCATGCTGTCCCAACTGAATTTAGTCTTTGTCCCGTGACTGAAGCTAGGTGTGTTTTGGACGGTTGAAATCGTACTAAGTGTTGGATCCTCTTGAACAGCTGGAACCTAATAAGGCTGATGGATGCTCCTGTATCTACCAGTGCCCTATATTGTTGGCCCTGTATAGACATGATGCAGGAACTGGGGTCCGGATGTATTTTAGTTCCATCATGCAACATTTCTTCATATTGTATTTTACTGGATGGGCCCACTTGACAATTTATGTTCTGTGTTGTTTCTTTTGTTTTGGACCAATTTCTGTGATTGTTGCCCTCACTAACGGTCCTGTTTAGTGAGTGGCGCGGCCGTTTCCCTGACGCATGAGGGGTTGAGGTGCGCCTCTGGTATACTGATTTCTGGTGTAATCACGTGGGGGTGGTGCGGGTTGTTGTGGTTGGTAACCTCCTCTTCTGAATGGTGCATGATTGTAATTTGCTCTACAGGACTTGTAACCATGTCCGAGCCTACCGCATGTAAAGCATCCGTTTGTACTGACATTATTGACGTCGTTTTGCCTCTGTGTGGGGGGTCTATAATTGCGGAGCCTATCATCACGTTGTCGTGGGCGAGTCCATTGCCTCCTGGTATGGTCAACTTCCATAGGCTCATGCTCATCATAGTCCCTATATTCTGGTCGGGGTTCCCTACCTGCTCTTTGTTGGAACCTTCGGTGAAGATTTTCCTCCTGTATTGCTGCTTGGATTGTTTCAGCAATAGTCTTGGTGTCTTTTCTAATAAGATGTCTTCTGATATTTTCCGCTCTAAGGCCATCGGCAAATATCCCCACTAACTGTATTTCTACATCAGGTGTGGTAGGGATTTCTCCGCAAAATGCCTCTTCTGCCATATTGAGGAATCGATCTCCAAAAAGTTGTACCGATTCATCTCTTTCCTGTTTCATGCTTCTAAGGACTGACCAAGCATGCATTTTGTCTATGATTTCCCCATATCTCTGGGTGAGCTCTTTTTTTAGGGACTCGTAGGTTTCTGTGGGGTACTGCTGGGACCTCCTTCTTAAAAAATCAGTCACGTACGAATCAGAACCTAACAGAGCGATTTTCTTTTTCTCTTCATCCGTTGTTGCCTCTGCTAGTGCCGCAAATTTTTCCATGTCGGACAACCATCTTCTGAATTTTTTCTTGTTGCCATCGAACGGCTGAACAATGGATCTAACCTGTGTGAATTTCGCGTAGTTGTCATTTTTCTGTAGGGTTTCAGTAATTTGCCGTAGCGCTATTATTGTTGGTCCTTCCATATTTTGTCTGTCCTGGGGCTGCAGTGGTTGTGTATTTACGGGTTGGTTTTGTGGTTGTTGTTGTTCCACACCCAGCTGTTGAAAATTTTGTAGTAAATCGTCCATGGTCTATGATCGCTAGTTATTCGCTTTATCAAAGAGAAGTGGTCACGGGCACCATATTACCAACATGTAACCGGGGCATGTGTTCCTTAGGACTGGAACGGCATCATATTACCTTCATGTGGCAGTGCCGGTATATGCAGTATTTTCAATTTACTTTACAGAGAGCAGATAATTAACTGGCCTAATCACCAGAGATTTAGATTTCTCTCTTACGTTTGTTTTACCAGGTTCGATTTTCTTCTCTTAGGTGTTGATGTAGCGAATTTAATTGAAATAGACAGATTTCTTATCTAGATCTCAAAACTGTAGTAATTCACCTTCTCAACAGCGTTCGATTTCATGCAAAACTTTTAATATCTTTCAGCATGAAACTTAAAATTTCAACAAAGTCTGGAATTTAGAACATTTTTTACAATAATAAGCATAATAAAGTTTTATCATCTCATCAGATGCTTTCATCGATGCAAAAAGATCCCTTTTTGCATCTTTGTCTCGTAGGCCTACTCAATTGTCAAATATGGCGAACCTTCTCATTCCTCCGTGTTCCTTCCTTTAAGTTACAGTCTTATTTTAGGTTCGACTACATTTACCCATCTCCTCAGATTTGTCCTTTTCTTTATGACATCAGCATTCCTGGAGTTAAATGCTTTCCAACACAAGAATAGTCTACTCTACCTGATTTGAGGTGTAAGACATTGTTTTTTGCAAATTGACTCAAATCCTCGAGCCTAGTTCTGCTGCGACTAGGGTTGGGAGCTCTATTCAGAATACATGTTTAACTATCGTCACTACTTACGCCAGTGAGAAAATATATAACACTCAATGTCCTGAATTGCACATTTTATAATAAATGTTGTAGTTTGATTCCTCAAAACTAAGAAATATGTAGAGCTGGGCTAGATACGACCTCTTGAGTTGCGCTCTTTCATTCTACTGCCAAAATGGCGTCCTGTTCTACTTTCCCCGGGGTAAATCTGAGCTATCCGATTGGTCAGGGGAAATCACCCAATTATTAGAAATGGCGTGTGGAAGCGACTCTTTGTCCTAAATATGTGACACTATTTATTATTTTCTGTTTCTCATAAAATACAAAATTATAGGGTGGTCTGTGCTTCCTCTGTCTTGTAAGAATATAGTCTGTTTCCAAAGGAACAACTATGTACACGGCCACACACGCACAATTTGAAGTAAAGATCATGATAATAATAGCCACTTCAGTCATAACTGACTATGGGAATGCGCCCCTGAGGTGGCAGCCCTCAGCTGCTTATTTTCCTGGTGCTCATTTCGACGTTTTCTCCTCACTTCTGCTTCTTGTATGAGCCTCTCTTCGCCCAATCTGAGGTGGTGCCGTAAATAGCATCGCCATTATTGCGATCGGCAGCTTCATCCTCCCATGTTGCTGGATCCATGTCCAGTGCCCTCATATCTCTCTTGCACACATCTTTGAACCTCAGCTGTGGTCGCCCAACTGTTCTCTTGCCATCTGCTAATTGTTCGTAGAAGATATCTTTTGGGATGCGACCATCTTCCATGCGGCGAACATGGCCAAGCCAGCGAAGTCTGCGCTGTCTAAGCAGCGTATACATACTTTGAAGGCCAGCACGTGACAACACCTCGACATTTGTCACTTTATCTTTCCACGAGATGCCGAGGATGCGGCGTAGACACCGCAAATGGAAGGTATTGAGCCTTCTTTCTTGCTTAGCATAGGTCGTCCAGGTCTCGCTGAAGTAAAGATCACATCGACAGTAAAGTGGGAATACATGAACTTCCTCACTTGCACACTTTCGGGGTTTGAAAATCGCTCACTTGCATAAACATTTCAACAGTGAAAACATGTCACGATTTCGATGCGTTTTTAATGGCGGCTATTATATATGAGAGATAAGATTAAAAGGTTTTGATTTTAAGACTAAGTGATGTAAATCTTTGGTGGCGCGCCTTAAGAAAAGGTCTTGGATTTGGCTAGTAGATTGTCGAGATGTCGTTTGTTATGGTTTTAGAAATTTGCATACGCTATTAAGAGTACTATGAATAGAGTGAGAGACAGGGTTTTTGACTTAGTTAGTGTTACTTACTTAGTCGTTCCCCTTCTACCGTGAGGTGTAGAGGTTTGGAAGAGAGAGCGCCAGACTATCCTATCGGCTGTCTTCCTCCTGGCCTGGTTCCACTCTAGTCCTCGATCCTTCAAAGACCGTCTAATGTTGTCCTCTCAGCGGACTCTGGGTCGTCCTCGGGGTCTGGATCCTTGGCTCCCCGTCTCCCATGCCTGTCGTGGTATCCGATCTTCTCCCATTCTGCAGACATGGCCAAACCATCTTAATTGGGACTGTTCTACCTGGGTCTGCAGGGGGTAGGATTTAAGGCCTTGACGTATCGTCTGGTTGCGTACCATGTCTCTTCTTGTTACTTCAACCACCTTCCTCAGATACCTCATTTCTGAGGTCTGGATCTGGCTTTTATGGGTTGTAGCCACCGCCCATGACTCGCATCCGTATGTCAAGACTGGGACATAGGTGGAGCGGCACACAGCCATCCTCGTTTTCCCACCAACCTCTCTCCCGCTGAGGAATCCTCGATTTATGGCCTGAAAAAGTACTTAGTTAGTGTTATGAGTAAAATTTATAACATATCTGTCGACATCAAATCGGTTCGACAAGTAGTCTTTTTTGTTTATGACCGGTAATCATGGGTTTCAGGAAGTACGTCACTGCCTTTTGGGCCGAGATTCAAAAGTCTACGATTGCTGCCGGCAGAAGTCAGCGATCTTTCTAGGTCTTTTCTGTGTGTTTTCAAGGCAGGCGGACGCATGTGTGTTGAGCTCCTGAATATTATACTTCACTACAGATTCATAGAGTTCGACCTCTAGATCAATCATTCACCTCCGTGGTTTCATGCTAGATTATTGTGTGAAAGGGATTCTTATTATTGTAAAGTGAGTACATTAAATATTGTGAAAAACCGGCCGGGGACAGCGTTATAGAGACAGACGATGTGGAAACGTACCGAGGACTGCCTTACTATATTATGCCTATATGTATAATGGCTTTACTAATGATACCTGAGGAGCATCGTATCGTACATTAAAATATATGTTCAATTGTTCAGCCTGGCCTTTGGCAGTATTATTTATAATTGGTGGAGAAAAGCTGTGTGCGGGGTTGACTTTGCATACCCCTGATTGAACTTGGTCTGCGTCACCAGATACTCATCTATCTATAAAAAAACACCCCGTAACAGTTAGCAAAGGGAGAGAAATTATTATTACGTCCCTTTAGGATTTTTGTGAGTCCGAACAAGGGGAACGGATCACGTGGCACGATACTTTTGTAGTAGTGAGTGAGCGATGTTAATCGAGAAGCTTCGAAGAAAATTGTAATAATAAATCGGTGAAAATAATATAGTCAGTCAGATTTTGAACGCGATTAGCGTAAGTTGCAGAGAATTAAAAGCACACAATCATCCCCGACATAAGCCAAGCCTTTCACGCTTATTACACACGCCTGTATAAACAAGAACAAACATATGCACTGGACGATACCTATTTCTTAACTCAGTCTGCACGCCTGACTTTGCAGGAAACAATGCACTCGATAAACCTCTAACCATTAAGGCTTACGCCTCTCTCTAAACATGTTACAAAAAAAATAAATCTCCTGGCCCAGACGGCCTCACAACCGATTTTTATTCCAAATTATTTCACATACTCGGGCCAATTTTGTTGAGAACACTAAATGAAGCCTTTGAAAAATAAGACTAGATACTCGTATTAAATGAATAGACATACCAGGAATAAGAGAAGAAAAGCAAATACCTTACGCAGATGACGCAGTCTTTTTTCCATCACATTTTTCATCAATACAAACCATCTTCGATACTTTTAAAACATTCAGAAAAGCGAGTGGTTCCAAAATAAACATACAAAATATCATACATAATGGGAATAGGAAAATGGAAAAACAAAACAGACTTTCCCTTTCAATTAATACAAACAAGCAAAATGAAAATATATGGAATAACTTTCTCCTCGACACCAGAAAGAATTGATAACGACACGTGGGACAGAATAACTTTGAAAATTAAGGGAAAACTAGACAAATATAAATTTAAGAATGCGACGATTTTTGGCAGAAGTGTCATCTGCAATACTTATATACATCCAAGTGTCTTAAACGTCTCAAATGTTTTTCATCCCCCAAAAACTAGTCTAAAGGAAATAAATCGATCAATTAGAAGCTTTATTTTCAGGCAAACAATTCACAGTATAAAACACAAGACCTTAATCCAAGATAAACGCCGAGGCGGAATATTCTTGCAAGACATTACTACAAATATAAACACTTTAGGAATTAAATTCATAAGCGACATAATAAAAGACTCACAATGATACCTTAGCTCACTACTACATAGGTCTTCATATAACAAAAATGTGCAAAATTAACAATGCATAACTACACCATTTTGGAACACTACCGCCCTTCTACGACCACTGCATTAGATGAATACAAGGGAATGAAAAACTCCTACACCAGTCAGCTAAAGATATATACATACATCTGGTACAGACACAAGAACCTCCACTAGATCAACGAATAAAAATAGGATACAGATATGGGATAACAGATTACTTAGAAATATTCACAAATCTACACAAAAGAAATACATCACCATCGGCACAGTAAATAACCTACATACTATTATTCAATCTAACACCGCTCGCACAGGACAAAGAAGACGGGGAACAGATCTTGCACAAATGTAGACTCTGCACTGGTACAACGACAAAAGAGACAGAAGATCATATATTTTTTCCGTTGTAACACAATCACGTCAACATGAGAAACCTTGAAACAAGCATTTTGTAGATACACAAACACAAAAATTGACATGTACAAAGCAATTATGTTATACTTTATTCCAAAAACTAACTCGCACTTCAAAGAACAAATCGTACGATTATTAGCAGAATATAGGGACACCGTTTGGAAATGCAGAATCAAAGCAATCTACGAAAATAAATGCTTTTTTTTCAATCGAAAAAAAGATAGTTTTTCCACATTTTTTCAAAAAAAGATGGAACTATTTGTTTTTTTTTTTTTTTTTCATATTTTAGAAACTCACGGAAACGTGTTTGGTTTTTCACTCGATTAGTGCAACATTTGTTTTTTTTTTTTTTTTTTTTAGTTTTTCTTTTAGTTTTTTTTTTTTGGGGGAAGTGATACAAACGTAATTGTTATCGTTATTGTTGAATACTGTGTGCACTCACTCACCACACAGCTCCTACGAGTCATGGATGTCACAAAGGGTTGCACGGCAGTTATCCTGTTTATTACGTTATAACACACAACGGTCACGATGACTCAACAAAGACACAATTCATGATAACACAAATTCTACATGTCGGCAGTTATGTTAAACTCACATCAATGTCTCAAACTCCTCAAAGACTGCACAACACGGCAGTTATATTAATTATGGCCTTACAAATCTCTACATGTCTCAAACTCCTCAAAGACTGCACAACACGGCAGTTATATTAATTATGGCCTTACAAATCTCTACATGTCTCAAACTCCTCAAAGACTGCACAACACGGCAGTTATATTAATTATGGCCTTACAAATCTCTACATGTCTCAAACTCCTCAAAGACTGCACAACACGGCAGTTATCTTAATTATGGCCTTACAAATCTCTACATGTCTCAAACTCCTCAAAGACTGCACAACACGGTAGTTATATTAATTATGGCCTTACAAATCTCTACATAAATCCAATTGAACATACTGCGAAAGAACATCGCTAAACATCTACATAGTGCACTACGCGGCCACACACTCTCGATACACCGGGATGACTTTCCCCAGTCAATCCCCAGGACACACTACTCTTACAGCACACTTACAGGGCACACCCTGTAAACTCCTGTCATGAGACTCAGCTGTATAGAACACAACTCACAATACATGCCGCTTAGCCACGAGAGCAAATCACCCACGGCTCAAAACACTACAGGATAAATATATCTCAACACTAGAGATAAACAGCGTTCTTCACGCTTTTCTTGTACTCTGTCTCATGACTCTAGGAGAAGATATTTTTAACAAATCCATTCATAATCGGCAAGCAAGTACCATAACCCAAAAATTCAATCTGTCCCACAACATACTAAGATTTACCTCCCTTTGACCTTAACAGGAAGTAACCCTTATTTTAATTTTTTTAAAATCTTACTTAATAAGGAAACATGTCTAAAAGGGCATTAGATGTGTACGTGCATACATTTAGATAAGACCGTGTGTTTGGAGGGATGTATACGCATGATTGCAATGTGTGTATGTACGTGTATGTATATATATGCGTATAGGTGCAGTTTTCCATGTATTTTTATCTCTTTTTAAATGCTTTGACTCATTTCGGAATAAAAAGTGCGTAAACAGTCGTTTAAGTGTACAGGAGGAAGGGTGAGTACGTATGAGTTTCTTTCTTATTATATATATAATATACAATGTACTCAATACCAATCTCATCAACTATAAATCAATATTACTTTTATTCTTCTTTAACATTTATTTAACTTTATTTATTCCACCGTTACTCTTTAAATTTATGTCAAATCTTAACTATTTATTTATTTTTTTATTTCTATGTATTTATTAACTCCGCCTATGCCGGTCCCAAGCCCGGATGAAAAAGGAGGAGGGCGGCCTGCACGGAGGCCGTAAGGAGGCAGCCCCTCCACCATGCAAAGGCACAACAGGCCAATCACCTGTTTGCTTTAAACCACGATTACGAGTAACACAAGAGAGAAAACCGGACTGATTCTAAAGGCGACGAACTGGAACGGACTACGGACTACGACTTATGGAACATGGAACACAAGAAGTATAAATGGGAAGGAAGAGGAGCTGGTGGAAGAGATGAGGAAGGCAAAACTAGAAATCCTGGCTATAACGGAAACAAAGAAAAAAGGACAAGGAGTCATGGATCTCAATGGCAACACGCTGCTCTACAGTGGTGTACCCATATCCGAAAGAGCTAAAGGGGGTGTGGGTTGCATTGTGGCCCAAAATCAAAAAGATAGTATCAAGGGGTGGAACTTTGTCTCAGAGCGCATTAAGGTTGTGAAACTAAAAGAAGGAGAAACCATAGTCAACCTGGTCATAGTGTATGGGCCAAATGAGGATGAGAGAGCAGAGGTCAAGGAGGAATTCTTCGAGCTGCTTCAAAGGACAGTGGATGACTGCCTAGATGAAGTTATCATGCTCGGAGATTTTAATGCCAGTGTTGGAAATGACCATGCTAGATGGGGTGGAGTTATCGGAAGATATGGAGAAGATACTCTCAATGACAATGGAAAGCGACTCCTTAGATTCTGCAGTGAGCAGAATCTGATCATTACAAACACAAAGTTCCCCCATAAGCGCATACATGCATACACTAGATGTAAACCAACAAAGAATGAGAAGTCAGTGATCGACTATGCCATTGTTCGGAGAAGCTCATTCAAATATGTCCGAGATGCAAGAGTCTGGAGGGGGCCAGAGATTGGAAGTGATCACTACCTGCTAACAATCAAACGAACAACTGAAAGAGTTGCTCAGCCTAGGAACTGCTCAACATCACGCAAGAAACCAAGTAAACGAGCAGGAGAAATGAGCATTAGGACCTACAAGCTGAGAGAGCCAGAAATTAAGACCAGATATCAGGGGCTTATTGCTGCGGCGGTGAGCAACACAGAAGAACAACCTGATGACTTGGAAACCCTCTGGATTAAATTCAAGGATATCATAAAGACAGCTGCTGCAGAAGCATGTGGTGAAGTCCGACTTGGGAACCAGAGAAAGAGGACACCTTGGTGGACAGAGGAAGTCAAAGAGAAAATAAGAGAGAAGAAAATGGCATAGAAACAATACTTAGGAGCTAAAAACACAACAGGACAAATGGAAAAATATAGAGAATATGTGACACTCAGAACAGAAGTAAAGAAAAAAGTGCTAGCAGCAAAACAGAAGTCCTGGGAAGAATTTGGAGAAAAGCTAGAAAAAGATGCACAAGAAAACCAGAAATTGTTCTATAAGACCCTAAAGAACATGAGGAAGGAAAAACAATGCCCTCTCAAATTTATAAAGGACAAGCAAGGCAAATTGCTTACTGCCCCGAAGGAAGTAATGGAAAGATGGAAAGAATATTTCTCAGAACTCCTTGATGGTGAGCAAGGTCAAACATCAGAAATGATAACCACTAGCACAGAAGAGGAAACCAATGGTGATGAAGATGACATAAAGATGGAAGAACTGAAGGCAGCACTGGAGAAAATCAAGATGGGCAAAGCAGCAGGGCATGATGGTATAACACCAGAAATGGTTAAGTACATGAGAGCAGCAGGCGACCTGTTACTCTGAAGGGTCCTACAGGCAGCATGGTGCAACAGGACCATACCAAAGGATTGGGAGATCGCCATCATAACACCAATTTTCAAAAAGGGTGACAATCGACAGTGTGGAAACCATAGAGGCATATCCCTTCTCAGTGTCCCTGGAAAAATCTACTCTAGATTCCTAGAGCAGAGACTCCGACGCCTAGCTGAGCCACAGTTGGATGAGGTCCAGTGCGGATTCCGAGCAAACCGAAGTACTCAAGACCTAATCTTCACACTCAGACAGCTGAGTGAAAAGGCCCTTGAGTATAAGAGTGAGATCCATCTTTGTTTCATAGATCTGGAAAAGGCGTTTGACAGGGTCCCTTGGAGCAAACTTTGGGACTGTTTGGCAAGGAAGAATATTCCAGCACCTCTGATTCATGCTATACAGAGCTTCTACAAGTCTTGCAGAAATTATGTGAGGACAGCAAACCATAAGTCAGAAGAGTTCAGGACCACCACTGGTGTAAGACAAGGTGATATCCTATCACCTTACCTCTTCATACTCCTTATGGACGATGTCATCAAGGCATGTAAGGAAAGAACAAGAAAGTATTCAGTGGGGAACTGGAAGATGAGACAGGTCTATATTTCAGAGCTGGCATTTGCTGATGATGTTGCCCTGATTGATAAATCAGAGGCACATCTCCAATCCAACCTGCAAGTCTGGAAGGAAGAGCTGGAGAAGAGAGGGATGGTCATAAGCAGCTCTAAAACAAAATCCATGGTGATATCACGAGAAGAAAGAAGACATCAGATTAAGCTGGGAGAACAGGTCCTGGAGCAGGTCGACCACTTTAAATACCTCGGAGCTATTATAGACCGAAAGGGAGACATCAAAGAAGAGTTGGCCACTCGAAAAGCAGCAGCTGGGAGACTTTTTCAGGCCATAAATCGAGGATTCCTCAGCAAGAGAGAGGTTGGTAAGAAAACGAAGTTGGCTGTATACCGCTCCACCTATGTCCCAGTCTTGACATATGGATGCGAGTCATGGGCAATGACTACAACCCATAAAAGCCAGATCCAAACCTCAGAAATGAGGTATCTGAGGAAGGTGGTTGAAGTAACAAGAAGAGACATGGTACGCAACCAGACGATACGTCAAGGCCTAAAATGCCACCCCTACAGACCCAAGTAGAACAGTCCCAACTAAGATGGTTTGGCCATGTCTGCAGAATGGGAGAAGATCGGCTACCACGACAAGCATGGGAAACAAAGAGCCAAGGATCCAGACCCCGAGGACGACCCAGAGTCCGCTGGGAGGACAACATTAGACAATCTTTGAAGGACCGAGGACTAGAATGGAACCAGGCCAGGAGGAAGACAGCCGATAGAATAGTCTGGCGCTCTCTCTTCCAAACCTCTACACCTCACGGTAGAAGGGGAACGACTAAGTAAGTAAGTATGTATTTATTTCTTTCATTATTTTTTTTATGTTTTAACTTGTTAAAGTATACAAATGAAAGTGTGAGTACGCGCGAGTGTTCATTTGTAATATGTAATATACAATGTACTCTTCTTGTATTTCAGAATTGCAAGTATTAAAGTTGTGTAGTTGCGAGGGCTATTTGAGAGTTCATTCTGGCGAACAGGCTACTGACAGTGGTTGGTTTAATTGTATGGTTCACAGTGAATCTTATAGCAAATTAGAGGACAAAATAACAGAATGGTTCTGCTGCTATCAGACAATATGGTAAGGTCATAATAACATCAACAAAAAAATATAAGCAAGTGTACAATAAAACAAATTATACAAAATAATCGGCTAAGTACACTAAGTAATCAGTTTCAAACAAAGTTAAGTATGTTCAGACTAAGCAGGATACAATAAATAGAAAGTAAAGACAAGATCAAGCAAAAGAAGCATGATCAACACTGAAAATCAACAATGAGATCGAAATAGGAAGAAAGATCAATAATACCAAATAGCAACAATCAAGCTAATTAATTCCTTACATCAAACTAGATACAGTACAACCGACACAAAAAGCTACATATACAAATAGAATCAAATGACACGTAGATGAAACATAGAAGCATAACCAAAATATAAACCGCTTCAAAAGAAATGGAGTGAAACGAAGAATCATCCGAAAAGAAAGAAGAAAATTCAAGAAATGAATGTATAGAATAAGGCAATAATACATCCTAATAACTATCTATACAATCATGACAGTAAATCATAGAACAAAAAGACAAAGTATATATATATACCAAACACGAACAAAAAATATAACTACATAATGCATAATAAATAATTTAGCCAAGTTGCAAAACTTATACATAACTAAAATGAATTATCACAGACATCACACAAAAAAGTGCGATAAATAAAAAAATTATCACAATCTCAAAAAAAAAATTATTAACATATTTTCTTTTTTAAATCTGGAAATATCAACATATATTATTACTCCTAGTTAAGCACTGGGCACAGCAAAAAATACAACACTTTCAAAAAGAAAAACAAATACATTTCCCAAAAATACAATATGAAAAAGTTTCTTAATCGTTAAGTTAAATAAAAATAGTATTTTAAATTTTTACACGTTTCAACCTGTAATTAAAAAATCAAAAGTGAAATGAGCTTTAACAAAATGTGTAACATAAATAAAATATTCCCATCTCTAAGTAGACACAAATAAACACCTATAAAAAACCCACTATTAACTCCATACCAATTTACAAATATAAACATAACATTATTTATCTTGAACAAGTGTTTAAGTCAGACTTCTAAATTCTTCAAACAAACAACAGTATCTGCTATCTCTGATAATTCTACATATACATTTTAGTTCCAAAATAACATTCCATAACCCAACAATTACTTCATATAACCTCTGTATATGGTAATATTTTAATTAACCATAGCAGTAGAATACAAAAAATAAAAATAAATTTAATGAATAACAAGACTCTCTAAAGGTGACTAACGCATATTCCTGGGTAATGAGTTTGTGCATAGGGCTGGCAATCTCATCATGTACAAAACTATCCTAAAAATTACTGCAGCAAAATCACATCAATGTTTTGATGTGTCAGCTATAACAGTTACAAACTTCACAACTGAGTACATATGGTCAAAGATAATATGGTCTACGAGCAATAGTCTTCCGACTAGCGTATGAAAATACCAAAAATCCACTATCTCATTTCAAAAATTAAAGATAAGTCACTATAAAGTGATATGTTACAATTTCATTGCAATTATAATACATACAATGTTTATCAAGAAAACAATCATGTAAACAATAACATAGAGTTACAACAGTGCATACATATGAACATACACAATACCTAATACAACATTATATAATGCACCATAGTATAAAATACAATAATACATTATCCTAAAAAAAAAATAGGGCACAACTCCGGCTTCCTTGATAGCATCCTATAAACCGCACGGGGTGACGTCATATAACACGGGGTCAACATGCTGGCTAGGCTGCGCTTGGTTAAACACACGGTCGTAAGGTAACATACATTCCTCTCACCGCTAATAATAACATCGGAGCGATGATTCTTATCGCCAAGCCTTTTTCTGTCAGAAATACAAATGAAAATTTATATTTTAATTACCTGTGAGATTTACTTAAGGTAAAACGGCAAGTTAGTCTTACAATTACCTAACACTTGTGGCAGTGAAAAACATCTGGTTTCTATATGATGTCATCAACTCTTCCTTCATCACATAGTATACCACACAGAAGGCTTGAGACAACCTGACCGATAATGACGGTCAACACAGCAGAAGTCTGAAATAAAGCTTTGCACTCACAAAACGAGATTCTTTCTCGAAATCAAAACACAACAAACAGTTACATTTGAGACATTATTACTTATTGTTACTTTGTTTACTAACAATGAGTTTGGACTTTTGTTGCGCAAAGTTAACCTGGTGATGTGTAGTAACATTTGGGGAGTTATTATCGCTATTGCTATAGCTATCTCCTTCATTGTGACAATTATTATGCCTAGAACTGCAGTTCGCATTGTTATCTTTAATATCCTTCCTTCGATAGAAATATCTGTTAAATGACTCTTGTTGACTTTTAGAACCATTATTACAATATTGGTACTCTTTGACGTAACCAATTTTACCATAATTTACAAACTCTTTAGAATAACAATTTTGAGATCTTTTAACCTGTCTCTGGTTTCCTGCAGAGGAAAAATTACCATTTGCAGTAATCCCTTTGTACTGTCTAACAATAGGGTTATTTCTTTTACCAAAACTTTTTCTATTCTTTTCTGTGGTACTATGCCAATTTTCTGTATCACACTGTCTAAACAAGGTATGACAAGTAGTGGAACTGATTGAATCCTTATGGTTACCAACACGATGTGTGTTATTGTGGGAATAAATAGTACTAGATTTATTCACCGTTATCAATTTATTAACATTTCCAACAGTAAACACTTGATTAACCTTATGAGTTTTGACCTGCAATTTCTCCCTTTTCTTTTCGTTATTAACAGGGCTGGCTGTTACACTAGAAGTATCTTTGCTAGCCTGACGCAAAGAGTCAGTACTACTAGCATCAGTAGTACGTGGGAAATTGTATTTGCCACGTAAGGATTTACGTCTTTCATGTTCGATTTTCGTATCAGCAAAGAGTGTATAGGGCATACTCCTTGCTTGTTTTACTTGGTGATAAACAACCTTCTGTCTACCATTGTCAACATTGACAGTAGACAACCCTTTGATGCCCAAAACAACATCTACCAAACCATCTACTCTTTTTCTTAGTTCAGTAATCTCAGCAATTTTAAGGGGAGGTTAAACCCCCAAAATGAAAAACACAGAATTATAAGTTAATATCTATATCTGGTCATTTATACGAGAAAAATGACTGAAAAAAATACAAAACATTGAGGTATATACTAAAAACTTGCAATCTATGGCGGAAAAACCGTGAAAAAAAGGCAAATTTTAGCTTTTTTTGGGTATTTTGTTGCCCAAGATATCTCAAATATGAGTACAACTTGAATTATGAAATTTGGCTGTTTCATTTGTTAATATATGATAATGATTGTATACTAAAATAATTTTGATTGGTTTGATATCTGAGTTTTTTTATTTATTTTAACATACCAATCGAAACATTGTTGAAATTTTTAAGGGGGGTATCTTAGCTATTTCTTCACAGTTTTGTAGTTTGTTAACATATATTCTTTATTTTAGTTTATTTTAATGAGCACTATGTGTACAGCATGTAGCCCAAAATTTACTGCTGTATCACTAATAGTTTTTGAAATATCTTGGGCAACGTGCCCACATTTGTGTGAAAAATGAGGTTTTGAGAAAATTAAGAAAAAAGGGAGGAATTACACTTTTACACAAAATTTACTCACCTCGGTATCCCCCTGCTATGTAGGAATCATCTCTGATATTTTCCTTTATTGATTCCATGTTCTGTGTCATACTTTGTAGCTTACTTTTCATTAAATTCTTCATTTCAGCAGACTGTATGCGCTTTTCGTCAGTTTCCGAAAAAATACATCCTTTCTCTGGTAGACATGTACTATGCGGGGGGGGGGGGGAGCGATTGCTCTACCCTCAACCGACTCATTACATGTAGGAGAGGCTTTGCTCTCAATATATTCAAGATTAGGATACCCTTATCAGATATTAACTGACAATGGTTCACAGTTCAGAGGGAAACTGATGGAGGAAGTTTTTAGGATTTTTCAAAATATTCTCGTCCGCACATTTTATCATCCACAATCGATTGGACAAGTGGAAAGATATAACGGGACTCTACTTACAATTTTACGTAAGCTCGCACAGGAGGAACCAGAATATCTGTGATTCGTTCTTACCTGCAGCTTTATTTGCGTATAAGGAGGTACCCTACCGCTCTACTGGAATACCTCCAGCCACGTTATTAATTCGATGACCCATCAAAGGACCCCATGTTTAATAAAAATTAGCCAGTCAAAATTATCTTTACTCATGAAACTATGTTTGAAAAACTTGAATTCTGTTTGCTTCAGGGAAATGAATACGATACCGAAAATTATAATCCATGCATTACAAGCAATATAGCATCACAAATATACCAATTTGTATATTTTACATATATAATTAGGTAAAAATACACTTACCTGACATACTTTAAAAATTTATATAAAATAATCCACAAAGGTTTTAGTGAAAATAAACATACAGAAATGTGGGAAAATGAATGTACTTTCCAGTTCAATATGTATCTAAAATTTGATATTTTCAATGAAATTCTTCATTTTTGGGGGTTAAACTTCCTTGCGAGATCTCCTTGCTTAGTTTCTTATTTAAGTTATCACTTGTCATAACTTTGCATCTCTCTTCTGTTAGTAACTCTCAATCTTAATCATTTTCTTTTTCTGCACCGTCAACTCTTCTAATCTCTCCCTATCATCCTTTTCTTTATTAGCCCTCAACTGTGTTAAGTCCATCTGAAGTTCCTCAGTGTCACTATCATGGCTAATTACTAGCTCATTAATCTTATCAATGTGGATACTGGAATGTAAGAACTATGTATCAAGACGGAAAATTGGAAGAAGTAATTAAAGAAATGGATAACTATAAGTTGGACATATTGGGTGTCAGCGAGTGTAGATGGACGGGCAAGGGCATAAAATATATTTCAGAAGAAAAAAAGCAAATTATATACTCTGGTAGTAATGATAATCGTCAAACAGAGGGAGTAGCCATTTTAATGACACAGAAAGCAGCAGCATCGCTTATCAGCTGGGTACCTATTAATGAGAGGCTAATATTAGCTAGATTTCAGACAAGATTTTTCAAGCTCTCAATTGTACAATGTTATGCAACAACTAACGACGCTCTTGATACCACAAAAGATGAATTCTATGAAGCACTTCTAAGTACCATCAACACAATACCCAAACATGACATAATAGCAGTCATGGGCGATTTTAACGCCAAAGTAGGTGACAACAACGATGGAGTACAAAGATATCTCGGTACTCATGGCATAGGCTGTATGAAACAAAATGGCGAAAGACTTCTAGAACTTTGTGAAATATCAAACCTCGTTGTGGCAGACACCATCTTTCCACATAAGAATATCCACAAGATAACATGGAATTCACCTGATGGCAGAACTAAGAACCAGATAGATCACTTCTGCATAAGCGCAAAATTTTGCTCATCAGTTCAAGACGTCAGAGCATACAGAGGTGCAGAGATCGGAAGCGATCATAACCCCCATAGCTAAACTGAGAATTAAACTGAAGAAGTTATACCAACAGAATAAAATAAGAAGAATAGATGTACACAGACTGCAATCAAATGATATAAAGGAGGAATATAATGTCAAAATGAACAACCATCTTGATGCTTTAGGCAAAATTGACAACGATATCACCACCAAGACAATCGATACTAAATGGGAACAACTGAGAACAGCAATGACAGAAGCAGCTGTAGCGACCACCGGATACCTAGTACATAAAAAGAAAAAAATGGATGAGAGAAGATCCTTGGGATAAATTACAAGAAAGGAAAACAGCAAAACTTAAACTACTAGCGGCAAGTACACATAATGCAGTTGAATCTTGCAAACTAACTTATAACTTGTTAAATAAAGAAGTGAAGACAAAAACTCGAAGAGATAAAAGACATTTCATCAATGAACTGGCCGTATGTTGCGCTCATATTCTTATGGGACGCACGGATTACTTCAGAGAGGCATACAATTCATTTAGTATGTCTATTTAATATGGAAAATATATATTTGTATTTATTTGTGTACGAAAATGCATTTCTTCGTAAAGCTAGATAATCCATGATTGATTTATACTTTTGATTATATGAGTGGTCTCTCTTGAATATTGACTTGGCGGATTAATACGGAATTTGTCATTTCTCATTTGGTAGGGCCAGAAAATGGATTAATCTTGCTTAGAATGTTTATGCATTGAATTCATATGTATTACTTGTCTGGAACAAGAAGATTCAGTTTTATATTGTATATCTTCGTATGTTTAAGTCGGACTATATTCTTTCTGCCGGATTCTGAGGCAGGTGTTAGTTTTTGCCTAGGAAGGTGTAATGAGTCCTGACGAAGTCGCCGATAATGGCTGTTGTGCATTTGGGCTGGTCCTGTAACAAGCTTGAAAATGATCTGTGTATGATCATTTTTGTAGGAGATTGTGTCTCTACAATATTCTGTTGTCAGAGATCCTCCTCATATACTTTATAGTGTTTAATTCGGACTCCAGGTAATTCCAGACCCTTTTCGATGATCTCGATTCGATTAGACCTAGTTTGAACATTGTGCTTCGTATATCTAGGATCGTTAATATATCGATGAAGATGAGAAAACTGGAGTATGTTAGTAGTTGAAATAGATTTTGAGTTATAGCACTTAGTTGCTTGTTAGCTATCGAATTATTTAGAGAGTATCTCGTGATAGTTTCGAGAGACAGATTACAGACAGCGTGAAAAGCGCTGATATAGTTATTCTGTATTGTTTTGAGTTGGGTGAGAGAAGCTCGCTGCTAGCCCGCAATTGTTTGTGTTGTGTGAACAGTGAGAAAGTCTCGTGTCTGCTTTTGAGCGGGACGAGTGTGTTATCTAGGGAGAGTGTTCCGGGCGTTTTGACCGGGTAGGAAGACAGTGTTTTTTTTGGGAAGTGTGAAATGCCTGTACAGTGCTGAATTTAAAATGTCGACGGATTTTTCGCTGTGGGTACAGCGTAGTATGAAACTGCAGTTTTAATTATTGTGGAAGTGTTTATAACTGCAGTGTACAGTACTTTAGGCCATGAATCATGATAGCTCCTGTGAGAGGATTGTTATTGAGGATTCTTTATAGCGCTGAGTTTAATAAGAGTACTTTAGGCCATGAATCATGATAGCTCCTGTGAGAGGATTGTTATTGAGGATTCTTTATAGCGCTGAGTTTAATAAGAGTACTTTAGGCCATGAATCATGATAGCTCCTGTGAGAGGATTGTTATTGAGGATTCTTTATAGCGCTGAGTTTAATAAGAGTACTTTAGGCCATGAATCATGATAGCTCCTGTGAGAGGATTGTTATTGAGGATTCTTTATAGCGCTGAGTTTAATAAGAGTACTTTAGGCCATGAATCATGATAGCTCCTGTGAGAGGATTGTTATTGAGGATTCTTTATAGCGCTGAGTTTAATAAGAGTACTTTAGGCCATGAATCATGATAGCTCCTGTGAGAGGATTGTTATTGAGGATTCTTTATAGCGCTGAGTTTAATAAGAGTACTTTAGGCCATGAATCATGATAGCTCCTGTGAGAGGATTGTTATTGAGGATTCTTTATAGCGCTGAGTTTAATAAGAGTACTTTAGGCCATGAATCATGATAGCTCCTGTGAGAGGATTGTTATTGAGGCTTCATGATAGCTCCTGTGAGAGGATTGTTATTGAGGATTCTTTATAGCGCTGAGTTTAATAAGAGTACTTTAGGCCATGAATCATGATAGCTCCTGTGAGAGGATTGTTATTGAGGATTCTTTATAGCGCTGAGTTTAATAAGAGTACTTTAGGCCATGAATCATGATATCATTGTAGCTGCCGAGTGCGCAGTTCTTATGTGGTAATTTATATCTTGTGTTGTGCTGTGAACGGTATTCTATGTGTATTTCATCAATGTGTTGTGACGTGAATAAACCCATATGAAATGTCACCAGTCGTTTACAACCATCCATGACTCTTGTGTACGTACCTGTGGTGTAAACGACTAAACCAACACACGCACTTAATATTACAAGTGTGACAGGGAACTTAACACGTATTTAGAAATAGCCCCGGAGTGGGCGTGGTCTATTTGTATCGAGAACCTGTGCATCGCTTACCAGTAGACTTCTACAGTGTTTGCCTGTGTGGCGTATATGTAGGTATCAACTGTAGACATTACCAGATCCACAACACAACAGTAACGTTAGCAGATAATCAATATCCACCAAACCAATACGTTATCAGTGCTGCCATTTCAGTCATTGGCCATGACGATTCACCTACATTAGGGGGGTGTAACAGTGGTGTGCTAGTTTTATAGGATCAGACACCCGCGAAATTCGCGTGATATTAATTCACAACTGTTAGCATGTAGCCTGAGTGGCGTTAGTATATGAAAGACAGACATCACATTTGAGAGCTGTATCCAGGCCCAAGGAAAACTTATTCAGTATCAGTTAAACTGGGAACTGTTAACTCAAGTCGCAAGTCGCAACTCGCAAGTCAAGAAATTTATTACTCAAGATTATGAGATGTCATGATATACAGTGGCGTCTGTATACCAGTACAAGTAATCATCTGGCAGTATGAACGAGCGGTGTACCTCCTTTCAACGAAATTGACAGACGGTGACCCATTTCCTGCTTTCCTGTGCGGTGTGTTAGCACGTAGCGTGCTGAATCGAGGACCTGAGCGGAATCAAGGTGTCAAGTTCCAATGCCTTTCTGTTGTCGATTGTTTTACCATTGAACTTTGTGATATCCAGGGTGTTAACGGAAAGGAACAGAAGAGTTTTCATTCAAGATAAGTAGTTATGTTTGTGATGTGAACTGTGTCGCTTAACTATGTCAACGAGCCTTCCTGTGCTTTGCATCTCCTATACTGTTGAAATCTGTTGTTTTTGTTGTCTAATTCTATATAGACATATTATTAGGATTTAGTATTGATGCTAAGTATTGATGGTTGTATGATATATGTTGACTTCCCTCAGATGGAAGAGGAATTGATGATACAAAGTTATGAATAATATTTTTGGTATACATACTGAACTGTGTGAAATGGAAGGGTAATTGTCAGAACTTCTTGAAACATAAACTTGCGACATTAATAATTATACTGATATAGATATATAGTTAACTGAGTGATTAAATCACCATGGATTTTGATAATAATCCTGCAGATATAAGGCCTATGTTGGAGAGTGCATTGTTAATAGGTAGAGATGAAAAGGGATTGAGAGGTCCAAGACTTGGAGTATGGATCATGGACGATTTGTTGGTTAATGTGTCAGTATCCCTAAAGTTATTTGCTGAACATAACTTTAAGCTTCTTTGTAATTCAATAATGGCTAAGGATTTGATTGATTTGCTACAGCACCTTCGTGTGTTTTTTTACAACAGTATATTGAACTTGAACACGGACAGATAATGCAAAATATATTCAAAGTGATCCACAACGGTATTCCTGATGAGCAGAAAAAGGAATTAGGAAGTGAGAAACAAATAAAAGTCAACAAACAGAGTGCCCTACGGGAAAGGGACAATTGTTTAAAAGTTACTACTGAAGTGAGTAAACTACACGAAACAGTCTCTAAACTCGAAAATGAGTTAGATAAGTCAAACACGGAACTTACTAAAGTACATGCGGCGTTAAATGCAGCATTGAACAAGAACAAAGAGTTGGAAATTCGGGTGAAAGACAAAGATGATGAAGTGGGTAATCTCACTCGAGAAGTTAAAAAAAAAAGAAAGAGATACATGAGAAATTGAAAGTTCAGGCCAAGAAATGTGAGAAATTATGTAATGAAACATTTATTAGGCTGTTAAGTGACAATGCGAATTTTAGTCACCAAATGAAAGAAAAGTATACAGAATTTCCGAAGAAAGATGATGTACTTATGGATAATGATGATAGTCAAATTGAGGCACGACGAATTGATGCAAATAAAGAAATGGATGAAAAAGAGAGATTAGAAGAGTTAACGACTGAGAGAGAGAAGATCATTAAGATTGAGAGATTGTTAACAGAGGAGAGAAGTAAAGTTTTGACATTTGACAAATTAAATAGGAAATTAAGTGAAGAAATTTCACACAAAAAATGTTGAAATTGCAGAAAGTACAAAAAGGGTAGAGGGTCTACTCGATGTTATTTTAAACAGCGGAATATGGTCTACTGTCAATGTTGACAATACTAGACAGAAGGGTGTTTACCAACAAGAAAAAAAAAGCAAAGATCCAGCCCGATACAATCTTTGCGGATAGAAAGGTTAGATGTGATAGACAAATATCTTTTCGAGGAAAATATAACTTTCGAAGGTCTTTTGATTCTGCTTCCAATAGCAACGAATCTTGGCGGAAGTGTAATAGAGAGAATGATAAGGTAACAGTCAGTCCTGATAGATTTCAAGCTAAAAGCCCAAAGATTAAACGAGTAACTGATTTTGGAAGTTCTCAGAAGATGATAACAAGGGATAAAGTTATAAGTAGTGGTTCCAAGGATGAAACCCATTATAGGCGTAACGATAAAGATACTTATAGATCTGCAGATGATACTGTAAACAAGCATATTGTCAAAGAAAAGAATGGAAAGAGTTTTTGTAGGAGAGATGTTTCTAAGGTTAGAAAGTACCAAGGAAATTCATATGATAATAATTTTCCTTCTCAGAGAGATAAGAGACAAGTTAATGTATCTCAACAGTTTAATTCTCAGAATTTTGAAAATAATGGTACAGACAAATACAAGAAGAGTTTTCAATCGTGCAATAATTTTTCTGACAGATTTTTTGTGCGGAGTAGAAACGTTAATCATAACAAGTCTAACTGGGATTATAGACATAATAATAGTCTCAAACAAAGAGGAAATGATGATAAATATTTTGATCAAACGACGAATAATAAGAGCAATTATGCTAATTTTGCTCGACATGAGCCTAGAAGCATTGTTATTAAGCAAAGTAGCAATGATAATGATGTCACAAATACTACTGCTTGTTATGTTTCTGATTTTGAAAGAGCAGCACGTTGTTGTGAACTTAAACGAAGAGTCGATGACATCGTGGGGTGACCAGATTTCCACACGGACCACAGTGCGGGGTAATTGTTTGTTTAACCTCTCCGTTGTTCGTAGTAAATTTCACCATTCATTAAAATGGAATTTTCATTTGTATTTTTTGAACAGAGGCGACTTCTTGATATGGGTCAGCGCTCCTGTTTACGTTAACGGCTGTTTACGGTAGCGGCAAGAATATAGGTCAACATTGTGCCCGAGTGAGTGTTTTCTCAAGCGAAACATATCAGCGTGCTAACTATGGATTCGACGTTTTACCCCTAGTGTTTATGAGATGTCGGCAAGACCTATGGAGATTTTTTTTTTGGCGTTTGATTTTTGTTTTGTTTGTTTATTAGGACAGTAGATGTTAATGTATTCTATTGCATAGATCATTATAGGTTGTTATATTATGATCATCATCTTTACGCATCATTTGATGTCTATTGTATTTTTTATATGTATGACTGTTTTAATTATAAATTAGTTCATTTCGATGCTATTTTTTATATATTTGTGTTTTGGATAATATGTAGTGTGTTAGATGGTAGTGACGTGTTGTTTACTATTCATGAATGCAATGAGCAGATTTATATGTAACCTTACTGGTTACAAACTTATGCCTATTTTTTTATACTCTGGTGTAGAACTTGAAGTTTTTTTTTGGTTTTGTTTTACAGATGTGTTGGGTAGAATAGTTTTGGACATGATGAGTTTACCAGCCCTATGCACATACTCATTAGTTGTAATGTTACAATAATTATTTTTAATATATCAGGTGGAGATAGATATAAATTTATTAACTGAATAACACTGTAGCTAAGCTGAACGTGATTGTCAGCCGGAAATATTTAAAAGTTTAAATTGAACTGTATAGAGAAAATTAACAGCGTTGCTGATATTTTTATTTGATTGAGAAATCTAGAGATCTGATTTAAGCACTTGCTTAACATACATTACGTTGTTTTCATGTATTTGCAAACTTGTATTTTGGTAATAGTGTGTTTTTCTATGTGTTTCTCTGTGACGTATTTTTTGAAAAAACTTACACGTGTTGTGTAGTGTTTGCTTAGATGCAGGAATTGTTATATGTCTCTCATTTTGCTAAAGCTAGTTTTTTGTTAATTTGTTAATTATAGATTTGAATTAATTTAATTAAAATACTATTTTTATGTAACTTAGCATTACGAAATATTTTTGTACTGTATTTTTTGGAAAATATTTTTTTTTTTTTCCCAGACATTGTAATTTTTTATTTTTGTTTTTGTGTATGCCTAGCGTTTGACTATGTGCTATGTTTGATATGTAGAGTAATGTTAGTTCTTTAAAGAAAGTTTTTTGTTTGTTTTTTGGATGTTATGTTGTATTAGCGCTTGATTATGCGTTGGTCTTATAGCAATGCTATCACTTTTTTGTGTGGTGTCGATAATTTATTGTTGATTATGTATAACTTGTATAACTTGTTTAAATTACTGATTATGTTTTGTTTAGTTATAAACTATTTTTTGTAGTATTAGTATAGGAATACTTTGTTATTTTCTTTTGTGCTTTTCGATCGTGTTTGTATTTATTTTGAAATACGTTGTTGATCTAAATTGTTATTAGTATATATTTTTACCAACGTTCTCTATATTCTTACCTTTTGCTTTCTATCTGTCTTTGTTGATTATCCTTCATTCCATTCCTTCTTTTCTATTGTCTTTTCAGTATGGTTTCATATTTTGTTTACATTTCGTGCTTTATTTACGTTTCACTTCATTTTCCTTGTATACTTCTTCTTTCGCTTCTTAAACTTTCATTCTATGTATTGTTACTTTAATGGTATAACTTAATATAGTGTAGCTACTTGTGATATTTGTAATTATTTTACATATAACAAATTGTTTGAATGTAATATTATTGTTTTTTTCCTCATATTCTGATTTCATACTTACCTTTATTACGGATCATTTTTTCGTTTGCTTGATCTTGTCTTTTCTTGTACTATCGGTTGTTTCCTATTTAGTTGTGCTGTATTCACTTAACTTGGTTTTGTAATGCATTATTTTTGGTATGCTTAGTTGATTACATTGGATACTTCATTTTTACATTTCACTTAATGCTTATATTTTGTAGATGTCTTATTTTAACTTAACTTAAAGTAATTCTTAGACACATATGTTAGAGATTCATTGTCCTTTTAATTTTTTTTGGGGATGTATTTGTTAAAAAATTGATAGAATCAATTTTTTTCTCTGGGGGTGAGGTAAGATGTAACGAACAGTTTTAGTGTAAGGGGAAGTAAACTGGAGTATGTTAGTAGTTGAAATAGATTTTGAGTTATAGCACTTAGTTGCTTGTTAGCTATCGAATTATTTAGAGAGTATCTCGTGATAGTTTCGAGAGACAGATTACAGACAGCGTGAAAAGCGCTGATATAGTTATTCTGTATTGTTTTGAGTTGGGTGAGAGAAGCTCGCTGCTAGCCCGCAATTGTTTGTGTTGTGTGAACAGTGAGAAAGTCTCGTGTCTGCTTTTGAGCGGGACGAGTGTGTTATCTAGGGAGAGTGTTCCGGGCGTTTTGACCGGGTAGGAAGACAGTGTTTTTGGGAAGTGTGAAATGCCTGTACAGTGCTGAATTTAAAATGTCGACGGATTTTTCGCTGTGGGTACAGCGTAGTATGAAACTGCAGTTTTAATTATTGTGGAAGTGTTTATAACTGCAGTGTACAGTACTTTAGGCCATGAATCATGATAGCTCCTGTGAGAGGATTGTTATTGAGGATTCTTTATAGCGCTGAGTTTAATAAGAGTACTTTAGGCCATGAATCATGATAGCTCCTGTGAGAGGATTGTTATTGAGGATTCTTTATAGCGCTGAGTTTAATAAGAGTACTTTAGGCCATGAATCATGATAGCTCCTGTGAGAGGATTGTTATTGAGGATTCTTTATAGCGCTGAGTTTAATAAGAGTACTTTAGGCCATGAATCATGATAGCTCCTGTGAGAGGATTGTTATTGAGGATTCTTTATAGCGCTGAGTTTAATTAGAGTACTTTAGGCCATGAATCATGATAGCTCCTGTGAGAGGATTGTTATTGAGGATTCTTTATAGCGCTGAGTTTAATAAGAGTACTTTAGGCCATGAATCATGATAGCTCCTGTGAGAGGATTGTTATTGAGGATTCTTTATAGCGCTGAGTTTAATAAGAGTACTTTAGGCCATGAATCATGATAGCTCCTGTGAGAGGATTGTTATTGAGGATTCTTTATAGCGCTGAGTTTAATAAGAGTACTTTAGGCCATGAATCATGAGCTCCTGTGAGAGGATTGTTATTGAGGATTCTTTAGAGCGCTGAGTTTAATAAGAGTACTTTAGGCCATGAATCATGATAGCTCCTGTGAGAGGATTGTTATTGAGGATTCTTTATAGCGCTGAGTTTAATAAGAGTACTTTAGGCCATGAATCATGATAGCTCCTGTGAGAGGATTGTTATTGAGGATTCTTTATAGCGCTGAGTTTAATAAGAGTACTTTAGGCCATGAATCATGATATCATTGTAGCTGCCGAGTGCGCAGTTCTTATGTGGTAATTTATATCTTGTTTTGTGCTGTGAACGGTATTCTATGTGTATTTCATCAATGTGTTGTGACGTGAATAAACCCATATGAAATGTCACCAGTCGTTTACAACCATCCATGACTCTTGTGTACGTACCTGTGGTGTAAACGACTAAACCAACACACGCACTTAATATTACAAGTGTGACAGGGAACTTAACACGTATTTAGAAATAGCCCCGGAGTGGGCGTGGTCTATTTGTATCGAGAACCTGTGCATCGCTTACCAGTAGACTTCTACAGTGTTTGCCTGTGTGGCGTATATGTAGGTATCAACTGTAGACATTACCAGATCCACAACACAACAGTAACGTTAGCAGATAATCAATATCCACCAAACCAATACGTTATCAGTGCTGCCACTTAAGTCATTGGCCATGACGATACACTGTGCGTCCATATTAAACCATTGAAACGTCAGCTGTGGTTCAAGCAATCCTTTACTTATACCTGTGAATGGAGTAAGTGTCCTGTAAACCTGTCGAACTGTCATCCATTCGCGTCTATTACCATTGATGTTTACACTCACCCATTACATCAGAAAAAGCACTTCACAGTACACATTGTCAAGGCACCAACAGGAACGAATCCTTTACAGTTGGAATAACGTTTACATTACTTTACAGAAGTGGTCGAAGGCTAGACTTTATCGACACCGTCTTTTACACCGTAGAAGCTGAAAATACTGCAAGAACTGGTAATAGTAGGTGCCTTTATCAAATTACAAAACAACTATGTCACCAGCCTACTGCTATGGAAACACGTGTTAAAGGTAATTTAGGGAATTCAATACCAACAGAAAAAGAACAAATGAAGAGATGGGCTGAGCACTTCATGGAGGTGCTAAACAGACCACCACAAACAGTAACACCTGATTTTAATAATGAAACACCCACAACCACCTTGCCAATAACTTGCGATGAATTCACGCTGGACGAGATCAAACAAGCCGTTAAAAGGTTAAAAAATTTTAAAGCTGCTGGAGTTGACGAAATTTCAGGGGAAATGATTAAAGCAGTTAATGACAACAACCTCTTGAGAATTTTAGATATTATAAATGAAGTATGGAGAGAAGAACAACCACCACAACAATGGAAAGACAGTATTATTGTAAAGTTACCGAAGAAAGGTGATCTATCAGACTGTAATAACTGGCGTGGTATATCTCTATTATCAGTACCTGGAAAATTATTATGTTGCATGATGTTAGAAAGACTTAAATTGCATGCTGACGAAAAGATCAGAGATGAACAAGCGGGTTTCAGGCCGAAACGATCATGTATTGATCAAATATTCACACTAAGAACAATTATAGAAGAATCAGTGGAAAGGCAATCACCACTTATTATCACCTTCGTCGATTTTCAAAAAGCCTTTGATAGTCTACACCACCCATCATTGTGGAAGATACTTACAATCTATGGTTTTCCAACAAAATATGTGAATATAATCAAAGCGCTATATGACAATGCAAGATGTTGTGTTAGAACAAATAAAGGGAATACAGAATGGTTTACAGTAGAAACAGGGGTGAAACAAGGCTGTATTATGTCACCACTACTTTTGGAATAGCTATTGATTGGGTTATGAGAAACTATACCCACAATGAACAATTAGGTATAAAATGGACAAATGGAAAATTCCTGGGGGACCTGGATTTCGCAGATGATTTAGCATTCTTAAGTTCAACACCCAGACAATCCCAAGAAGCAGTAAATAATTTGTGTCATCTCTCGGTTAAAATAGGTCTCCAAATAAATGCCTCTAAAACTAAAGCTATGAACTTTTCTAACGAGACCTTTGATATCATCTTGAACGGGGAAAAACTACAGAAAGTTGAAAGTTTCAATTATTTGGGCAGTAAAATGACTCAGGATGGTGACACAACAAGAGAAATCCATACTAGAATTGCTTTGACAGCTACCGCCTTTAATAGATTATCTAACATTTGGGAATTACGATCATTGAATATACATACCAAGCTTCGTCTGTTTAATTCAAATGTTATCTCAGTGTTAACATACGGCTGTGAGAGTTGGAAAATAACAAAATCATTGGAGAACAAGCTGAATACATTCGTGAACAAATGTCTTAGAAAACTCATGAACATCAGTTGGAAAGAATTCAAGACTAATCGACAAATAAGAGAAGACTCTAGGCAGAAATATGTCTCCGACTATATAAGGAAAAGACGATGGTCATATATCGGTCATGTCCTACGAATGCAAAACAACAGAATACCACTACAGGCGCTCACTTGGGTTCCTGAGGGTAAGAGGAAAAAAAGGAAGACCAAAAGAAACACTCAGAAGAACAATAATAAGAGAAGGAAGAACGTTGGGCCTAAATAATGTGCAAGAGCTAAGAGGAGTGGCGTCACAACGAACAACCTGGAGAGCACTGATTTCTGTCTTATGCGCCGTGTTTGGTGCTTAAAGAATTTATTATTATTAATCTTATCCGGAACTATAATATTCTTCTCCTCAAGTTTATCAAAACATACATCATGAAGCATCTCTATGTATAATTTCTCTCGTTCATTGGTCTCCACTTTTAATTTGTTGTACATCTCTTTCTTTTCTTGGAGTTCTTGAGTGAGATTTCTAACTACGTCCTGCTTATCCTTTATCTGAACTTCCAAGTCTTTTACTTTACTGCCCGCAGAGTCTAATGCCGTTTTTACACTAGCAAGCTCCAAGTTTGATTTATGTAAATCACTTGTGAGTTTAGACACTGTTTTGCGTAGTTTATTATCTTCAGCAATACCCTGCAAAAAATTGACCCTTTCCTGTAGAGCACTCTGTTTACTTTTCTTTGTTCGCTCCTCCTCTTCTAACTCCTTTTTGTTATCATCCTGCATGTCGTTGTAGATTATATTGTATAAAACCTTATACATATAATTGTGTCTTGCCTCAGTATAATCGTACACCATCGGACGTAAGGATTCTAACAAATCCGCCAAATCTCTAGCTAAGATCAATTGAGGACCTAACTGAAAGTTATCGTCAGTAAAATAATTTAAGGCTGCTACCACATTAAACAAAAAACCTTCCAGCACGCATCTGTCAAGTGCTGGGCCTTGTAATCCCTCAAAATATTCACCTTTTTCTGCTCAATACTCCAACCAATGCCTCATATCGCCTGGAGCTATATCCCACTCCATGGCGATTCAATCACTGAGTTTACTATATGTATTGACTACTTATAATTATTACTAGTTTATGTCCCTGCAAACTTGGACAATTAATTTCCACCTCCCACAATAAATATCTCCTCAAGAGAATCAAAAAATATACACTAATAATGTATCATAAGTTCTTGTGTATCGAACGTTTATCAATTTATATTAATATGAGGTATAATTATATATCACGATGTGGTAAGTCAGTATTATGTTACATAGCCATGAATCCATCAAATGTGCACCAAATCCTATAATAAAACAGTTAATAGAATAAATATTGCGTAATATAAGAAGGCTTGATAACATACATACAGAGACACAGTTTCCACAACAAAAAAACCACTTATCTTGCAAATAGAAAATAGTCCCGTCCTTTACCGCTACAACTGATGGGCCTCAAATAACACAACACCAGCAAACTCTCATGTTGAAAGGTACCGGAATAGGTACTAGACTCGTCGTCAACTGTCACTTCTGGTACTTGACAAAGTATGATCTGTGCACGTACACCACACAGGGAAACAGGAAACTGTAACAATGCAAATATGTACTTGATCCCTCTGTAGGGGTGAAGATATTCTGCCCGTCAATCTTGTTGAAAAAAGGTACCTGACATCTCGAACTTGCCAACGAGAACTGGAACAGGTATTATAAGTCTTATTATCCAAATGTCGCTGATAATGACAATTCAGCACAGGTCGTCAAAATATGTCAAAGGTCACTTGAAACTTTCAATACTACAATTAGAACTGGGAAAGCTGCAGGAACGTCAAGGGAAGCATGTAAACATTAGTCACCTCACCTTGTCACCGATTTCAGGTCACGAGCAACAGCAAACTGTCTGTGAGTAATGGAGGTGTTAATAATACTTGACGTACTACAGATGATTTATTTAGGCCGGAACACTGCACACTTGACATAGATGAATGTCGTAGTTATTCGTTCCTAAATGAAATTAGTCCACTAATTGATACTGTCATATGTAGACTGGCCCGTAGGCATAGAGGACGGCCAACACAGGCAAAGACGAACTGGGTTCCCAATCCAAGCCACGCCCACACAGGGCTGTTTATGGATACTTCGAGGTCCCGTAGTAAATGTTACAACACGAATGTCATGGGCCTCACGCCCGTAAAGCTGGCACATTACTGATACAATTGAGTTTTGTTGTGTATAATGTCAATGGGCCACCACTGATAGAGTCTAAAGTTGACTATATATAAATAGTTGTATACGCCCACACAGAGCTATAATGATGGATAGGTGAATATTATGTTCTGAGTACTATGCCTGGAATGTTCGAAATCAGTGTGTACTGGTACATTCATCCATCACAGTAACACACATAGGAACCATGGATCGTTGAACGATTGGTAACGTTTAGAGCACAGTTTATTTACGTTACAATACGATCACAATGACACAGACGAAATACAGCATATAGTACAAAGCATCGGGTAAATGAATTCATGAAGCTTCAACACCCCATAGGGCTCCATTACAGCGCCTAGTGGCGCACACCTCATATAAATGCACATCAACAATACTCCTCCAAGGACTGCATACACCGCAGTCTGCAATACTATGGCCTACACCATTCATGGCCTCCTAATCTCCTTCACAAAAATGTCTATGGCCTACAAAGTAAGTCACAGCGCATAGTGGCGCACTTCACATATAAGATGCACATTAACAATGTTCCTTAAAGGACTGCGTTCACCGCAGTTATAAACACGGCCTCATAAATATGGCCTCGTCAAGAGAAAACTTCTCACATCGCAGTACTAGTAAATTCGGCACAATACTGGCCTTGTCATATCTTCTCCATAGAGCTCAATTACTGAATAGTGGAGCACTTCTCATAGAACGTGCACAATAACAAAAACACTCTAATGACTGCGCCCACTGCAGCTATAAATTTCAAAGTTCGTTCTATCTTCAGATAATCTGACACATGAAAGAATATTCAATACTGGCCTGTACAAAAGTCTCCACTGAGACACACATTGCAAAACACTCTAAACATCTTCACCGAACACTGGTCGGGAACAGTAAATTAATATTAGACAAACGTAAAGGTATGTTTTCAGGCACTCGTAAGAAATAAAGAAGTAGAACACATAGACAACAGAAAAACAACAGACCTGGTCGGGAACGCACACTTAGAGAAACTACCACCGTCAACGCCTAGAACAGACTCCCCTGGAAACACACATTTCCCGCTCAAACTGCCATCAGACTCGGCCGTTCAAAACACACAGCCCGTCAGTCCATTCACGGACTAGCCGTGAGCTATTCACCGCTCTACAATACAGAACAACTTCATCTCACCACTCGAAATGACTAGCGCTCACGACGCTCTTTTCTGACTTACAAAACTTCTCGAACATACGAGGGAATATTCTTAAAACAATTCAATCAGCTAATAAGTAACCAAGCGCCCCCCAAGCGACGCAATCCTAAATTCACTCTGACCAACCAACATACTAAGGATCACTTCCCTTTGACCTTAACAGTACACTTTAATCCTCTCGTATGCCTTGATAGGCAGACTAGGTGCTGTCTGCACATAAGAGCGATTGATATTTTTGAGGTGACATTTTTTGAGTAGAGTTCATAGATGATATGATAGACAGAACCTACTATTTGTGCTCCATACAGATTGTTTACTGTTTGTGTAACCGCTCCACATACAGAAACCAAGATTGTACTATATTCGTCTTATTGTTGAATAGAAGCCCAGAGGCGCTACTTGCAGCCTGATTGTCGCCATAGAGGCCCGCCTTTCGCAGCTTTTATTCTTCACCAGAAGAACCGGCGTATGATCCACAAGAGCAATAGACTTTTTTGTTAAGAAATAGAAGCCACCCCTTGTCGTGCGGCATATTTGATTGATAGTGCCTGAGCTTCAGTATGAGCAGAACGTAGATTGACAGACCATTGTCATTAGCATCCTGATGTATGAGCTGATCAAGATTTGTGATGCTAGATGTTTTCAACCATTACCATGTATGTGATGTCCCTGATCCATGTGCAATTGACTGTGCTGTTGACGTCACCATATGTCTTGTATTAAATTGTTGAAAAGGTCATCAGTATTACCAACGTTTACTGGCTTCTACATGTGGTTGAGTGGGTGCATTGTGAACTTGTCCAAGAGCCTATACGCATTCGTGTTTACCATCTTATCTGATGTCTACTCACCCACACATCATGTCAACCCACACACTTCTACGAGCACTACACACTTGAGAGCCTGTATGGTGTTTGAGAGAGAGTCAACATTATACTCTGTCAGCGCCTCAACGCTTGGTGACCCAAATATACACCACAACATTGTGCTGTCCAGGTTGGACCTCCTACATTCAGCATTAACATTCGGTGGCTACATCCTACATTAACACTATGGCATAACACCAGCAAAGGAGTAAAACTCCTGAGAACGTGCATTTTTCAGGTAGCAACATACAGAAGTGAATCATGGACCATTACTCAAACATTAAAGAAAAAATCGAATCTTTCGAAGCGAAGTGTTTCAGAAAAATTCTCAGAATATCTTGGACCACGAAGGAGAAAAATATAGACATCCTACACGACATGAACATCGAGGAAAACTGGCTCATAAACAATATCATGTCCCGGAAACTGAAATATTTTGGCCACATTAAGCGCCATAGTGGCTTAGAGAGAGCAGTGATGGAGGGTATGGTACCTGGAAGCGAGACAGGGGCCGACCAAGACGACGGTGTACACAGGACGTTGAAGAAACCTTGAACATGACAATGGAGGAGGGCTGGCTAGAGATCGAGAGTCTTTCAGTCGGGCTGTGATGAGAGCGACGTTCTGCAAAGGACATGCTACATGATGAGTGACTGCCTATATATATAAATATAAAATTTTTATTATATTATATAATTTTTATTGCATAATTTTAAATAATTTTATATTTTATATATTACAATATATAATTATACAATTTATATTATATAATTTAAAAAACATATATATATATATATATATATATATATATATATATATATATATATATACATATATATATATATATATATATAATATATATATATATATATAATTATATAATTTATATAATATATTATATTATATTTATATATATATATATATATATATATATATATATATATATATATATATATATATATATATATATATATATATATATATATATTATATATATATATATATATATATATATATATATATATATATATATATATATATATATATATATATATATATATATATATATATATATATATATATATATATATGTATATATAATATATAATATAACGCAATATATATATATATATATAGTATATATATATATATATATATATATACTGTTCAAAAAAAGAAACGCAACATTATTGCAGTGGTAATGGACACCAAATTTCAAACTTGTACCTAAATTTTATTTTACGGAATTAATGTTTCAATCTTGGCATGAAGAAACTTTCAGACTTTAACAATGAAATGATGTTCATTAAATTTGGTTTGGACTTTTATTCTTTGCCACTGAGGCCTTCGTTTCAGTAAGGTGTATGGCCTCCTCTGGCCTCTATCAGAGAACGACATCTCCTTGACATGGATCCGATTAGCCGTTGGATCTGTTCTTGTGGGATGGCTGCCCACTCTTCCCGCAGTGCAAGAGACAACTGTCGGAGATTGGCTGGAGCCACGTCTCGCTGACGGAGTCGTCTGTCGAGTTCATCCCATAAGTGTTCTATGGGGTTCATGTCTGATGACATGGCTGGCCACGGAATGGTCTGGACGTTGTTGTCAGCGAGGAACTGGGTGGTGAGTTGTGCCACATGAGGTCGAGCGTTATCCTGCTGAAAAATCGACCCTTGTGCAGCCAGAAGTGGAAGGACGTGAGGACGAAGAATTTCAACGACGTATCGTTGGGCATTCAGGCGTCCTTCAATTTGCACCAGGTCACTTCTTCCCATGAAGTTGATCGCCCCCCACATCAGTACACCTCCACCACCATGTGGAGGAGCCTCATTAACGCTGTTCTGGGCGTAGCGCTCATGGACTCTGCGGTAAACTCTTCTCCATCTATCGTGTCGCTGGAACATAAAAAATGATTCATCACTAAACCAAACCCGTCTCCAGTCATTCCCAACGGTCCATTGATGATGCTGGTTCGCCCACTGCAGTCGGTTCTGGCGATGCCGGTCCGTAAGAACAGGACCTCTGTAGGGTCTTCTAGCCCAAAGACCAGAGTCGTGCAGCCGGTTCCTGACTGTTTGATCTGAAATTAGACGAGCTGCTGACATTAACTGGACTGTGGAGGACGCTGATGCAAGTCGATTCCTGAGCAGACGCAGCCGTATGAAGCGGTCTTCGGCAGGAGTTGTGACTCTGGGTCTTCCACTGCGCGGCCGGTCTGCCACTGAGCCAGATTCTTGAAATCGCCTCCAAAGGCGACTAATGGTGCTTCTAACCACATTAAATTGTCTGGCCACCACACTTTGTGACTGTCCAGTCTGTAAACGTCCAATGATGATGAGTCGTTGTTCTGTAGTGAGATGAGCCATACTTGCGCATTGAATTTTCAATTGAATTTATTCGAGGAGCGTCAGTCTTTTATAGGCATTCAATAATATGGTCAGAGAGTTTTGTGTTCAGTAAGTTTCACGTGATTCTCATGAACCTGTCACGAGTTATTGTCAAAAATGTTGTTTTGACCTTGACCTCTTTCATGACCTCACGAATCATGAGGTGAGTACAATTCAGGTAACCACGAGAAGTTAATGACCAGGTGGACACAGTCGATAGGTTGACTGATGCCAAATCAGCGAATATCTTTTATAAAAGTAACACCAAAAAAGTTGCGTTTCTTGTTTTGAACAGTATATATATATATATATATATATATATATATATATATATATATATATATATATATATATATATATATATATATATATATATATATATATATATATATATATATATATATATATATATATATATATATATATATATATATATATAATATATATATATATATATATATATATATATATATATATATATATGAAACTTGGCACATTTAAAGTTCATCATATTTGCACTGAATGTTTGTTTGTTTCTTCAATGGGTTTTCCCGCTACGGTGCACGGTGCAATGAACCCTATTGACTGGATCTGCTGCTCCAAAGATTTGACAAAACAATGGAAAAGAAGGAGGCCAGAGCTGTGATAAAATGTTTGATGTTTCAAGGAAAAACACCTACAGAAATACACAGGGAGATGGAACCAGTGTTTCGTGATTCTTGTCCTTCATATACTTCGGTAAAAAAACTGGTGTCAACAGTTTACGTGCTGCCAATCAAAAGTTGCTGATCTGCCAAGATCTGGTAGACAAGCCTCAGAGTGCAGCGATGAAAATGCAACAAGAGTGAAGAAAATCATTGACCAGGATCGAAAAATGACAATTGTGGAGATAGCTAGTAGAGTAAAACTGAATGAAAAAACAGTTTATAGAATTTTACACAACAGACTGAACATGAGAAAAGTGTGTGCATGATGGGTTCCGTGACTGTTGACACGTGAACAGAAGCAAAAGAGGGTAAATTGCTGTCAACAGTTGCTCAAAAAGTGTCAGTCAAAAAACTTTTTGGAGACCATGGTGACAGTAGATAAGACTTGGGTACACCATTATGACCTCGAATCCAAGATTGCCAGCATGCAATGAAAAACCCCGGGCTCCCCAACACCTGTCAAGCCGAGAGCGCAGAAATCTGCAGGAAAAATGATGCTGACTGTTTTTTGGGATACCAAAGGTGTCGTGTTGAATGATTATCTGCCTCGTGGCAACACAGTTAATAGACAGTACTATGCAGATCTTCTCACCAAACTAAGAAAGGTTGTGACGAGGAAACAAGGGATAACGCGCACTCAAAATCTTCCTTTGCTTCAAGACAACGCGCCCTCTCACAAAGCATGGCTTGTGCAGCTAGCTGCCAACGATTTGAATATTGAAATTCTCCCACACCCACCATATTCTCCAGATTTGGCTCCATCAGACTTTTTTCTATTCCCAAATCTTAAAAAACAGCTAAAAGGAAATCATTTTGACAGCGAAGAAGAGGTTATACTGGCATGTGATGAGTGGTTTAGTTTGAAAAATAGGGTGTTTTACTCCCAAGGTCTTTTCAAGGTCAAGCAGAGATGGCAGAAATGTGTCAATTCAGACGGTGGCTATATTGAAAAGGAATAAACACTACTTTTAACTTTATTGTGGCTGTGTGTTTGTTTGTTTGTTTTTTTTAAATTTATTTAACGTATAAGCATAATTGTGATTGTTTCTATTTACAATGATTTGTCAAATGTGATGTGTGGCAGAAAGGGAACGAATCATGATAATCAGATATAGCAAAGTTCAGATAGAGTACAAAAAGGGGATGCGCGAACAATAATGCGCATGAAAGGGGTGAACGATAATCCAGTGAAGCACGCTTTCTGAGCGGCAGTCCAGAGGCGTGAAGTAGAGAGTGCAAATCGCACGTACGCTAGTAGCCATGTTGAAGGCAGTACTCAAGTAGTTTAGGTGATGAATATTTCACGGACAAGGAGACGAGTTTAGCGTAATGATTAACCCGAAATATTGAATAGTGAGATTTCTTGTCTAGAAGGAGAAACGATGTGAGTTAGATTTTATTCATGAAAGGGAAAAGGTACGTAGAGTGAATTCTAATACATATACATGCAATAGTCCTATTCTTCAGTGATGAAAGGGAAAGTAGCAGCCCCGGAGAGGTCCGGTTCCATCAAAAGATAACCTTAACACTGAGATGGTATATAACAATAGACTAGGAAATTGTAAGGAAGAAATAACAGAAATAGAGACTATAGCACCTGAGTGATTATCTATGGTTAAAGATAAGAAGGTGTAGATTCGATACTGAACGAGAGAGAGTGAGGGAAGGTAGAAATATTAATGAAGAACTTACAGATTGTATTTTCTATGATGGACCACAATTGTAGAGGTCAAAGCAGACAGCAACGGTCCACCCACATTGTAAATAAACAGTTCTACTATGGCGTTATCTCATCGCTTGCTGTGTATGTGTGACTGTTGTAATCATTCATCATGTCATCGCTAGCTACTGAAGCAAAGAACCTGGGCATGCAACGGCCATGTGAGGTAACCACCTGTTAGCGCAGTCGGCCACACCTTTATAGACTGATACAGTGACCCAGGCTGTCACACATTAAATTATTGGTGCCGAGACCAACTTCAAGAAGTATTGACAGCTACGCAGAGAGGCATTGATGGTATACACCAGCGCAGCAAGAAACAAAATAACGTCAACAATAGATGAAGAATAAAGAAACAGAAGAACGTCAACAGCAAACAGCGCAGCAAGAAACAAAATGTCAACAATAGATACAGAAGCACGAAACAGAACAACTTCGAGTAGCAACACTGTGGACAACTCGAAGTATTGACATCGAGAATCACCAGATCGACAATAAACAGAGCAGCAAGAAATAACGTCAACAATAGACACAGCAGCAAGAAACAACGACTTCGGGTACCAACATTGTGGGCAGCTCAACGTGTTGTCATCGAGAATCACCAGACCGAATCACAAGCAAGGCGACGAAACATTTTTTTTCTCTCCAACCACCTGTTCGAAAAGGTCATCGCAGCTGTACGTCGTCACCAACCAAGCAAGAATACGTGTGAATAAGTAAATAAACAACACACAAAGGTATGATCAGGCACTCAGTGGGAAAATAAAGAAGTAGAAGACCAGACAACAGAAAAACAACAGAAGTAATAGGGTTACCGGGATCGAACCAGGACCTTCCGAACGGCACCCACCGCCTAGCCACGGGAGCGAATCGTCACTATCCACTCTGCCAGCTAAGCATTACACCCAATAATGCTTCACCGACAGAGGTCTAGTAAAAACTCCCACGCGACCCGGATATGTACCATAGGACGCCCCAGACTAATTATAGTCGCAATCACTACTGCAGTTCCACTATTAAACAGTATAGGCCAGAGTACACAGGACAAAACCCTTAATACTGTGTCTAGTAAATGATAGAAGAATGAGAATAAGTAAAGGACAGAATGTAGGTTTCTGGTATTTTATAAACGTATAAACATATAAGGAGGGGAACCCGAGGCCTGTAAACAGTAAATAAATAAACAAACAACACACAAATGTATAATCAGGCACTCAGTGGGAAAATACATCTGTTCGAAAAGGTCATCGAAGCTGTACGTGAATATATATATATATATATATATATATATATATATATATATATATATATATATATATATATATATATATATATATATATATATATATATATATATATATGTTTTTTTTATTGTACTTGATTAGTTAGCAGTAGAAATAAGTAAATATTTTTCAGATTGTATGATGGCAAAGACCGAACAGACACAGTGTAACATGCAAGACAGTCAGACTCTAGCCCTCGTAAAGACGATTACCGACACATTAGCTACGGTAGACAGCAGCGCTAAATACGCAAACATAAAAGGTAATGTAGACTTGTTTTGAGGTGATCCACAAGCATGCCGTAAGTGGCTTACAGACATTGATAAATATGCAATGTCAATAAATGCAGATGAATTTGAGAAAGTTAAAATTGCATTTTTTTTTTGGTCAGCTGGTCTGGACACTGACTTTATGAGAAGGCGATTGGACACATGCCCCAATGAAACGTGGAAAGATCTTAAAGCAGAGCTAGACGGAATTCCTCCATGTCCGACTCACAAATTGCTTGGCATCAGTTAAGGAAGCTAAAGCAACACAAGAATGAGACGACACAGATGTTCAGTGATAGACTGCTGAATCTTGCAGAAGAAACATTCATGGGCCAAGAAGTCAACCTCCAAGAAATGGACAATCATCTGGTAGGTATATTTATTGATGGGTTGACTAATAATACACCAAAGTTAATGTTGTTAAGGAAGGATTACAAGACGCTGAAAGAAGCAATTTCAGCTGCCGTGGCAGAAGAAACTGTTAGAAAACGCTTAGACATTCGAATGGGACAGGCAGAAACACAGGAAGAAGCAGAAGAACCGATGGAATTGGACCAGGTAGACTGGAGGAGACAGCAGCAGGGTAGGTATATGAGTGGAAGACAGAAAAGAGGAACATTACATGTCACACCTAACGTTAGATGTTTCCGTTGCCAAAAGATTGGACACAAGCAAGATTTTGTGAGCAACAGGAAAGGCACGAGAGACCAAGTTCACCAATGGGTCAGTACTCTTATTCTCACCAGACAGATTCTAGATTTAGGGATAACAGAGGTCGTGCCTTCTATGACAACACCCGAGCATATACACATAACACCAGAGGAGTGCACCACCCTATAGTCTACGACACTAGTAGACAAACACAGAACTATGGTCACAGGGGGCCGTATCAGGGAAATGGCGGACCTGTCCGATAGAAGGGACCGTTGCGGATGGGATAGGAAATAGGTATCACAAGAAGAAAGGGAGAATAGTGCATGAGAACAGAACAATCAAAAGCATAAGACAACAACAATACGTGGGCATACAGGAAAGGCAAAACAACCAGGTAGAAAGGGATGGATACAGTACAGACTCAAGCTCATGTCTATTAAGTTTAGGCGGAAAGAAGTATAGATCATTGCTGGACTCCGGAGCTAGTTTAAGCCTCGTAAGGTTTGGAAAATATAAGTAGATTAGACACCTAACCAAGTTTTCAAGGACACGCTTTCAGTTAACATCGGTTTCTGGAGAAAACCTAAAGGTAATAGGAATAACAACTATGAAAGTCACTATTGGTACCAAGGAAATTGAACATAGTTTTTTTCACAGTAAAAGGAATGTCACGAAACTTCATCTTGGGGAGATATGTTTTACAGAAACACAAGGTCAGAATGTACTTTGATTTACACAAAGTGAAGATTTACGACGAATATGTCGACATGGAAGACGACATACATATAGCCTCAGTCATACGGCTACAAAGAACAGTTACCTTACCTCCGAACTCAGTCAATATAGCAATAGGAAAACTGAAAAGATCCCCATACTATACGATAGGACAAACCGTGAGAACTATATAATTTCCTGACACGGACATAGCAGATGAACCGGGAATATTACTTACGTAAGGAATAGCTAACATAGAAGTCAGATACCGGTTCACAGTAATGCTTGTTAACACGGCGGCAAAAACAATAAGAATACCCATAGGGTTTGTGGTTGGAAGAATACAAGATATACAAGATAACTGTCACGACGAAAACAAACAGGTATATCCCAATAGAAGGAGAGGGGCACAGGTAATACAATACGTCACAACAAGTGGAAAATAGGTAGACTTAATCAAGAAGGGAGGACATACCAGATAGGGAATGGATGGCAGGGGTCAACAGCCAAGTGGCGAAGTGAGAATAGAGGTCGGTATAGGAGAGAACAGCCGCAGCACAGACGTGGCAATGATGAATGGAAAAGACAGGGTCTCGCATGTTGCACGAAAAAACGTGAATACAGTGTTTCAACACTACTCGGGAGGTGAATAGATGAGAAACAGAATACACACGCGGAAGGAATCAATAGTGTTGGTACGTGCATGAGATATAAAGGACGACAACGGGAAGCAACTCATACCAATATGAACGAAAAAATTATAGAATTAAAGAAGCAAATTATAACGACACCCCAACACAAGACAATATTACAAGATTTCATTGTTGAAAATCATGATATTTTCGCATTGAGTGACATGGAACTCGGCAGGACAGATACGGGGAAAATAGAAATAGAACCCACGACAGACACGCCTATCCACAAGAAACCATACAGGACACAATTGAAAAATAGGCAAATTGTAGTAAGAGCCATAGAGGATATGTTAGCAGCCTGGATAATTGAAAGATCGCGATCGGAATGGGCATCGCCTACAGTCATAGTCAGAAAGAAAGACGGAACACACCGCTTCTGCTGTGACTACCGGACCCTCAATACGATTACGAGAACAATATTGAGAAAGAACTTACACATTGTGCGAGTATATACTATGATGGACCACGATTGTGGAGGTCAAGGCAGACAGCTTTGGTCCACTCACGTGTAAATAAACAGTATTGCAATTACTATGGCGTTATCTCATCGCCTGCTGTGTGTGTGACTGTTGTAATCATTCATCATGTCATCGCTAGCTACTGAAGCAAAGAACCTGGGCATGCAACGGCCATGTGAGGTAATCACCTGTTAGCGCAGGCGGCCACATCATTATTGACTGATACAGCGACTACCGCTGCCACAGCTTTATTATTGCTCTTCATCTGTGTTTATTTATATTACGTATTTGTAGTCTATAGTCTATATTTCTTGTTCTTGTTGCCAGTTTGTAATTGTTTCTTCTCTCAAGTTGCGTAGTTCATCATCAAGCTTTTGTAGTTCTTCAGTTCAACACGGTTTGTAATTCTGTCTTGCCTCTCTGATAATAGACTAGGTGGCTGTTAACTGGGAATGATTTGTAATGTTTACAGAACTACAGATGATCTAACTGGAAAACATTTGTAATTTTACAGACCTACAAACGAGCCAGCTGGGACATATTTGTAACGTTCAAAGACCTACCGATGAGCGGACTGGGATATATTTGTAATGCTGACAGAGCTATAGACGGGCTAATTGGGATAGATTCGTAATACTGATAGAACTGCGGATGGACTGACTGGTGCAGAATTACAACGCTGTCACATAAGTTTTTTTGAGATTATTAAGACATGTCATAGTGGTATGACAAGAAGAGCTGAAACCATTACCTTAAACAATAAATAGTTTGGCAACAAATATGATTTCAAGTAAGCAGAAACTTCACATCAAACCCCAACTCCGACAGCTGACTACAGAGATTACAGTTATATAACTACGGGTAGAGAAATAAAGTAGACATTCCACCAAGAACGAACCAAAATCGTAGAACAAGACAGATAGTTTATCATTGACATATCAAATAAAACCACACAGTGAAACAATAAACAATCCAAAGGAATAAATACAACTGGCTATAGGAGGAAGCATGTTTCCACATAAGAGAATATGGCATGGCAACATGGATATCACCAGACAATAGAACAGAAAATCAGATTAATCATATATGCTTAAACAAGAAGTTTAGATTATCATTGCAGGATGTAAAGGTATATAGAGGAGCAGATGTGGCATCAGATCACCACCTTCTGATAGCCAAAGTAAACATGAAACTCAAAATATATACAACAATGCAAAATTATAGACAAAAATTTAATGTAGGACATCTAAGAGATCAAGAAACAAGAGACACATTTGCGGTCTAAGTATCCAACAAATTCCAAGTGCTCAAACAGCTGGAAGATGTAGAGAATACAGAAGACTATTGGCAGCAGGTCAAAACTGTATGGAAAGAGACTTGAAGAAATACTGGGGAAAAGGGAACTACAACATAAAGCATGGATAACAACAGAAAACATCAATAAGATACAAGACAGAAAAAACAAGAAAGCAGATTAAAACACAAGCGAAACCAGAAGTTCCAGAGCCAAGGCTCAAGAAGAGTACACTGAAGCAAACAAAGAAGTAAAAAGAAGTATCAAAAGAGACAACAGGAAGTATATTGAGAAGTTGGCAATAGAGGCAGAAGATGCTGCAGCCAAATGAAATATGAGAGAACTGTATAGCAGCACAAAGAAGCTAACAGGGAAATACAAACAAACAAGTTACCTCACAAAAGACAAGAATGGAAAACTGCTCAGCAATATACAAGAGCAAATGAAGAGGTGGACAGAACATTTTGAGGACCTTCTCAATAGAACAGCTCCACAAAACCCCCCGGACTTCCAGCCAGTAGAAGAAGAGCTACAAATTAACGGTGAAAGACCAACGAAGGAAGAAATAGAGAAAGCCATGAAGCTTCTAAGAGATGGAAAAGCGTCTGGACCTGATGGCATTCCAGCAGAGGCCATCAAAGCAGATATCGACACGGCTATAGAGATGTTATATAAATTACTTGGTAAAGTCTGGGAAAAGGAAGAGATACCAGCAGAATCGAAGGAAGGATATCTGGTTAAGTTGCCTAAGAAGGGAAATTTACAAGAGTGCACAAATTGTAGAGGAATAATGTTACTATCAGTGCCAGGAAAAGTATTAAACAGGATTATCCTTGAAAGATTAAAAGAGCCCATAGACAAGAAACTGAGAGATGAACAAGCAGGTTTCCGACAAAATAGATCATGTACAGACCAGATAGCCACTTTGAGAATAATAGCTGAACAAAGTCTGGAATAGAATTCACCACTATACATCGGATTTGTGGACTACGAAAAGGTATTTGACAGTGTAGACAGATAATCACTTTGGAAATTGATGAGGCATTATGAAGTTCCCCTGAAGATCATTAATTTAATAAAGAAAACATATGAAGACATGACATGCAGAGTTCTTCACGAAGGACAGCTTACATAACCATTTGGTATAAGAACAGGAGTGCGACAGGGATGCCTCTTATCTCCATTTCTTTTCTTACTAGCAATAGACTGGGGTATGAGATCATCGACAACACACAACAGAAATGGAATCCAGTGGACTCTGACTAGGTCGTTAGATGATCTGGGTTTTGCTGATGATGTGGCTCTTCTGTCCCATAACCGTAATCAGATGCAGGACAAATTGAAAACACTCGATGAGAGGTCACAGCAATTGGGTCTGATAATACACAGGGAAAAGACAAAAATAATGAGAATAAATGCAGGTAATGATAACAGTGTTGAACTTGAAGAAACACCAATACAAGATGTAGAATCGTACACATATCAATATAGACAAAGTTGGAGGGACAGACAGTGATATCAAAATAAGAATACAAAAGGCAAGAGGAGTTTTCATTGCATTGGGAAATATATGGAGATCAAGAGAAATCGGATCCAACACGACAATAAGAATCTTCAACTCAAATGTGAAGTCAGTCCTATTGTATGGCTCTGAGACATGGAGAACTACAAAGACAACAACCAAAAAGCTACAGACTTTCATAAATGGTGCTTGCGTAGAATAGAGGGATTAAAATGGTATGACAAGGTTACCACCGTAGAACTGAGGACAAGAACTAGACAAGTGCCAGTGGAACAAGAGATGAGAAGAAGACAATGGCGATGGATTGGACACACACTGAGAAAACTTGTTGATAGCATTACAAGGCAGTCCTTGTTCTGGAACCCCCAGGGCAAGAGAGGAAGAGGTAGACCAAGAAGCACATGGAGAAGAGAGCTGGAAACAGAGGTGAAAATGATGAGGAGAACGTGGAAAGAACTTGAGATGATGGCACGTGACAGGAGGTCTTGGCATGTGTTTGTTGAAGGCCTATGCTCCTTTGGGAGTGGAGGGTTATGAATGAAAGAATTACTTATTGCAATTTTAGACACCCTACATCAAATCATCAGTGATAAAGTTATAAATCAGCTGGAGTTAAGGAAGACCACTCTATCGGTAGACACAAAAGGAAACGAAAAACACTCATAAATCTTCATTTCAGCTAGCAGTACTTTTAACGACACGTCGGTACAGAGGCAATAATAGATATAGAGGTCAAATCATTACACTTAAAAAATATAAATAAATAAGTATACGGATTGAACAAGCAGAAACACTGGAATAAACCTTACGACGTGACGGTCAGACACGGTAATTATTGATAGCGGTCCTTCACAGAAATAGACCTTTTCATGGCTAATATAAAAGCCCCCCCCCACACCATAATTAAAAATAGGACAGAAATAACAGTACAGCAAAATGTAATAAAAATGCATACAATATACCCCGCTTATAACCGAGATATCACACCTCTTGTCAGGTTTTGACCGGATGTCGAATCTCAGAAATAAGTGAAACAAAAAGAAAAAGAGAACAACCATGTGATACTTTTAAGAAGCAGAAACAAGTTGTTAGGGGAGAGCATCCTATTTATTTTCAAAGGGAAACAATTTAGTTACTAACAAAAATGATAATAAATAACATATTTTCATTACCTTTTAACTTCATGAACTTTTAAGACAAAATTATAAAAAGAATAACGAATTCGCTAATTTTTATTAGTACTTTTTTTACATTGTTAAAATTTTGTTGTGTGTTCTATATTTAGAGATTAAAGACTTTAAATAATTTGGAGTTTAATGCACATGTTCAAGTAGGGAACACTTATATGCTTTGCCACTTTCAATGGTACTTCGTGGAACGCTCAATGTTCGCACAGAAAAGTTTAATCGGCGCCAAATAGCGCACTTCGACAATCTTTTAAACACATTTTCTTACTTAGTATTTTCTCTTCTACCCTGGGGGCCGAAGTGACTAAGAAGTATGGTGACCGCCTCTAATTATAAAGGTATAGGGTTCGGTTCCCAGTCTAAGGAATATTTATGATGGAATTTTTTCAGAACCACTGAGTCTTAGTGATGTCATACTCCCAATGATCCCCTGGGTAGTGTGATTGGATGCCTAGCCTTCTCGGATAAGGACGAACAAATAGTAGGTTCCGAGTGCAAGTTGCACACGTTAAAAATTCCCTGGCAATTGGAAATCGTAAAGAATAGGCCTTACGTCCCTTGCCCTAGCAGAATTTACAAAATTAGGAAAACCTATCCGATAAAAAAAATATTTATAGAATGTATGATTCCTAAATACACGCATTTGGAATTGTCGCCTGTGCTTTGGAGTTCGTGCACTGAGCTGATATCCTCCTTGAGATCTAAGGGAGGAGATCGGAGCACTGATGGAGTTGTCCGTGTGAGTGAATATGGTCCTTAAAACAAAACGACACAAACCTTTTCCACCTTAGGGTGTAGAGGTTAGCCAGAGAGAGCGCCATGTTATCATGTAAGCTGCTTCCAGTCCAGTCCTCGGTCCTTCAGGGATTGTCTAATGTTGTCCTCCCAGCAAACTATGTGTCGTCATGGAGATCTGGATATCTGGCTATTGTCTTCTCATATGTGTCGTGGTAGCCGTTCTTCTCCAATACTACAGACGTGGCCAAACCACAGTAACTGGGACTGTTCCACTCGGCTTTGAACGACCAGTGCTATTTGAAATAAGCACAGACAAAAAATGTGACAAAGGAAGAGAAACAGCGGTTACAGAAAAACACATTCGTAATGAAGTTTTTGTTTTTGGATGTACGACAACATTATTTTGTGACTTTCGTAATTTACTGGTGGTCCTCCAAACACCAAGAGATGTTTAACCCGTCAGCTACTAAATTCATTACATCTAAGATACAGTGTTGTTCTGACTTGGATAAGTTGATTCTCGACTTACATGATTTAGAAAGTAGCCCATATTCATTACGGTGACAGGGCTGCATACAAGCAGATTATTTGTTTCTCTGGAACTGGAGGAATGGTCTACCTAGCTCTACAAACTCCACGATAAGTCACAGTTAATTTAATAAATAGACGTAAAAATTAATAGCATAGACTAACGTACAGGAATGATGAGATTTTAAGTCCTGTAGAGCAGGGGCTCCCAGCCTATGGTGTGTCTACCACATGGGGATACGAGAAGCATCTCACGTGGTTACACATAATATTTAGTCAATAACTATAGGATGGGCCAAACGTCTGGAAATATAGGATGGGCCAAACGTCTGGAAATATAGGATGGGCCAAACGTCTGGAAATATAGGATGGGCCAAACGTCTGGAAATATAGGATGGGCCAAACGTCTGGAAATATAGGATGGGCCAAACGTCTGGAAATATAGGATGGGCCAAACGTCTGGAAATATAGGATGGGCCAAACGTCTGGAAATATAGGATGGGCCAAACGTCTGGAAATATAGGCAATTTGCCTTATCTAAATTTGTTCGCCTTTCTAACTTATGTAATAATTGTTTTCCGTGCGAATATGGATTCGACATTTGCAACAGATTAACGCACAAAGATTGTTCTCATCTCCACCAGACAGGGATCCTCACTAAGACAAGTAGCAGCCGAATTCTCTATGAATCCAGACTTTTGGGACACACTGTAAATAATTCAACTGAAATATTCCAAAGGTAGTAGTGTTAGTGAGAAACAAATTGTGGAATGGAAGAGTAATTAATTCAACTGAAATATTCCAAAAGTAGTAGTGTTAGTGAGAAACAAAGTTGTGGAATGGAAGAGTAAATAATTCAACTGAAATATTCCAAAAGTAGTAGTGTTAGTGAGAAACAAAGTTGTGGAATGGAAGAGTAAATAATTTAACTGAAATGTTCCAAAAGTAGTAGTGTTAGTGAGAAACAAAGTTGTGGAATGGAAAAGTAAATAATTCAACTGAAATATTCCAAAAGTAGTAGTGTTAGTGAGAAACAAAGTTGTGGAATGGAAGAGTAAATAATTCAACTGAAATATTCCAAAAGTAGTAGTGTTAGTGAGAAACAAAGTTGTGGAATGGAAGAGTAAATAATTCAACTGAAATATTCCAAAAGTAGTAGTGTTAGTGAGAAACAAAGTTGTGGAATGGAAGAGTAAATAATTCAACTGAAATATTCCAAAAGTAGTAGTGTGTTAGTGAGAAACAAAGTTGTAGAATGGAAGAGTAAATAATTCAACTGAAATATTCCAAAAGTAGTGTGTTAGTGAGAAACAAAGTTGTGGAATGGAAGAGTAAATAATTCAACTAAAATATTCCAAAAGTAGTAGTGTTAGTGATAAACAAAGTTGTGGAATGAAAGAGTAAATAATTCAACTAAAATATTCCAAAAGTAGTAGTGTTAGTGATAAACAAAGTTGTGGAATGAAAGAGTAAGTAATTCAACTAAAATATTCCAAAAGTAGTAGTGTTAGAGAAAAACAAATTTGTGGAATGTGAAATATTCCAAAAGTAGTAGTGTTAGTGAGAAACAAAGTTGTGGAATGGAAGAGTAAATAATTTAACTGAAATATTCCAAAAGTAGTAGTGTTAGTGATAAACAAAGTTGTGGAATGAAGAGTAAATAATTCAACTGAAACATTCCAAAAGTATTAGTGTTAGTGAGAAACAAAGTTTTGGAATGGAAGAGTAAATAATTCAACTGAAATATTCCAAAAGTAGTAGTGTTAGTGATAAACAAAGTTGTGGAATGGAAGAGTAAATAATTCAACTAAAATATTCCAAAAGTAGTATTGTTAGTGAGAAACAAAGTTGTGGAATGGAAGAGTAAATAATTCAACTGAAACATTCCAAAAGTATTAGTGTTAGTGAGAAACAAAGTTGTGGAATGGAAGAGAGAACGACGAGTTCTTATTCTAATCCGAAGTAACAAAAACAAAATGAAGTTTAAAAAGAATAAATGGAGACTCTTTCAGAAATTGTACCAAGAATAAAACTGTTGGTTGACAAGACAAAGAATCAAGGGATATAACTAATACGTTTAAATGTATTCTGATACATTTTTGGTTAAAATTATTATACAAAAAAACTGTGTTATGTACCACAAAATGTTTTCTTTATGACACATTAATTAACTTGTTTGTGACGTTAGTCCTATTTATTCGTTCCATTTGTTTCTGCCCACCATCACATAGTTAAATAAATTATTTACTAAATGACCTAGAATATAGTCAGCATTATTGTATCATGGACACCCAACAGATAGATATTCCCACAGTAATAATTTTCTTAATGAAAGTGTGTAAATAGTTAAGATAGAGGGCTGAACTTTTCAAACATACAAATCAAAATCATCACAGGCAGTAATTAAAATGTACGAGTTTTCATTCCACGCATCAGTTTAGAGCCAATAAAAAAATGAAGAAAAAATATGTTAAACACAGGCTTTTAGTGCACTAAAAAGCCACAAATAATTTTTCAAAGAGTGTATAGCTCGCAGTCAAAAAATGTAATTTCAAATTGACAAAAAGCCTGGCGCGCTGATTCTACATGAAATTAACTTGTGCGTTAAACTTCATTAGACACTTATGGATAAAATATTTGATAAACAGCCTTAAGAATAGAGAACCTGTGACACTTGGTCGTTCTCGTTTTATATACAAGCTATCATGTTCATCCATATTTCGTTTTACTCAGACGACTTGCAGCTTTCTTTCCATATGTCCTTCTACATTCCGTTCATCCTACGATTTGCTAGGCTTAGCAGAAGTGACAAACAGTCTTATCAATTCACGTGTTGACACACTAGCATTCAATTATCTTAGCAAATACTGCATGCCTTGCACTGTCATCTACACCTAAACATACCTTGTTTCCTCCTGGAAGCAAAGGTGAAAGAATTATCACTTTTCATCCATCCTGTTCGTTATAGTTCTATTCGAACGAGGCCACCTTTAACACACAAAAAATGTTTCTCTACGCGTTCACATTTCCTTTGTATATTACGTCTCCGCTGGTGCCGTAGCTCGCAACATTTGATTGATCAATACAATTTTACTGCGAGCATCGATCCCAAAGGTAATGGTACCAAATTTTCCTACAATTACAAATTGCTTTTTTCCATTTCAATTTGCGTGAGGAGTTATTTTGTTTTTGGCTGTTGAACACTGTAAAGCTAGCTACAACGACAAATTGTTTTTCCTCGTTGGAAATGTAGAAGCAGATTTGTCCATGCTAAAGTGTGCCCAGCCCTTAATGACCAGGTGCTATGGGACAAGTCATGTTACTTGTATAATCTGTCATACCAGTCACGTGGTCCATTTATTGTGGAGAATTCATAACATTTTCTCCACGCAACTCATAATTTTTATTTTCGTAGTGGTATTCTCATTTGTTTTTGTGTTTGTTATAACCAGTGTCATTAGTATGGTTTGGCCATGTCTGCAGAGTGAGAGAAGATTGGCTAACACGAAAAGCATGGGAAACTAAGAGCCAGGGATCCAGACCTCCAGGACGACCCAGACCCCTAGGAGGACAACATTAGACAATCTTTGAAGGACGGAGGAGTAGAATGGATCAAGGCCAGGAGGAAGACAGACGATAGAATAAGATTGTGCTCTCTTCCAAGCCTCTACACCTTATGATAGAAGAGGAACGACTAAGTAAGTCATTAGTCTTGTATTTATGTTGTTTTATTTATTCTTTTCTTCTTGTCTAGAGCAATTTTTTTTAAAGTGTCACGTGTGTTAGTCACTATGGTGTGTTTAGTAATGGTCGACATCTGCGCACTGTAATTCCCGTAAATTATTTATAACTTCATTGTGTCTTACTTCTTGTATCACAAAAAGTGTTCATTGGATGCACATGTCGGCGTCGTGAACACTAATTACCTTGTTACACTCTCACCTCCAATTACAACTAGAAAACTAACTATAACTAATTACTAAGAATGTGACCAGCAATAATAAAACCAACAAATGGAGAGTGGGGTCGGAATTAGACTTGAACATGAAAGTGGGCAGGGAGATAACCTCGACAGTTGGCACATACCAGAAAGTATCGGCACGTGATAACTGGAGAACAATGTTACATAGGATGAGATAGGATGTAGGTTGTGACAATAGACACAATAAAAGCAGAAAACAAAAGCTGTCCCACTGACTACCCATATTCATACATCGCTATATAATTATTGTAGTATACTATATGATCTGAGATGTCAAAGACTAAAATCCCACATGGTAAACTACGGTGGTCCGATATGGCTCCCTAGAATAGCAAGATGTCCGATGACCTAAGAGATATTTGATAAGTACAATGTAGGATTGACATAAATACGCGTTTGTTTAATAGACAACATCATACCAGAAATGCCGGCTGGGGTCACTTATTGAAAGGCACAATAACTTATAAAATGACACCAACCAATGTGAAAAGACACAACCTGGAGGAATAATACAGAACAATGCATACATGTGGCTGGGAACCTCATCTTGTACCATTAATTGTTACAGAAACCACACATGCTTTAGTGTAGGCTGTCTACAAGGTTGACCAGCTGTATTGGTGGATCCATGCTTCAGTGTAGGCTGTCTACAAGGTGGACCAGCTGTATTGGTAGATCCATGCTTTAGTGTAGGCTGTCTACAAGGTGGACCAGCTGTATTGGTGGATCTATGCTTTAGTGTAGGCTCTCTACAAGGTGGACCAGCTGTATTGTTGGATCTATGCTTTAGTGTAGGCTGTCTACAAGGTGGACCAGCTGTATTGGTGGATCTATGCTTTAGTGTAGGCTGTCTATAAGGTGGACCAGCTGTATTGGTGGATCTATGCTTTAGTGTAGGCTGTCTACAAGGTGGACCAGCTGTATTGGTAGATCCATGTTTTAGTGTAGGCTGTCTACAAGGTGACCAGCTGTATTGGTGGATCTATGCTTTAGTGTAGGCTGTCTACAAGGTGGACCAGCTGTATTGATGGATCCATGCTTTAGTGCAGGCTGCCTACAAGGTGGACCAGCTGTATTGGTGGATCCATGCTTTAGTGTAGGCTGCCTACAAGGTGGACCAGTTGTATTGGTGGATCCATGCTTTAGTGTAGGCTGTCTACAAGGTGGACCAGATGTATTGGTGGATCCATGCTCCATAAGGAGATTTAGAGAAATGAATGAGTCATACATAATCAGGAATTATCACACTTTACAAAAACACGTACTGATATAACCGACAGATTCAGGAATATGAATGAATGAATGATACATGTTGTCAAGAGATGTAATAACATTGCTCTTCTGTAATGGTCCAACAGTGGCCAAAGTTTAGAGTAACTACTGAGGGTCTTCAAAGGTCTCTAGCTCTCGCTCAGTGTTACTCTTCGCAGAGATGTGAACTGAAGAATAGTGCATCAGTTCTAGGGCGCCTCATTGAAATTTAAATAAATCAAGTACTACGGCTGATAGGATCCAGGTACGTGCAAATTTTGTATATTTCCTGACCTTCTATGAGTTAGGAATTTCCTCGTTCTGATAATCCCCCAACAGATCTAACTCAGTAAAATATTACTCGAATAGCTCTGTTATAAGTATTTAAAATGACTTACATATACGGGTGTATTTCACTCAAAATGACTAAATCAACAATACATTTGTATATGTACAGGTAACAAAATTTAATAGTCAATTATTGATAACAATTGTAAAATAAATAAAGGTGCGTTTAATTTAGATAGAGGTTTTAAAATGTCCTCATAGGTAATGGTCTGTTTTGAGAAAAAATAGTCTTTCTGATTTAAAAGAATAGAGTGTTCACTTGGCAGCTTTGATTGGGTACTTAGCTACCAGTAATATTGTCGGTTGGTTTCTGCTCCATCCGATGCTTGTTCTTTACAGGTTATAGACTGGTTCACTCTCGTCACTTGTCATGTCTGGTGGCTGAAACACGTTCCTCGAATATCGTAAAGTAATTGTGAAGAAGGTCCAGCGTCTGTAAAAACATTCTAAGTATAATAATTACAGTTTCAAACCAGTGTAAATGTCTATGTAAACATGTTCTTTTTAAAATTAATGAAAGTATCTAAGCTTTTCAATCAGTGTAAATGTAAATGAAAACATATTCAATTTATATTGTGAACACTTTTCAATCAGTGGAAATGTAAATGTAAACATATTCTATCTGTACTATTAACCTTTCATTTAAATGTAAAGTAAATATAAAGCTATTTAAATTAAATGTAAAGAAAGTTTTCTCTCGAGGGATTAAGTTTAATTCTCATCGAGGGTAAATTCTGAGTTAAATGGAATAGTGGAATAAGAAGATTTTTGGGGGCGGGGGGGGGGGGGGGGGGGGGGTTTAGCGCACATAGGTATGTGTCGGAAAATGCAATACTCAAGAAAGCGTTTCGTTTCTATTCTTTGACCATAGTTGTTGGTGGTACCAGGATGGTACTAATCTCTTGAACAAAGTGAGGGTAGAGTAGAAACGAGGGACCAGCTTGGCAGGTACTCCTTGCCATTTCTGGGAACGTGTGCGCCTTTAATCTTGACCAGAGACGCGAGAACTCCGGTCACCTATCTGCGCAGAACTTTCCCATCAGCGGGAGCAGAACAAACCATAGTAATACAGACTTTTGTTTCATTCAACCTTTCAATGCGAATGAATCTCAACAATTTTCGTTTGCCAGAATTGTTCTGTCAGCGCTAAAAAGCGCTCGTCATCAATCTCTTGATAATATTGTATGACAAAACACCACAGACAAACAGGTCTACGACCAGCGCTCGTGTAGATACGGGTGAAGTCTGACTTGGGAACAAGAGAAAGAGGACACCATCCGCCATCTTGTGTTACTATACATCCTAGGTATGTTTCTCTGAAGTGCTCTGCCCATCTTGTTTCCTGCCCCTATGCTGTGGTGATGGCATTTCCTTGCTTATTTATTACTAATGTAATATTGTTTGCACCCCGTTTTCCGTTGATGTTTTTAGTTATTGTATATACTTTTTTATAAGGCTGCAATTAGTACCTGAAATTGTATACTTTGCTGTATAACTGAATAATGGTGGGAAAAGATACTTAAAAAATATGTTTGCATAGAGATAAAAAACATTACTAGGAAGGTGAGATGCCAGTGGCATTAATTTGGTTATAATAAATCTGTTTTCTTTGACATATAATCATATATAACCATGTTTTTGTTGTTGTAAAAATGCATATCTATTGTCGAGATGTCCTCTAGTATTACGGTCCTAGAGATCGCCTAGATGGCCACCCATGGTTTAGATTAAGTTGAATTATTAGGTGTGTTAATACCTGTTGTGTTGTTGTAGTTTATGACTGTCGTAGATTTTGGAAAGGTGGTTAAGATAGATTCTGGTCCCGTCTGAATAGAACTGTAAAGGTGGTAACTCAGTGAGAGATGAGGTAAAGAAATAGATTTCACTAGTGAAATGGTGAAAAGGTAGAGTCTGTCCCTGGATTGAGAAGATACTCTAGTCCAGCCTATCGCTATGACTGAAATTTGTTTATCAGACAGTTTACCTTTCTGTATATATTAACATATACACTATAACCACTCACCTATACACACAGATAAGTGACGACAACTTGACGCACAAACGTGAAACTATAGTAATGAAGTAGGGATATAGGGCCGAGCTGACCAACACAGGTAATTAAGTTTTATGTTAAGTTTATTTATTATAAAGAAAACTTCACAACAACCAGTATCCAATATCAAATATAAAAATCGTAGGTTACAGACATAATAAAGAAATAGACACATAAGTGCAATTCCCTCTGTTGAGACAAGATCCCGTTAGAAGAAGTTATTAACCCCCAAAAGGTCAAACGATTAGCACTATGGTATAGAATTTTACTATACTGTAAAGAACAGAGTTTTTAATTAATCTATCCTGAAATGAACAGTATTAGCAAACATAAAGCAGAAAAAAACAAAAAACAAAGTGAGTACAATGATTATACAATAGAAGAATTATTCACTCCTTCTTTCTCTCGCTTCTGACAAAACCTGTGGCCACATTCAGTCACGCTTACCTAATAAGTGCTTTCATAACATCTGGAACATATCTTCATGATAAAACTACAAATCCAGGGTTCGGTTTTGACAAAATAAGCCCCAGTTCCTCCAAGACTGATTTAATCCTCTTATTGGGGAAAGCTTATTTTATTACTGTTAATGTCACACCAATTAGTAAAGGTAGGAAAAAAACACATACTAAATCTAGTGTTCACAGTGTACAGTAGCTTGAAATTTCGAGACTTAAGGAGAATATCAGGTAGATAATTCTCTCTGGATAAAATCCTCGCCACAACACAGTGGTCGGTAGTCGGGTAGTGTTAAATGTGATAACTTCGCCACAGTGGGCTAAATGTAAATGAAAAAAAATGTAAAAGAAAGGTGGGTAGCTATATGTCCAGTTAAATTAATTCTTATAGTCTTTTATTGGTACTCTCTCTCTCTCTTTCTGGGTGAAACAAGAGGGCCAAACAGGTCAACCTCGAAGACCCGATATTTATATAAGAATGTTTTTTTTGTACTGAATGACTTAGACCCGTTTTCTCAGATTCACGCCGCTGGTAGGTTTTGGTTTGTGACCCGTACTGAATTTTTAGGAAGAAAATACAACACATTTAGTCACACTATAGTATTCTATCTAAACCCGCGTAAAGGTATAATTTATTATCCACTCTGTTATTAGATTTGATTAGAAAACACAAGTGTATAGCTTATCTTATATTTCTTATTTACCCGTGAAATAAATTCCAGTCATTTACAAAATTTTACACATTATGGATTAGAGATAAATATATATTTCGTCAGTACTACATTGCTTAGTGCATTTCCTAGTCAATTAAAATATCTCTTTTCTAGGGGATAGCAAGTAATTAAATTAACGTTACAGCCGGTAAAATTGCTATAAATTATTTTAATTCGCTAGTCAATTAACACCACAAAATCCTAGTGAAATATAATGACGAACGTTAACAACTAAATCACTCAAAAATGCTAGTATAATATTTACCGTAACACAGAAATTTAAACTACCTCCAATCGAAATACTAAGTAATTCCACTATTACAGTGGTCTAGGATTGGAAGCTAGATGTTCCGAAAATTCTGAGGCGACTTAATAATTGAGTTTAAAGGATGAGGTATATATATGAAATAGGTCTTAATTCGCTAGTTCTTGCGAGAAGTCACGCCTGCCCGTATTTTTGGGAAAATTTGCGGTAGATTTCTGAATGAAAGCTTTATTTCTCACTTCCTCCGACCGCATTGACTTTGGCAACGAGCGAACAGTCTTTTGATCTCCGCTCGTTCTGTCGCTAATTACAGTCTCTGGGACTCACGAACAGACGGCTGAGGTCGGTAACTGTGGTTATCGCCACTTTGATTTTCTTTCTACGAGCATCATAGTCTGATCTGTCACTATTTCAACGATTGCCCAATCGCTCTCGTGATAATCTAGTTAACGGCTCTTATACGCATGTTGTTTACCTGTCCCATCGTGGACTAGTTAATAAGTATGTTTGTAAACCTTCCTATTGCATGTAAGACAATAGAGAAAAGAAAAAAATAGGCGTGGTAACAATTATGAGTTTGATAGATATAGAAGTACCTGGGTTCAGCGTTAACCAACGTGCGTACTAATAAGGAAGCAAAGGTGGGAGCCAGGTGGGAGCAAAGACGTGCTGATATAAGTAATTTATTTACATAATCTATCACAATAACATATGTGAGCTAGCAGAAGGGATAATGTACTTGTGTATGCAGGGCGTTCTCAACTTTTTTTTCATCATGGCCCACTTCTGACCCTCTTTTGCCTCTGTGCTCCCTACCCATTGTGGCTGTGGCCACCTAGAAATATGGGGATTTATAGGGTAGCAACAAACTGCTTCTACTTTGCTCTGTCAGTGGCCATCATTCTTGCAATGCCCCAGCTCTGGTTCATTCTTTGCATCTTGGCCCCATAGTTCTCCGCCAAGTTCTTTTTGGTTGGCCTCTCTTTCGCTTTCCTTCAGGGGTCCTGTCGTGATTTAGTCTGTCTCACAACACGGTTTTCTATATAATTAGGAGTAAATCTGACCATACCGCACGCTATACCAATTTTGTGTAACCGATGGTACAATGCCATTTAATTTTTAGAAACAGTAAAGAAGTATAACCGGAAAGGATTATATAATTGAACCACGGGAATTTGACGCTAGAGGTAGGTGTAAAAACTTTCTCGTATAGTATTTTAGTAACATAGAAATATCGAGGGAAAGGACTTCGTTGCATCATGGTTAGTCCCGATTTAGCTAGTTAAAGCATGCAAATATTAAAATGTTGCTAAATGAACAGAGAGCAAAACTATACCTCATTTTGAGATTTTTAATACACTTTTTCACCCATGCCATCCGATACGGCGGATGTGCTAGTATATAAGACCTTGCCCTTGGCTAAATTGAGGTCACAAAATTTGAAAATACAACTGAACAGAAGAGAGCGGAAAAAATGAAAAGTCATATAACTTTGCCACCACATCTGCCTGGCAGATCTAGATGCCCATTAACAGCATGTTACAGCTTGGGTGTATTGCCTGAGGGTAAGAAAGAATGTACATATATATATATACATGTATATATATATATATATATATATATACATATATATATATATATATATATATATATATATATATATATATATATATATAATTATGTAATTTTCCTGTGATTAATACACTTGTGCGTTAGGAAGTGTGTAGTAAGTGTTAAGAAAAATTACAGGACGAGTGTGTTGCAGGCGGTAGCTGCCAGCATCTGTGTACAGTTAGAAGAAAAGCCAGCCTTGTAAATGTGTAGAATAATTGAGAATGATGGCCAAAGTACGCCTGTAAGTTTGATAAAGTATTTAAAGGAGTATTTCTTAGAAGAACGACACACGTATCAGGAATATAAGAAAGGATGACAGGATTTGTTAAAATGTATGGATCAAGGTATTACCTAGGGTTTTATACTAGACTAAATCATTGTATGAAGGCGGATCATTGACAATTGGATCTAACTTAGGATTTATAAGGAAAGTGTAGTCACAGTGAACTGCCTGTGAGTGGTACTGAGGTAAATTGTCCTGTGCATATGTTAGCACAATGTCTGACACTGTTTGTTATGTCCATTGTATGTGAGGACAGAATAGTGCTGGACCATATAGGGGTTGGGATTATTTGTATTCCAGGTTTTATCCAGGAAACTACCAGAAGTATAGGAATCAACTATCTCTGTTGGACTCTGAGGTGCAAGTGCTCTTAAAGTCATTGGAGCCAGATACCCAGCATCCACTGCCTGGAAATTCACAGACGTGTTAGTCCATGGCGGGATTGTGATTCATTTCTACATAGAAGATAAGTGGCAAATACAAAGCCACTGGTCAGCCTGTTCAGACTCTATCACCAATATATATAATACAAAGATAAAAACACAGTGTATGATGAATCCTTGTGGACAGAATGTATCTATTACTACCTTCACAGTTCAACTTAGTGATAACTATATTGAATTATAATATTAATCGGTGTAGAAAAATTGAAACTTAAGTACAGGAATCTGTTTGATAATTAAAGTTTCTATGTTTATTTATTTTATGCTGTAAATACATTTGAGTTTCTTCTAAGTTACCTAACCGAAAAGAGAACAGGTATAGGGTAAATAAATTGTAAATATGTATCATCAGACTTGCTGAAATTATTTAAATTGAGTTCCAAGTTTGGTTGATACATATCATATATATATATATATATATATATATATATATATATATATATATATATATATATATATATATATATATATATATATATATATATATATATATATATATATATATATATATATATATAGACCATAATTAGTACCCCTAGCACAATTAGCCATTATAATAACACATAATATCAAGGGAGGATCTTAAAAGGGAGCAAATAGACTTTCAGGACAGCTACTCTCATCACACCTGGAGGTTTACAGCTCGATTCTATCCTTTGATTTCAATACACCCTTATTCTTTTCAGAAAAGGGGGTATTTCTTGTAAGACCAGTCCCTTATCTGGCACTATCCTTGTATCATCTGATACATCTTTTTGTCCAGGATACCTTATAGATTACTTAACAACAACCCTCTCGTGACAGGTCCATAGCATAGCTGTTCTTGTGATGGTATAAGGGTCTCTTCTGAGGACGTGGCCAGCACAACTCCACTGTCTAGCAGTTATAATGGTGTGCATGTCCTCTTGGTTGCTCCGAAAAATCAGTTCTTGGTTGGTGATGGTATTCGGCCAAAAGATTCGGAAAATTAAGGCAAGAAATAGATTGACGACAAAGACACAGTCAAGTAAAAAGGAACTACACTTCAAAACTCAACTCCGACAACTGACTACACACCTGACAATTATATAAATATATAGGCAGGAAAAGAAAGCACTCAGCCCTCCACCAACGAAACAAAAGCTTAAAGCAAGAGAGACAGATCATCACTGATACATCAAATAAAACAGGACAATGGAAGAATGTAATGAACGAATAACTCATTACAGATTTAGAGGTCCTACGACCAATCATCACCCGTGTGTTACCGGGGCCCGAAAGGGGAGCAAAGAATAGTAACACTGCACCCTACCATGCATGTCGTAAAAAGCGACTGAGGAGGGTTGGGCATGGGGCTGTTTACCCCGTCCCGTAAAAACTTCGCACAGAGGGCTGATCACCTGCTTGCTAGTTACTCTGATTACGGAAACAACGATAGATTGTTTGGTCTGTTGTTGTCCCACAAAGACGCCATAGGCGTGGTGGAAGCGATAGATTGATCAATTTGTTGTTGCCCTAAGACGCCACTAGGCGTACTGGCCACGGACTGCTTCGTCGGTTGGTGGCTAAGGACGGAAGAAGAAGAACGACCAATCATCATCAACAAAGTCATAAATCAGCTGGAGCTAAGAAAGATGACACTATCGGCTTACACAAGTGGTAAACACACAAACTGAACCAACAAAAAACACACATGCACCTAAATTTCTGCTAGTTGACCTTTTAAAGACGTGCCCTTCTCAGAGCTGCCGTCGAATCAGTAATAATAGCTGCAGAAATAAAAGTAACACACTTGCAAAAATAAATAAATACACACATTTAATACGCAACTATGCTACAATAAACGCACGACGTGACGACTATAGGCAACCAGCTCACGGTCCTTTACACGATTAGCCCTTTTCAGGGCTTACAACAATGCTGACAAATACATTTAACAAAATTAAAAAAAAAACGACTGAGATAACAGTCTAGCGGTCAAAACGTAATAGCAATTAGAAAAAATACGCCCATTATAAGCGAAAGATCAAACATCTGGTCAGATTTGACGGGACATCCGAAATAAAGTAAAAAGATACTTAACCACGTGATGCTGTAAGCAGCGGCTGAGTCCGTCACTAGAGCGACAAAGAAATATTACAAACACATCTGGACTGTATAACTACAACGCCTTGAGGATGAAGTAATAAATGATAGAAACACTAGAGCAAGGGAAGAAACAATTGACACTTGTCACGGACGACATTAATATTTTACATAATTCTCTCCCCGTCCTCAATGTTTGTTAGGGGAGGTAGCTTGTTTGTTTTCCAAGGGAAACAATTAGATTATGAACAAAATATCAGACTGAATAGAAGATGTTCCTACTTTGTAATTTGTATAAATTTATTATAACCATCTGCATTAGTCATAACATTTTGTTTCAGGTACAATATTTATTTTTTTCTTTTTTTAAATATCATTTTTTTTTCTCTATGCTCATTGTTAAAAAATTTAAAAGATTTTCAACTTAATGCACATTTTAAAGTATTGAGCACTTAGCTGATCTACCACTTTCAATGATAGTATTCGTCAATCTGTAATTATTCAGTCGTAAATGTGCACAACAAAATGTTTCATCAGCACTAAATAGTGCTGTTCATTAATCTGAAAATTGCCCTTTTTGTATTTCTATCAATAGTTTTCTGCTTCCGTGTTTTTAATAAAAGAAAAACACATTTTTTTATATTGCTTCGTATTTATGGTCAAGGGTTATCTCTTAACGAGGAGTTTGGATTTGCTTAAACCAAATAAATAAATAAGTAAATAAATAAAGACAAAACAGAATACTGGGATGTGACTGTGTCCAATGGCTAGAATTCTTGCTAACCGTAGCAAGGTGATCGGTTTTAAAATCTTAAACAAAAAATACGTCATTACTTTTACGTCATATTATTTGGTTCGCTGTTTGCAACGTTTCAAACCAGGGCATCTATTTCAAATATTAACCATGTGCCTGGATCATCACTATCAGTAGGCTATTTTGTAATGTGTTATATATTTCCTGATTATGTAAGAATTTTGTAATGTGTGATATATTTCCGGATTATGTAAGAGTTTTGTAATGTGTGATATATTTCCGGATTATGTAAGAGTTACGTATTCACGTTCATAAAGCGCCCTATGGATCATGGATTCACAACTACAGCTGGTCACCATGGAGACAGCCTACATTAAAACATGCATGTGATCTTAAAGTGGTGGTTTCTGTACCAGTTAAATAAACATGATGTAGTTGCCAGCCACATGTATGTGTGGCCGTGCATTGCTGATGATGTTGTATAGTGGTTCGTATCACTACCCCAACATTAGGCAGGCCATGGTTGATGGTATCAAAGTCATTTTTTACTGATGCAGAACAACAACAGTTCACGCAGACAGCTGACGATTGATATCAACACTAGATGAGTAACTTGACTCAGACAGATGACGATTGATATCAACACTAGACGAGTAACTTGACTCACACATCTGACGATTAATATCAACACTACATGAGGAACTTGACTCAGACAGCGGACGATTGATATCAACACTAGATGAGTAACTTGACTCAGACAGCTGACGATTGATATCAACATTAGATGAGTAGAGTAGCTTGACTTAGACAGCTGACAATTGATATCAACACTAGATGAGTAACTTCACGCAGACAGCTGAAGATTTATATCAACACTAGATGAGTTATATGAGTAAAATAGTAGATGTTATGAGTAAAATTCATAACATATCTGTCGATATAAAAATGGCTCGACTGGTGGTCATATTTGTTTACGACCGGTGACACTGGGTTGCAGGAAGTACGTCATTGCCTTTCGGGTCTAGTAGCAAAAGTCTACGGTTGCTGTTAGCAGAAGTCAGTGATCTTTCTAGGCCTCTTTGGTGTGTGTCTTCTGTGGCAGATGGACGTGTGTTTTATGAGCTCCTGAGTATTATAGTGTTGCATGACATATTCCTACGAGATACCATCACTAGCTCGCCCATATAACTCCATGAGGCCAGGCTAGTATATTTGTGAAAGGAAGTATGCTTTATCTGCAGAACGTCAGTGTTTGAACTATAATAAAATACATGAAAATGTCCTCGACATTGTTCTACCAGCAGACGTTACAGATCGGTACTAAAGACTGTCTAGTGAAGCAATAATCTATTCTGCATATAAAAAAATATCTCGATGGAGCCACGTTGTGTTAAATAAATAAGATTGAAATTGTCCAGGCTGCCTTCCTATTAATATGGAGATGTGGAGTTGTGTTACTGTGTGCGTCGTCTGCTAGACATCCCCTGTATGACTTTGGCCAGAGTAACATCTAAGTTTACTCCAACTATATTATCATATAAAAAGACCCGCAACTATGTGTAACTTGACTCAGGTAAAAAACAAAGGTAAAGGATCCCGTTATATGCCCATTAAGGCATATAGGGAATTTTGTGTAAGGCACATATTTTCTTGACCATCGGCACACTAGGGTGATGTGGTCAGCATCACACCGGACGCCTTAACTTTGAAAGAAGATGCTCTAGTACGCAATTGGGGCTGGGTTGATCCAGGAGCCATTTGCGGTCTAAAAAATCCCACATCATCTGGGGATCGAACCATAGACCACTGAGCTAGGAAGCCAGTGTTGAGGTCATCTCTGTCTTGACTCAGACCGCTGATGATTGATGTCAACACTAGATGAATAGAGTTACTTGACTCAGACAGCTGAAAATTGATATCAACACTAAATAAGTATCTTGACTCAGACAGCTGACGATTTATATGAACACTAGATGAGTAACTTGACGCAGACAGCTGACGATTTATATGAACATTAGATGAGTAACTTGACTTAAACAGCTGACAATCGATATCAACACTAGATGAGTAGCTTGACTTTGACAACAGTGCAAAATATGAGGAAGTTTATTTATATGTAACGTGGCTGGTGTGAAATAATGAGTCCAAACTTCCCTTGATGTCGGTCAACTTTGTACAGCATACATTTAAACTCATTTATTTTCTCACTATCTTGCTCTCTCATTCCTTCTTACTGCCTCAGTGTTTACTAGCTGTCTCTAGATGTTAGAGCGTTCACGACTGGATAACGACTACTGCTGTCGAGATTTGTCTGCCTTCTAAATTCTTCATGTATGTGAAATTCAACTGTCACTCAAACATTTTGATTCTAATTCTTCTGTCTATGTCACTTATTTTTTTCGGTGCTCTGCTTAGCGTGTCTTGGAAAAGACTAGCCTAACCACCAGGGGTGATAATTTCTGCCAAATTATATCATTTCCTACTCGTTAGGCTGACAACCGGTCTATCATTTCTCAGTTCTCCTCACTAGCTACTGTCTATTGTTCTTCTCTTGTAATTACTAGTACATATTTCTGTCACCACAGAAAGCAACCAACTGATTGGCATATTGTCTGGTTGACACCCCTTTATATCACTTGCCATTTCTTAGTATCTTTTACCACTAGAAACAATATGATCTCCTGAGTATTGCGTTTCCCGACACATGCTTATGTGTCTTCCTATTCCTAATTCACCATCCCCTCTACCTCAGAATTTACCATCGATGAGAATCAATCGTAATCCCTCGAGAGAAAACTGTCTTTACGTTTAAATTTTTACTAGCAGTTCTGCAAAAAACGTACCATGTAGAAGGACGTTCTATGCCTATTCCAACTCACAGTCGAGGTTCTCAACAAGATGATGATTATTCATCTATGTGTATTTTTGCATGTTACGTGCCGTTTTCATAACTGATAATGTAGTCTGTCTGTATACTTGTTATGTTTGAAAATATTTTGAATAAGATTTTAGGTCTAATGTATTTTTCGTTAGAACCCTAATCTAAGGGCGAATACTCAGTTTTTGCTTTGAGGGAAAGTAAATATGTAGTTACTCCTCTTAAAAAGGTTATACCAGCTGACTGCTTAGGTCAGAGGTGATGTGAACAGCGCATGCACGAACTAGGGAGAGTTTGGAAGATTTCCTGTGCGGGAGGCCGTGTTGTTTTTGAACTGGATTCGTCAGACAAAATGTCTGGTTACTTCTCTGCATTGCTTTTGGGGACGGAAACTCTTCCACTGTTAGTTAAAGTCCCACGAGTGTTGTTATTTCTGTTATGATCGTTGGAGTCTTCTGCCTCATCGGAAGCTACATATTGACCTTTAAATTTGGGGTAAAACATTTCTTTGTACTCGTTGCATCGTGGCCATTGTAAAACATCCAAGTGAAGACTGTCTGTGAAAAGAGGGCTCCCATTCCACTTTGTCTACATTATTAATTTTATTTTTCTTTCCATTTTCAGGCCTTACTTTGCCCCGTGGCGTGTCTAGGTCCTGATCAATTTTCCCACTTGTGGGTGTTCCCTCGTGTAATATGCCACATGCTTCTACACAATTCTCAATGTCAATCATTTCCTCTGGCCAATAATAATTTTGAGCAATCTTTTGGATGATTGTACCTATTTTCTCATGGTCCCCATCTTTCCCAACATGTAAACTCCTTATTACCTCTGCCCTATACTTTTTAGGAAGTACCAGCTGTCCCTGACAATTGGATCCAGTTCCAGCCTTCCTATATATCAGTTTGTTCTTCATATAGAAGTCTCCTTTGCCTGGAGGTGTATGAAATTTGGACACTTTCTTAAAACAAGGCTTGAGGGTCTTATCCCCAGCCTGCGCCTTCCTCATCTCATCTGGAGGGGTATTTATCAGATTATCCTCATCCTTTTGAGACTGTGATCTGGCCTGAAGCGTGGCCATGTACACAGGTCTCTTTTTACACACTTCGGTGTTATGGTTGTCCATCCTACACCAACTACAATACCTCTTTCCCTGGTTAAAAGGTTTTCTTTCATCATATTTCCTTTCATTGAATTGTGAGGTTTTATTTTTATAATCATTGCGTGGCCTATCAAAGTATTGCTTACCTTTGTTCTGGTCTCTATGGTCAAACTTATTAAAGTTTTGAGGTGCCTTAAAATTGTCTACCTGTTTCTTTTTATTTCCAACTACCTCTGCCTGGGCTGCCTGATACCTCTCAGCGACATTGAGTAACTCACCCAGCCTCTCTGCACCTTGCTCCATGAGAAACTTTCTCAGGTCTGGAGCCATGGACTCTCTTAGCTGCTCAATAAGGATCATCTCCTTACGATCTTGGGTTTCCCAAGAGCAGTCCATTTCTCCAAGTAGGTCTCTAACCGAGCAGAGAACTGGTGATAAGTCTCACCCGACAGTAGTTTGGCATTCCTAAATTTTTTTCTATGAAATTCTCCGTTCTTTTCGTATCTTAATAAAAGAGCCTGCTTTACCATGTCATAATTGTCCTGGCCATCTCTGTTCATCTTGGCAAAAACTTCATTATCCGTTCCTCTAAGCCCTTGTGATAACTTAGGGCTCCACCTCTCTCTCTCTCTAACCCATATGTAGTAGCTAAAAGCTCAAATCTACTTAAATACCCCTCTATGTCATCGTCTTTCTCAACAAAATGGTCTACAATAAAATCCATAGCTGAGGTTGAGGCTCCCTGACTGGCAGTGGCATCTGAGGCAAAGGGGCTGGCACCATTTTCAGGAGCATGGCCTTGAATTTCCAATTCCGTTTGTCGTAACTCGTGCTCCCTCTGCAATCTTCTATCTTCTGCTTCCCTCTCAGCCTTTTTCTCTTCTCTTTCAGCAGCTAGTCTCTTTTCCTCTGCTTCCCTTTCAGAAGCTTGTCTCTTTTCTTCTCTTTCAGCTGCCAATCTCTTTTCTTCTGTCTCCAACTTCTTCTCTTCATATTGGAGCCTTTTAATCTCTGCCTCCCTATCTGCCTCCAATGCCCTAGCCTCCTTGTCAGCCTCAATCTGCAGCCTCTTAATTTCTTTGTCAGCCTCAATTTGTAACCTCTTCTCTTCAGCTATTTTCCTATCCCCCCTTTCAATATACTTGTCGCATTCTGAAGTTACATATTGAATCATAGCTTGACCCTCCATGTTCATTTCTTTCGCAGTCTGCACAGCAGCAGATCGAAACTTTGCCAGATCAGCCATTTGTACTATGCAACCTTTAAAATTTCCAACTATACAAATTTCTAATTATGGCTAATAATTTCTAATGATAACCAAGAACAACCACATGCACTCATAGCTCAACTACTATTTAATTTCTCCAAAAGGAATGCTTTTAGTTTTATACTATCTTAGATTCCTAATATAATTGATAATAATTTAAGAATTTAAAATCCCAGAAGCAAACTACCCAATATAGCTGGTGTTATGAGAAATTAAATCCCCAGGACGAGACCCCAATATATGTGGTGGATTTTGATGTTATGAATTGTTGTTAGGTATTATTATTGTAATAAATGAGAATAGCTATGAAGGTCCCTGAATTTACCCAATAGTATTGTGAACTTTTCAGGGTACCTTTCCGCTACCACCCCTTTTATATGATTTAAAATGTATTTATATTATTATATTAAATGACTTCGTGTAGTGTCTAGGGTTATGAATGTAGAGTGTAATGTACAATAATCAACAAACATACAAACAAATAGTTTATTATTCACAACAGCACTCAGTACTACCACAATAACATACAAACGACACTTTAAAAGGCTATCTTATTTCAGACTGTGGTTGAAATTTGTGTAAATATAATTTTTACTATTTATTATCCTGATTCTAATTTATTTTGAACCAGGACTGACAATCAAAAGTAAAATCAAAAGAATCATTTACATCAGTCAAATAGCCCAGTACATCATCTGTCCATACATAAAATATTATTCTAATATACGTCTGTAGTTGTAATCTCCTACTTTAAGGTAATACTGGTGGTACCCCTAGGTTGTTGTTTAAAATCACACCCTTTTAGTTATGTTTGTTTTCGTTTGTCTCTTGTGGGACTATTAAATATTTGTCCCAGTTTTATTCACTGTCACTTTATATTCCTTTTTAAGTTCTGTTAGTTGAGCTTTCAGGTGCCGAACAAGAACTTATCTTGGCAGTAACAGGTAGAACGTTTCCTCTGCTCGCTTGACAATCTGTTCCCTGTTTGATAGGCAATGGCCACTAGCATGGGCTCGCAGTATGCAGACAGAGTTCTGAATCAATCAGTGTTCAAGCGTTTGGTACCACATTAACGTCAGTACCCAGGACCTCACAATTTTCAATGAAATACACAGTGACGATGACTGACACAGTTTCGATCTGTTTTATTGTCCAGGCTGCCTAGAAATTGTATTTGAAAGCACAGCCTGATCTCATCAATCGCTGGTAGAATTTTTTCAAGAAATGGCGTCCCCCCTAACGCTTGTTCTGACAATATCGACTCAGTTAGCCAATCACTCTTAATATTACAGTCTTAAACCGTCTTTCAAAAAATATCATTTAAACCTTTCTACGTTACTAGGCTATTTATGTTTATTCAAAGGTCAGCCAATAATATTTCGTCTCACTTCAAATTCCACCCAATCGGATTCACTGTACTAGCTTAGCCTATCTGTCACCTATTTTTTTCCCAAAAAATATGCGATCCAATCTAAGCAGATATGACTTGACCTGACAGTATCTCTAATCTCTATGTATTATTTTATCAATATTTGATTAGTTAAGGGACTATTTAGATAACTAACAACATATTCTTGGTCAGCAAGTCTTCAGGTACACGAATATACGATTTTTAAGGGGCTATGTGGTTTGGTTCAAAATTATATCTTTTTTTCCATGTTATTTTCTTTTTTTTAAACTACCTCTCGTTCACTCTTTTTCCATGTACTTTCAAGCTAAATACGAGAGCTTAGGTCATTCATAATAAGAGCTAAACATGTTTCCATGACCGTAGTGTATACATTTATAACTTTTTCATCGTATTGTGGAAACCCCTAAGGCAAGGCTTGCCCCTGTGCTGTAGTTGGCTTTTAGTTTGAAATCAATGCGAAACGAATTAGCATTTACCATCTATCCTTGCCCCTCCTCGTTCCACAATGCATTTTAGGCAAATATTTCTTAGAACTAGGAAAAGTGGGTGTTTATGTCAAGGACGAATTTGAAAACGTGGGTACCGTTTTGTTCGGCTATTCGTTAGCAAATAATAATCTGAATGCGTAGGCGACACCAACCGTTCTAGCATAAATTGTTTAGTAATATCCTATATTTGCCTTTAAGCCTTATACTGTTATATTCTAATTTATATATTGTATTTAGAAATTCACCACACCCGCGTGTTTTAAAATATTACATTTAAAATTCCCTCTCGTGACCTCTTTCTAATAATGCTGTAATACTTCCGCGTGCACCTTTATGTTAAACTCATAACCACCATCTGTGTACTCATTCTTGACTAATACTTTCCGCCCAGATTGTCTCCTTTGCCAGGTCATCTGTAATAATTACACAGTGATGCCCCATGGAAGCGATTATCTAATTATCACCTGTGTTTTCACCCATCCCTCAGACGGGTTTCTCTGGCAGACAATATGGCGTTCTATTCATGCATCGTACGAAACCATATTGTGTCCACAGAAATCGACACCTATCAAAAGTGGCTAGGCAACTCAAATGAAAAAGGTTCTACCGCTGACCTGTGTAACCAACCTGGTATTATTACGATTCACCTGGCGAAACGTAAACAAGTCTGGGAGCGGCTTTTTAGCAAAAATATGAATGAAAGTGCATAAAATATGCCAAATAAAAAGCGGATGAAGGAGTGAGAGAGGGGCTCAAAAGTACATGTACAAACGTTTTGTCACATAGCTGTTCTTCTCCAAATCTACAGCCGTGACCAAGCCGTCGTAACTGGGACTGTTCCACTCGGGTCTGAACAAACTGTATTACAAAACATCACAGGAAACCGGTCTTCGACCAGCTCTATTGTAAATACGCACAAATACAAATTTGACAATGAAGAGACACATCAGTTACAGAAAAACACATTCGTAATGAAGTTTTTGTTTTTTGGGAAATATGACATCTTTATTTACGGATTCTCGTAATTTACAGGTTGGTCCTCCAAACACCAAGGGATGTTTAACCCGACAGCTGCTTGTGACGGTATTGCCTCCCCTGCTTTGCAGTAGTTGTCCAACAGTGGATACAACTCAAGAGTATCTGATATGGGCTTTAAATGTATTTACCTTCGCTCAAGTTTACTCATGGCAGACATGTAGATAGAAGGGTGATGACACTTCTATTACAAAGGGAGTCTGCGAGGTCTAAAGATGACTTGGCGAGCGTGAAATTCAAAGTAAAATAGAACTGCAAAATGATCAGACTATATTCCCATCTGTAGCAAATGTAATTTTTGCTGGGGAGGTTCAGATGTCATACCTAACAAGAAAGATAGTTGTGTCTGTGGTAACTGTGTGAGGTCAAGCACATGAATGTCCCTGACTATAAAAAAAATGATGATGATGATGATGATATATTGTATCAGGGAACCTAACGCTACCTCCCTAGATCTCACACAGTCCGTATTTTTGATTCTAGTGGCTGGTGTATGATGTCTCTAGTGTCTAGGGGTGAAATGAAGATGATGGTACATCAACACAAAACACTTTAACTCACTAAAAAAAAATGAATAAGACGGTGGTTAAAGTTTTCTTTAAAAATTTTTTTTCTTTATACAATTTAATCTGCCTGTCCCGCCAACTTCTTTTGGACAGGTCTTTGAAAATGAGGAAATATATTTACATATAATGCAGTAACTAAAAATATGGACTCTTGGTCTTATGAATATATTGTTAATATAGAGTTCCTGTAGGTGTATTCACAGAATAAAACTTTAATAGTTGCTAATGATTGTCATTTGTTATGAGGAGCTGTTGTTTTCATCAAGCCCCATATAATTCAATGTTATTTTGATAGGAACTATTTTCTTAGGATGAAATGTCAGAGGTCCCAGTTGATAACTTGCCACCTGGGATTCTTGGTCGGTCGAATATAAGTCAGTATATCAATGTAGAGACAATGTAGATCAGCACCCACACGTAAGCTCCTTCAGGCTATCAGCTGACAGCTTAAACTTTATAATGGAGACTTTACACCCACTCATCAGGTTTCCTGTCACCGGATGGTAACAGGAAAAAAACAACTCTGCAATAAAATAACACTCTGGCCTTTTCAACCTGATCACAACTTCTTATCCCTATATTTACATGACAGTATTGGGTCAGCCTCTTGTGCATTCATGTGCATCAGCCCCTAATTTATGACTCACACCCTTCTGTGACCACACCACAGGTCCCTATGGCAGATACGCCACTGTACATTTACATAGTTTGCTTCAATGCAATAATGTGGAGTAACCACATCTCCTTTTATATGATTTTTTTCTTTTCTTTTCTAACTTATAAACGCTCTAGGCACGTTAAAAAGTGTTCATAGAACACAGAGGCTTCCTAACATTTCCAATACAAAACATTAATATAAAATCATAATAATATGCAACCGTCAAATACAGTTCAATGTGAGGACTCAATAATGTTTGCTTCCGGCATGTCCTTCACTTTTCCACAGCAGTATCTGACTTTTTCAGTTTTAATCAAGCATGTAAATACATAAAGCATTCTTACCACTAGTTCAAAGAAATATGTCACAAATAGCGTTGACTGGCAAAGAATATGGCCTCAGTTTTGCTCTGCTTCGCCCAGATAGTGAATTTAGTAGTTAATTTTACAAGTTATCACATCTGATCTCAACGTAGTTATTTGAATAAAATTTTCTAGTCAAATGGCCACGAGACCACTATGCCTTTTGCCAATATCTATTAGAGCCGACCAATGAAAGCAGGCGCTACTACAACTTTTTGAATTTAGTTTGAAAAAACAAAACAATTCCAAACAAACTATGTGCCTCGTAGTCCATTGGTCAGTCTGCGTTAGTTATGCCAATAGAAAAAGATTTTTCGTTTTAGTTACATTTTTTCTATCTCTCCCCTTTTACTCCTATACTCTTATACCAACTAATAGAATTTGAATTTCTACAATGCCTCTTTTTTAAACTAGCGTCCCCAATAACGTTATGTGTAACGAGCAAGAACAACAGTCTGTCTGGTCAAGCGCTCTTAGACATTTAGTATTTTCTCAATAACTTGGCTAATACTTGGACTACCATGTTGTTTAAAACATATTTTTGCTCAGGGGACTCTAAGCTATACTACCATATGATTTTTATGGTCAGTTTCAGTATGGTTTAGATTTTCAATTTTGTCACTGTCAATCGTCAAATATAAATTTTAACACAAGTCGGCCATCCCCCCCACTCCCTCCCCCCCCCCCCCCCCCCCCTCTAACATTTTCCTCACTATTCAAATAAACCAACTAGTTTGAGTGACGTCAGAATATTACCGCTAGGAGTAAATTAAAAATTGTCTGTGTGTTTGCCTCTGCTGGCTTGTATATATTAAAGAGACCGCGTGCAGAGCGAAGAGGGGTTTTTTCAAAACTTTGGTAGTGCTTTGCGTTAATTATTACAATCGTCTCGTTCTTACTACTGTGAACTGTCCGAATTACTACACATGTTAGTGTTAAAGTTAACATATTACGTTAATTCAAACGCCAGTTTGGTCTCACAGTTCTGGCAAGTCGTTAATTACAAGTTTCCCCCCCGTTTCGTGCAGCAGATCGGCGAGATGTTAAAATGTTTATGGTACGTTTTCGAAACCGAAACTAAAGCATGTTAGATTTTTACGGCGGGTCATTTTTCTTAGCATTCCCACTGCACAAAAGGCATCTCCCGACTGGCGTTGAAGATGAAACCAGTCAGACACCTGAGGGCTGGTGTATTTATTCATCATAGAACTAAAATCTTACGGAAATAAGCGATTATCTCACAGATTTTACTACACCATCTTCCCACGCCATGTTGATAAGATTCTAATCAGAAAGATCCAATAATTTCAAATCATGCGAATAAGGTGTGATGATTTCAAAAAAATATTCACGGGAAATAAGGTGCGTGAAGCAAAAGTTCACGTATTACCATAAATGGACATCTGGAGCCGTGCATACACTCTTGCAAACACATTTGTAGACGCATATCATCTCAAATGTAATAAATTCATGATTACTTTTAAACAAGTGACCAGAAGCGATTATGTCACACAGACAGTAATCTCGTTATCTGTCGTATGAGTACGCAAAAACTCCGTGTCTGCCCATCTGGATTACCAAACGAGTCGTCTTATCTGCGGTTCAATCTAAACACGGCGGCGACAATCTTACTTCAGTTGCTCAACGCAAGCTAGAATGACCGGGTAACAAACAGGAGACATCACAGAGAGGAGTGTCAACAAAAGTTTGCACCTTCAAAATATTTGCCACACAAGCAGAAAAGAAAGAAAGAAAGAAATGTGCGATAATTGACAGCACATAATACAAACCAGTCCCACTATGTACCGATACTGCCGGAGAGAAACAAATACGATAGGGGCCGCCCCGTTTTGTCACACTACTACATTCATGCCTTCTAAGATACTGTGTTGTTCCAACTTGGATACGTTGATTCTCTACTTACATGATTTATAAAGTAGCCCATATTTATTAAGGTGACAATGCTGCATACAAGCAGATTATTTGTTTCTGTAGAACTGGAGGAATGTTTTACCTAGCTCTACAAACTCCACGCCAGAAAGTCAGTTATTATAAGGGATGTGACTACCACATGGAGATAAAGAAACATCGCAGGGTTACGCAGAGTATTTGGTAAATAACTATGGGGTGGGGCAAACGTCTGGAAATATAAGCAATTGTTTTATATACATATTTTCTTTCTTCTAATTTTCATAATAAGTTTATTTTCAGTGCCTATATGGATTCGGCATTAACAACAGCTGAACGCACATATATTGTTCTCATGTACGCAAGACAGTGACCCTCACAAAGTGAAGTAGCTGCCGAAATCTCTATGAATCCAGATTTTTGGGCCACACTGTATACAATCCAACTGAAATATTCCAAAAGTTGTATAGTATAAGTGAGAAACAAAGTTTTGGAATGAAGAGAGAGCGACGAGTTATTAATCTAATCCCAAGCAAGAAAACAAACAAAAAAACTGGAGTATAAAATGATATGAGATGTGTCTCTTTCAGAAACTGTACCAAGAATAGAACTGTTTGTTGACTAATTCGTTTGAATGCATTATGAAAAATATATAATTTTTAAATTTCTTTACTAAAAATATTGTTATGTACCAAATATTCTTTTCTTTATGACACATTAATTAATCTGTTTGTGACGTTAGTCCTATTTATTCGTTCCATTTTATCCATATATCACCGTTATTGTCGTCTGATTTCATTTCTTGAGATGGCTATTATGTCACATAGTCTATAGATTACAGGTAAACTTAGGCCTATGTAACTTCAGGAGTTAATTGGTACAGCAAATCTCTTTTCCCAAGAACTGTGTTCTACATTGATAATTTTTTCCTGATCATAACGATGAATAGCACTAAAATATAATAAATTTATATTACACAAATAGATAAAGTGAGTGTTCGACTGGCCAAGCAATAAGAGTGCTTTCCTCTATGCCAGAACTACCTGGATTTGGCGCTAAATCCTAACGGTAGCACATTCAAGTTTACCTAGCTGTAAATGGACTTTCGACTTTGCTCATGAGCTAGGGGAAAAGGCATCGAGGAAAGGAACGGGTCACATAACTTCATAAAAGCTGAACCTTTCATGGTGAAGCATCTAACGGTTAGATTCTAACCCTTCATTTCCCTATGGCAATCTCTGACATGGGACTGGCTTTATCTTTGTAATAGATCAAACAATTAATGTAATAAATGTTATCATCTTTGTAATAGATAAAACAATTAATGTGATAAATGTTATCATCTTTGTAATAAATAAAACAATTAATGTGATAAATGTTATCATCTTTGTAATAGATAAAACAATTAATGTGATAAATGTTATCATCTTTGTAATAGATAAAACAATTAATGTGATAAATGTTATCATCTTTGTAATAGATAAAACAATTAATGTGATACATGTTATCATCTTTGTAATAGATAAAATAATTAATGTGATAAATGTTATCATCTTTGTAATAGGTAAAACAATTAATGTGATAAAGGTTATCATCTTTGTAATAGATCAAACAATTAATGTGATGCATGTTATCATCTTTGTAATAGATAAAACAATTAATGTGATAAATGTTATCATTGTTGTAATAGATCAAACAATTAATGCGATACATGTTATCATCTTTGTAATAGATCACAAAATTAATGTGATAAATGTTATCATCTTTGTAATAGATCAAACAATTAATGTGATAAATGTTGTCATCTGTTTGTTGTGGGGATGGTTGTGATAAGTTTTTATACAAGCAACAATCACTCACATAGCAGATGTGAGGCTAGATGTGATAAGTTTTTATACAAGCAACAATCACTTACATAGCAGATGTGGGGTTAGTTGTGATAAGTTTTTATACAAGCAACAATCACTCACATAGCAGATGTGGGGCTAGTTGTGATAAGTATTTATACAAGCAACAATCACTCTCATAGCAGATGTGGGGCTAGTTGTGATAAGTTTTTATACAAGCAACAATCACTCACATAGCAGATGTGGGGCTAGTTGTGATAAGTTTTTATACAAGCAACAATCACTCACATAGCAGATGTGGGGCTAGTTGTGATAAGTTTTTATACAAGCAACAATCACTCACATAGCAGATGTGGGGCTAGTTGTGATAAGTTTTTATACAAGCAACAATCACTCACATAGCAGATGTGGGGCTAGTTGTGATAAGTTTTTATACAAGCAACAATCACTCACATAGCAGATGTGTAGATCATATCAAGAATTTGGTTTGGTTTTGGTTTGATTTTAACGACTATCTTCATTACACACGGACGACTCCATCAGTGCTCCGATCTCCTCCATTAGATCACAAAAGGATGATCTCAGCACAGTGCACAAACTCCGTAGCGCCGGCGTGGATCCCAATGTGTGTATGTAGGAATCACACATTCTATAATTATATTTGGTGGGTAGGTTTCTAATTGTTATTAAATGTTACCAGGACAGCCTACTCTTTACGATTTCCTACTGTCATGAGATTTTTTAATGTGCACAATTTGCACACGGCACCTCATATTTTTTCGCCCTTATCCGAGAAGGTTAGGCATCCGATCTCGCTACACATGAGAGCAGGAGGGACTATGACACTATAAGGGCAACTTGTTCTGAAAAATAATGTCCATAAAATGTATTCCCTCTACTGGGAATCGAACCGAGACCTCTACAATGCAAGGCGGACACAATTTCACTCGAAATTTAGATGCACTTGTTCCACAGTGCTTGGGTGAAAGAGGCGTTTGGGTCTAAGTCTCTGGCGTTTGGGTCTAAGTCTCTGGCGTTTGGGTCTAAGTCTCTGGCATGTGGGTCTAGGTCTCTGGCGTTTGATCTAAGTCTCTGGTGTTTGCGTCTAAGTCACTGGCGTGTGGGTCTATGTCTCTGGCGTTTGGGTCTAAGTCTTTGGCATGTGGGTCTAAGTCTCTGGCGTTGGGTCTATGGGGTGTGGGTCTAAGTCTCTGGCTTTTGGGTCAAAGCCTCTGGCGTGTGGGTCTAATTCTGTGGCGTTTGGGTCTAAGTCTCTGGCGTTTGGGTCTAAGTCTCTAACGTGTGGGTCTAAGTTTCTGGCGTTTGAGTTTAAGTCTCTGGCGTTTATGTGTAAGTCTCTGGCGTTTTGGGTCTAAATCTCTGACGTGTAGGTCTAAGTATCTGGCGTTTAGGTCTAAGTCTCTGGTTATTGGGTCTAAGACATGGCGTTTGGGTCTAAGTCTCTAGCGTTTGGGTCTAAGTTTCTGGCGTTTGAGTCTAAGTCTCTGGCGTTTATGTGTAAGTCTTTGGCGTTTGGGTCTAAGTCTGTGGCGTGTGGGTCTAAGTCTCTGGCGTTTGGGTCTAAGTCTCTGGCGTTTATGTGTTAAGTCTCTGGCGTTTAGGTCTAAGTCTGTGACGTTTGGGTCTAAGTCTCTGGCGTTTGGATCTAAGTCTCTGGCGTTTCGGTCTAAGTTTCTGGCGTTTGGGTCCAAGTCTCTGGCGTTTGGGTCCAAGTCTCTGGCTTTGTTGGATGTCTTCTCACATGTTCTAGGTGTTTCGTGGTTTTTCGCCATTGCTCACGTTACTGAATTGTGAGTGGTGGGTAGTGGGTGCTCTGATGTACTCGCACGTAAATTCTCTCACGGCATCTGAGCTATTAATAACGCAGGCTTGACGAGCTTTGTCACAAAACGGTTTGTGCGCTCTCATGTCCACTCCGGCAGGATTGCATTACATTCCTGTGCGAGTTACATTTTGTTATTTTCTCTCTCTCTCTCCTGCCCTTAGGTGGCAACGGAAAACTCATCCGAAGGTCAATGTTTACATAACTTTCACGCCGGCGCTTAACTGACGGACTATTTGGGTCACCAAACGGGACGGTCCCACATTTGATCCTAAGTGAAAGGCTAACGACGGCATTTGCACAAGATGCGAGTAATCCTTTACAATTCTAAAGAATAATAGACTTGCATATTCGAGGTGCGGAAAAATAACGAAAAAGCCAGACAAGACGGATGAATTGCGACGAGTCATAGTCTGATAACGACGATTGAAGTAAGTGGGATAGGCAAGGCAGATAATCCTCCAATCTGGCATGACATGTTGAAGTGTAAGAGACGTAACTTGACCAAGTAATAATCGAATGTTTACAGCCCAAATTTAGAAAAGTAACGTTTGAAATTTTGCACTAGATGAGTCATGCAAAATATGTCATCATAAATTTAAACGTTCAAATAAGATTGGTTGATACCTTGAGGCGAGAACAACAATTGCGTTGATTGGGCGTATGTCCCAACAACCTGGAAGAGCAGGGGTAGAAAACGTGCAAAAGGTAATACATCCATCTTTACAGCAGAATTAGTGGCAATCCTAAAAGCTTTAGAAGTAGCTGCAGAAAACCCACCAAATAAAGTAACCATTCTAACAGATTCCCTTTCAAAAGTATTAGATATCAGAAACAGAAGTGAATGTAGCAGGCCAGATATTATAGAGGAAATACTACAGGTTAATACATATCTGCACACTATAGGATGCCGTGCAACACTAACATGGATACCATCACATGTGGGGATAGTAGGAAATGAGCTTGCAGACCAAATACTTTCTTCCCATTCCCCCCCTTACCCCTACACAAAAATAAAATTTCTCCACAATACACCTTTTTTTTTTTTCCTCCCCCCAATCTTCCAAAATAAACTTCAAACCCCCCCCACCACCCACATCTCCCCCTCTAAATTCCCCCCTAACATCTACAAACATCCCTAATCCTAGTTCCTCCCACTTCCCCATCCAACATCGCCCTCCACCACCCCCACCCTCCCCCCCCACAATTACCCCCCCCCACATACCCCCACCAAATAAACCATCCCCAACTCAATTAAACACCCCATTCCCCCCCCCCTCCCCCAACCAAGAAAAACCCCTTCCCTATCTAATCATTTTCTAATAATCACTACCTCCATTTCTCCCTAACCATTTGTGTCATCTCCATAATATCCCAGGGCCTACCTAATATACCAAACTTCCCCCCCCCCATAAACCCCCCCATCATACACCCATTCTTCCTTCTTCCTCAAAACCCTAATAAACAATCCCCCTATAATTCCCCTTTACACTCCCCACCAGTACCTTCCCACCTCTTTCCATCCCCCTTCATTTCTTCTACAAAAAACAGTAACCCCACTCCCCCCCCCCCCACACCCCCCCCCCCTTCCCCCCTCCCTACCCCTCATCCCTTCCCTCCCCGCACCTCCCATCACCTCCCCCCCCCCCTTCCTTCCCTTTTCCCCCCCCAAATAAAACCAAAAAAAAAAGATTATCCCATCTTCCCTTTACAGCACCCCGCATGGTGATTACCTCCCTTCGATTGCCCCAGCCCACCTTTATCAGACCCATCTCCATCATCAACCCAATCGCCCCACCATTCCATATCTTTAATTCCCTTGAAACTCCTCACCATTCCCATATTCATCCCCCCTGCACCTCCCCTCCTCCCTTCAACGTCCCTTCCCTCCACCATTCGACTAAGCTCCCTTCTCTGATCCCTCCGTTCCCCTAACATCTTTCCCCATCTTCCCCCTTCAACTACTCTATCCAACCTCCTACATCACTTCCTCCCTTATCCATTTATTCCCCCCTAAATCCCTCCAATCATTCCCAACTAACCTTCTCTTTCACCTCACTTCCATTCATTCCTTCAAAAAAAAAAACTGACCCCGATAACGCCACCACCATCATCCCCCATACTTCAATTTCCCCAACCCCTCCCAACCCTACACCCCTCGCAAACCCATTCCTTCCACCCCTTTTCACTTTTATGCCTATCTTACCAAAACCACCACCATTTCCTCACCCCCCCCAATTCCCTTCTTTATCAAAACTATATTACTCCTATTTTCCGATACTCCCCTTTCTCATCCACTTCCCCAACTATCCGCACCTTTCTTTTCCCCTCACTAAACCAAACCCTTTTTATTTTTAGTCCCTTTACAGGAATCAAAATTCTTAAACCAGCCCAACCATTTCAAAAAAATAACTAAATCACACCCCCTTTTTCCCCTTTGTCCCCTAAATAACCAACTCCCCCACTTATGACATATCCCCACTCTTTTCAGGTTTGGCCAAACCCAACATGCAATTTCACAATTAAATACCATCCCACTAACCCTACCCTCTAAACCAAAAACCTTAAACTCACTAACCCATCATTGCAAACCAACATCAAATCCACTACATCTCTCATACTCAATGTTTAAATTAAACAATACCAAACTATTCTCTACCTAAATTCTGAACAAACTACATTAATAAAAATACTCAAACCACCCCTACGACTATTCCCAACCACTTCCTGACCCTCAACTTATCCATAATGCTATTATCTAGACCCATCAAAACATTACTTCATCCCTCTTATCCCAATCTACCTATCTGATGTATCTTTTAATCACTATAACACTAACAAAAACTTCCTTATCAAACCTTCCCTTTCTACAAACCTACCTTCTCTACCTATCCAGCAACTTTCCTATTTCCCATCTTTTATCTAATCAGGATTATTTGTTAAATCAAAACCCCAATATTCCCTATGTCTCAAATGGTCCCCACACATAAAATACACATTCCCAATTGCTTAAAACAACAAATTTGCTCTTAACCCCAAGACCACATTCAACTAAAAACTAACTACAATTCAAGACCTATCTCCATAAACTACACCATACCTTCTCATGAACACCAACCACATTAATACTACTAAAAAAAACCTACCAAAAACCCACTTTTTTTTTTACCACAAAAATAACCTATATACCCCCCATAAATTTATAAATACATTTAGAAAAGTTCCACGCCCTGGGTCCCACTCCTCCTTATGTCCTCCTCCTTCCTATCTAGAGCCTAACAAGGGGCGGCTAGCCTTTTTCGCAATTCCCCAGCACCCTACAACTATCCTACCTTTCCTCTTTTCTTCCTCTTTTTCATTTTTTATTTTTTTTTTTACATCCTCCCTCCCTTTCTCCTTTTCCCCCCTATCCCCCCTCCCCTATCCTTCCCCCTTACCCCCCCCCTCCCCCCCATTTCCCCTTTTCCCACTAAACATTTCTACATTTATTCCCTCTCTTTCATTTTTTACTTTACCCTCTTATTCCCTACCCCCCCCTCCCCCCTCCCCCCCCCCCCTAAACCCCATCCCAACCCTACCCCCCCCCCCCCCCCCCATTTCAACCCCCCCCCCCCCCCCCCACCCCCCCCCCCCCCCCCCCCCTCCCCCCCCCCCCCCCCCCCCCCCCCCCCCCCCCCCCCCCTCAATCAACAACACATATTCACCACCACCTTTCAACTTTTTTCCCCATCCAACTTAACCAACTCCAAACCAATCCAACCACCTTCTTAGCTATCCCTTAACACACAACCATTCACTATCCCTAACCCCAAAAATCCTACCAATACTCCTAAACAAGGCCCAACCACATTACTCCCCATACACACAAAACCCCCTAACACCTCCTCACTACCATAATACCCCCATACACTACACTAAACCTCAATACCCTTTCTTACCCCCCTAACCATACCCCTAAAATAAAACCCACCTCACCCCCACCTTACACCAAACCCAACCACATCCTCCCACCCCAATCAATCACACATAACCCCTCCCCCCCGAAACCAACCGCCTCGCCCAAATCCCCCACGCCTTCATCTCCAACCTTTCCCTCAAAATAAGCCCATCTATAAGCCAAGAGAGCCCCCAATTATACCCGCCATTACAATAATAACCCAATCATCACAAAATGCTAGCCAAACTCAGCACACCCACACCCTCAAACCCCGAAACACA
>JAMPIV010018697.1:0-68736 GCA_024509875.1 Oreohelix idahoensis | reverse complement strand
ACATTTGGAGAGTGCTTGGGGGTTCTTGTTAGACGGGGTGGTTGGATTTAATATTTTTTTTATCCAGCGAGTCTAGCCATTGAGGCCCCGTTTCGACAAGTGTTTGAAAAAATGTTACCTTTCCTCGTCTCCCCTAACAACGAAAGATAGTATTTATAGCCCGACCAATCGTGGTTAGTCTTTCATTTGTTGCGCTCCAATCAATTTGGAGTTTACATGGTAGGCTAATTCTGTAACGTAAGATTTTTTTCAAACACGTTATAAAAAAATTTTATGAGCAGAAATGATTCCATGCTGTCAGGCATCCCCACTATTTTATTTTGGTTATAATTTATTAATTCCTGGACTATTTGCGTAACGTTTTACATATTCTGTGTCAGCAAGCCCTAAGGAACCCAAATATCCAAATTTAAAAGAGCTACGTGGCTGCGTTCAAAATATGTATTTTCTACCTCCTGTTTCGAAGATGTGCTGTCTGGGAAGGTTAGTGTATTTTATCACTGTCCGTCTGAAAAAAAGTTAGTGCATGTAGTCTTACACGCGTGATGGCAGCATTTGTGTATCGCGCGACGCGTGTTGCATGCGTTCCTGATTTTCAGCCCTCCCTCTCTCTTTATCCTTTAGTCCATCTGTTCGTTCGTTTTGGTAACGTAGTGTAGAAAAATACATGAATGGAATTTAAAATTTAGGTCAACTTGCATATTTCAAGGTTTTTCTTAGAAAGGCAGCACATTTTATTGTGTGTTTGGGAAACGCGTGTATGTTGCAGAAGGCCTTTAATATCAACGTGAAACGTTACATCTAAAAAACCATTAATGAATTACCATGGTGAACAGGGCATAATTAGCATACAAAGCAAAACATTGTTAATATGAGGTTGCTAATATAGCCAAACACCATGTGTTACATAAAAGTCGCGTCTATCTACTGCACAAATTTTAAAAATACAGAAATGCAGCTACATCAGCAACATGACGATACAATTAAACTATAACTCTATATAATATTAGAAACCTGGCAAATGAAAACGTGTGTGGGTTTTATCCTGGGAATGGATTTTCTATTCACAATGATAGTTAAATGAAGTAATAATTGCGTAAAGTTTTAACATTTGAGGTATAGAAACACAATGAAAGTAAAACGAACGGAAGACAGAGAAAACGTGTGGGACAGGCAACCTGTCAGACAGACTAACATATAAAGACAGACATAAAGACCGGCAAATGGACAGGCAAACAGATAAATAGACAGACAGATAGATTGCCAAACGGACAGACGGACATGACAGACAGACAGATAGATTGACAAACAGCCAGACAAATAAATTGACAAACAGCCGGATAGACAGACATACAGAAGACAGACAGAGGGTCAGACAGACTAAGACGTAGATAGATAGATAGATAGATAGATAGATAGATAGATAGATAGATAGATAGATAGATAGATAGATAGATAGATAGATAGATAGATAGATAGATAGATAGATAGATAGATAGATAGATAGACTGTTTGATTAATTGCTTGATTGATTGACAGACAGATATATTGATTGACTTACAAATAGGAAGCAGGTCGGAATTACGATATGGTGGACTTTTCTTAAACATTTATTGGCGTGAAAAGGACTGCTGATTTAAAGACAACAACATTATGAACTGCCTGGCAAAGGCGAGGCACCGCTCTTTCAGCGTAGACGCAACGTCCATCTGTTTACATGTAAACGTGCGTGCGAATATAAACTAACGCGCACATAATTCATCACAACATGACAGGAAAATATTCTTCTTCGTTCACCCTCAGACGTCAACTTGAATATGTTCAGAGAAAGTAGTGGTCAGCTAGAGGTTGTTCACGTCTCCGTAGAGCTTTTCCAGGAATCGCTCTGGTGATGGCCATATGTGCTGTCTATTGTTCCTCATATGTTGGGCACCTCTGAAGCAGATGTTCAGCAGACATTTTATCGATGCTACAGTTACACTCATCAGTAGTTCCTATCTTTAGCTTGTTGAATAGATGGTATCCCAATCTGTTGTGACCTGTGTGAAGTGTGAAGATTATCACTTGTTCACTTCTGCTGAACTGGTAATATGCATCATTTTTTTGTTGATGGCCTGGATGCTCTGCTTCTCTCTAGCTCCTGTATCTGTACTTGATAAAACTCTTGGCCTCTTTATAAGTTAGTCCTGACAGGGACAGAATTATGTTGTACTCATTCTGGTGCATGTCATGATAAAAGTTAGTTGCTTATCCTTTACAGGACGTGGCAATCAACCCCAGCTTTTATTGGCTGTTTGTGATTTTTCTAGGCAATATTTTTTTTTCATTCAGTAGTTTGCCATTGCTTTCTGAACAGTACGGCGCTTATACCATTGTTAAAAATCCACACAAAGCGATCTGCTACCAAACCGCCTGCAGCTGGTTTCGAATCTGGTATATCTGGATTATGAAACTGCGTTCATATCCATTAGGCCACAGACGCCGACATGTCATGACATGTCATGATTATCATGTCATGATAGCGGCATTAAATTCTCCTGTGGTTTATTTTATTAATTTCTATTCTATTTAAACTGGACAGATCTTTGTAGTCACACTTACCAATATGAATTAGCTATCAAGCTACGGAGCAACCCGTCAAAAAATAACACAGGAAGAAGTGAAAAAAGTCAATAGAATGAAACTGCACTAATTAACTTACAGCTCTCTTATCACAACATCGTTTGTATCTGTGCGGATATCTTTTAAAATCTTGCCCTGGTACGTGTTAAAAACACAACAAAATGTTTTAAACAAACCTATCATTACTACGTCTGCAAATTATTATTTCAGGGCATATCGAATTGGACGAATAAATCGACTTTGTTGCAGAAAAATATGTGTAATGTGAATATTGCACCACGAAGAAATTGTAAGACCTGCGAGTTCTGTCAATGGGTGTTTAATTAAGTTTTCATAGTGCAATGCGCGCCAGTTCCCTTCACGTTAGTGGGAATTATTTATGTTGGTTACATATCACATTGGAAGCCGCGGTAGGATAGTGGTTAATGCACTGGCTTCCTAGCTCAGTGGTCTATGGTTCGATCCCCAGATGATGTGGGATTTTTTAGGCTGCAAACAGCTCCTGGGTCGACCCAGCCCCAATTGGGTACCAGAACAACTTCTGGGAAGGTTAAGGCGGCCGGCGTGATGCTGATCACATCACCCCTAGTGTGCCGATGGTCAAGAAAATATGGGCCTAACACCATATTCCCAATATGCCTCAATGGGCGTGTAACGGGATCCTTTTCCTTTATCTTTTACATATCACTTAAATCATAATAAATCCCTTTAATGCGTCGATTTGTGTAATTTACGCATATTCTGATATTTAACTGATCTTTGATGATGATTAATGTTTAACTGTATGTGATCATATTCAATATTTAACTGATCTTTGACGACAATTAGTGTTTAACTGTATGTCATGATATTCAATGTTTAAATGATCTTTGACGATGATTAATGTTTTGCTGTATGTGATGATATTCTTCTTCTTCCTCGTTCGTCCTGAAAAGGACGTTGGTTGCGTTGTGACTGTTTACGCCGGAGCTGCGATATCTGCGCCTTTCGGCTGACACATCCGACTTCAGCACGGCATTTTTTGGGACCGGGTTCGCCTTCCCTCTTCGATCCCTACTCTCTCAGCCAGACTGCAGTGATGCAGCCTGTTTCCAGGACCACCACGTGGAGGTGGAGTAGGGTCTTGGTCAGCTCTGGTTTGCTGACCCTGACGCAAGCAGTCAAGCTATGAGTCCGCTGACTGCATTCTATATTGCTGCATCTTTGGGTCCCCGATGAAATTCAATAATTGTCCTGTGATCTTTAACTGATCTCTGACAATGATTAATATTTAACTCGTATCTGGGAAGCGTAGTGATTATTATTTACCGGGTGTATACAGTGGCGACGGCATTTGAGGATTTTTTTACTTGGTTGGATTTAAAGATGAGGACATTTGAAGGATGTTCGACCACTTAGCCGACCCAGCTGCAATGAAAATCGGCGAGATTTGCCTGAATGGCGATTTGTACAAGAAATAAATGGGATACTCACAGTAAAATCAATGAAAAAAATAATAAAACGAGATTATCGCCTCGAGTATTAGCGGGCGTACGCAAAAAAAAAAAAAAAAAAAAAAAAAAAAAAAAAACTCGTATCTGAAGATGATTATTATTTACTTCGTATGTGACGATGATTATTATTTACTTGGTATCTGAAGATGATTAATATTTAACTTACATCTGAAGATGATTATTATTTAACTTGTATCTGAAAACGATTATTGTTTAACTCGTATCTGAAGATGATTAACATTTAACTCGTATATGATGATGATTATTATTTACTTTCCTATCAGAAAATGATTATTATTTACTTCGTATCTGAAGATGATTAATTATTTACTTCGTATATGAAGATGATTATTATGTACTTCGTATATGAATATGTTTATTATTTACTTCGTATCTGAAGGTGATTATTATTTACTTAGTATCTGAAGATGATTATTATTTACTGCGTATATGACAATGAATACCGTTTATATTGTATCTGACGATTATCAAAAGTTAACACGCAGATGATGATGATTATATTCTAAGGAATCAACCATCCAGTATAAACTGCCCTGTCTTCTTGACTTGAACACAGAAGGGAAGAGAAAAGTGTGAAGGCTAAAGAAAATTAAAAGAAGAAACGATAGAAGCGTAGGCCAAGCCCACTGGAACATCATGGAAAAAGATCTAACCACTATGCCGAGCAAGAGATAAAATGAATAAATTAACTCGGCGAGTCATGTTTTACGGGACGGTGGTCCAAGAGACAAGAAAAGACAAGGTCCTCAACCAGACGATATACGTCATAGCCTTGAAACCTAGTCCCTGCAGACCTGAATGGAACAGTCCCAGTTGCGATGGTTTGGTCATGTCTGAGGAGTGGGAGAAGACAGCTTCGTTTTGGCGAGGCGCGCTAGGTTTAACCTAGACACATAGTCCGTTGGTTATATTAGGGAGCATGTCCAAATAGAAAAGACCTTGCGGTCTGTTTCAGTGCATAGGCGCTACCACGACAAACATGGGAGACCAAAAGCCAAGGATCCAGACCCCAGAACGACCCAAAGTTTACTGGGAGGACAACATCAGACAATCTCTGAAGGACCGAGGATTGGACCGGAACCAGTCAAAGAGGAAGACAGCCGATAGGATAGCATGGCTCTCTCTTTCTCTCTCTCTCTCTCTTGCTAATATCTACACCCCACGGTAGAAGAGAAGCGTTAAGGAAGTAATTGTTTATGTTTTGCACAAATAACAAGATTACTGAAGACATTAAACAAATTTCCCAGATTCCACAGCGTATTCTAGTCCAGGGAATAGACGATTAAAAAATGCAGGTATCTCTGGATAAAACTGAAATATCGATTGAGAGAATAACAATTTGATGATGCACTGATGACAGATGCAGACAAATGTCATGCTAAACCACTTGCAGGTTACAATTAGGATATTCTTATTTAGTTCTGTAGCAGATACTTCCGTTAGGGAATGTAGTATTAGAGACTGCACTTTGTCAAGCTTTATGAGGTGGGGTGACCAGTTTCCTTCCTTGCTGCCTTTGCTTTCCCTAACTAATAAACAACAAGTCTGGTACCTATTTACAGCAAGGCAGCCTGGAGCGTGACGCTAGGCTGCTCAGAAAGCATGATACAAGAAGGAAATATAATTACTGAAAAAACGATTACTACATATCTTCAGAAAGGGGCAAAACGATTTAAAAAAATAATGATAAGGATGGATGACAGACAAAAAAAAAAAAAAAGAAAAAAGAACATACAATCGAATATTTAAAGTTTCGAAAACGCATTGCCCTGACATAGTAAAAAATAAATAAAAAAATAAAATAAAAACACGTAATAAAAAAAAAATGTGAATGACAGATCGAGTAAACTTAAATTCCAGAAAGGAAAATTAATAAAATAGCAATGTTTGACAGAGGGTTAAATAAGAAAAACTAGTTTTAAAAGAACGTGGTGGCTATTTAATCAGACAACGTAAACACCAGACACGAACAGTTCGATGGACGAGAAAATCCTTTTGTAACCGCAGCTCGCTGGAAGTACACAACGGAAAATTACTTTCTCGACTTCCGTTTAGTCGGAGCTCCCAGAATGGAAACCTCTCTAACATCTTACTTTTGTCATTCTATATGGTCTGTTAGGTTAAGGAAACAGAGAAAGACGGGAAAACGAGACAGATAGAGGCCGGAAGAGAGAGAGAAAGAGAGAGAGAGAGAGAGAGAGAGAGAGAGAGAGGGGGGGGGGAGAAGGAGGTGATGAAATGGAATGTAATCACACTCTCATTTTCTTTAATTTTTTTGTTTTTTTTTATTTTTAGGGAAACTCCGCGCATTGTAGAATTCTTGTTTGTTAATATTCTTTGCGTCGCCAGTGTTTGTAAAGATAGACAGACAAAGGAAGCGAGCTGGTGAGAGAAAGATAAATAAAAAAGACAAATAAAAAAGAAACCACAATTTTTTCATGAACAGCGACAATCAATACATCGCTTGTGTTTGGTACAGGAAAAAATAAATTATCATGCAGGCAAATGGATTATTAAAATCCACTAATAACAACGGTGAATCAACGAAACAAAAAATTATATTGTACATCAAGACTCTTAGAATGATTAGCAGTCGATCGAAATATGGTTTCAAGCTGTGTGTTTTTTTGACCCGCTTTCTATTGGGCATTGTAGCAAAGTTGTATGGCCAATGAGAAACCAACAAATTGAGGAACATTTCTGGCGCTTTTATTAGTGCGCTTAATATGGTAATTAGTGGCGCACTTTTTTCTGCTCATGGATGTATGTACATCTGTGCAAAGTGGCAGGCAGTTATTTATAGACACATTGCAAAATGAGAATCTAAACTGAGTACTGTAATTATATTGCGAGACATTACCTTAAAGCAGCGTTTCTCAAACTGTTTGGTTTCAGGACCCCATGAATTCTTAATAATTGTTGAGGACCCCACAGAACTTTTATGTATGTGGGTTGTACAGTGAGAGAATGACAGTGAAAAAGGCAAGTAACTTCTTAGATTATTATGAAAATAGTTGTTAGCTTTGACTTAGCGACCCCCTGACAGGGTCTCGAGGACCCGCAGGAATACGCGGAAAAACCTTTGAGAACCATTGCCTTAAAGCAATAATGACTGGTGTTTGTTAATAGAGATTGTGAAAGAGAGTGAATACAACAGGTGAACTAAATGTTGTTTAGCGTATGTTTTTATTCTGAATGCAGATGGCGTTATCGTATTTTATTTGCACTGCACACCATATTCAACGGAACAAAGTAGGTCATATCATTTATAATGTTACTTTGTACGGCTCGTAATGGGTTGAGGTGAGTCTCTCTTCCTTTCTACCTTCACCTCATAACCTGGGTAGCGTTGGAGCGCCACTTTTAGTGGGATGTTTTATAATTCGCTCCCTCATTTGTTTGTCATTGGTACGCATCCTCATCATCATCATCATCAACATAATCATCATCAACATCATCAACACAATCATCATCAACATCATCATCATCATCAATATCATCAACATAATCATCATCATCATCAACATAATCATCATGAACCTCATCATCATCAACATCATCATCATCAACATCATTATCATCAACATCATTATCATCATCATCATTAACATAATCATCATCAACATCAACATCATTGTCGTGGTTGAGTTAAAGTGTAAGAGTAGTTTGTCGAGTTGGACAATAGTAGTGAAATCGACAAGGGATAGTGGACTGACAGAGTTATAGATTACACGTAGATAAGGTGTAAATAGTAGGTGGACTTGAAACAACCTGGAAAAAGATTTATTAAATTTATCTCTCTCTCCAAGCCTCAACTCACTTTTATAGTCTAAGCACCTCCTGCTCTTCCTCTTTTCTCTGGATAATAAATAGAGACTATAGTAAAGAGCTTGAAAACAAGGTTAATTATGGATGGAAGGGTCGTGAACAGCGCATTAATAAATGAGTAAAATTTATTAAATGAAGAAGCATGTATGAAAATAATGCATTTCATCACAAACAACATAAAATTACATCAATAATCAAAAATATGCAAAATACACCAACGAACACACAGACCACCGATCATAAAACCTGTAGAACACAGAGAAATGAAATAAGCTGAGTGTCAGCCCGTCCGCTTTCGTGGGACCATAGGTGCTAGCTCCAGAAAAGTGTCTTTACGTAAATATATACTCCATGTGTGATGGAATTAACCTGTAAATCTAATGTAGGCGCTAAACGTTGGTGACCCCTAATTGCGTGAGGGGGGCTGGCCGCTCCTAAGTGCGAGGTTCTACATAACCCAGTAATACACCAGACGAAGTTACTTGAGGACAAAGAGTCCCAGGCGCTCTTATCCGGCATTAGAATTGGCTTGCGTACTGGGTGTTAAATCCGGTTTGGGCTGGTTTGGCTGTGGTTTGACTGAGTGCCCCGTTTAGGCACACAAAGGCTGGTGATTTAAATTCTGCTCTAGACGCTGGGCTGATTGATATGCTGGAAGCCGCCATGCTCTGACTGGCGATCAATAGGCGAGTAGGAGACTACTACTGCAACCGATGATTTCAGATTTAGCGTTGGCTCGTTACACTGCGTGAGCTTAACTTGGCGTTGACAAAGGGTTTTGGTTCAGGAATGGGGTTGACAACTTGTGACGCTAGCTGTATTCAGAAACCATCTAGATCGAAGAGAATATGACGTTCTTCGCCTGACTGGAGTCTGCTCTAGCGATTCGGTATCCCTGAAACTGAGACCCAAAAGAGACACCCTTTATATTAAGCCAACAATAAAATCACACTAACGTTATATAACCAGTTATGCTCCGCTCCTTCCACTCTATCAGTTATCAGCATGTGCCCGCACAGGCGTAATATATTGTGTACACCCAGGTACCTGTCAGTAAAGGTTCTGACAGCAAAAACTACTCCTCTTCTTTCAACTAAACATACAGGAAACGTAACCTTGTAGTTACAGTTGAGTGGATATGCTTATTCAACTTACAACCATTTAAATGAATTTACATAAACAGATTACAGCATGAGACATTACAACATTAAATCATATGCCCCTTGGGGGAAAAATATTAATATCCCACCAAATGAATACATAGAAAATGCAATGTTCTTGCTATAATAATACCGTTGTGACTGAACATAAGATATAATTATATCTATGGCGGGTGTCTGCTTTCTGTGAAAGTTATGGCTACAGTCTAGCTACACAATTAAGCATATAATGATTCTCCCCCAGCCACTAGAAGTTTCTATTAAAAAAAGGAATAAGTGACTATGTCCTATAATTCAGAGTTATAGTGCCTGTATCTCACTATTCAGTGTGAAGTGAATAATCCACACCTCTGACATTTTCTTACAGAAATGACAGTTAATTCTGCCGACTCTTAACCCATGGTAAGCATTGTATGGACTGAGTCTACATTATCACTGAATTAAATTACTAGGAGAAGTCCTCAGAAATGAATTCACGTCACTTTCCTATCAGATATATATAAAAAGCTAACATGATATATCATATATAAGATATGTCTACCCACCCCGAAAAATGACAAGAACATAGGCAAACACATTCTAGTTCTGCTGTGCTAACTCTGCCTTAGTCTCATATGGTCATCTACGGACCAGGAAATCTTTACGAGTGTGTTTGACTTATTAAAACTCTCTAGATTTACAGTTTACAAACAACGCTACTAGGAATACCTGGCTGGCCTATTTCTGCAGATGTTTCGGCGTAGAACGTAATCATTAGTAAGACAAAGGTTATTCTAAAGACTACATCAGAGACAACAGCCGCCAGAAATTTCCCCAGATAGACATAATATTATGATAACTAATGCGTTCTGAAGGCCAAACACAGAGACCACCCGCAGAAGTTACCTCCCACAGACAAGCCGTTTCTTTCACAGAAACCCTTTCGCTCGTTCAAACACTTTAAGCGTAACAGAAATGTTTCTCTGGTCAAACGAACCACAGGTGCGTTTAGGTAACATTACGTTATATGACCGTCTGCTGGTCCAGTGGGCATTTTTATTCTGAAGGCCAGAACGTAAACAAACCGTGGGTGGGATTCCGTAGGTAGAAAATGAAAGAAAAGAAAAATACAAAATGACGAGGAAACCAGGACATTAAAAAAGTAATAACATATGGAACGGAATGGTAAAATAAATTAACAGTCACGATGACAATCATCATAATCTTCATCAACATCATCATCATCAATCTCATCAACATCATCATCATCATCAACAAAACTATCATCATCGTCATCATCAACCTTATCATCATCAATATTTTCCTTATTGCTCCCTATGGAGCATGGAACCACTACTACAGCAGCTGGCCCTACTACAGAAAGCCTGCACGATACAGTCACGTGATCTTACAGCAGTGGTTTCTGTAGTAATTTATTTGACATGATGAGGCGGACTAGCCAATGCATAACTTTATATTAGTAGCTTTGTATGAGTTACCATGGAAACATCAGTCAAAGTCTTTGTTTGTCTCTTACGAGACCCCCGTGGAACTACACGGGGCCCATGCCCGTATACATTTCTGCGAAGGACTTTATTGTGGATTTATGAATATTGTTTTGCTCACAGTGTCTTCAGTCAACGAAAAGACTATAAATATATACATTACAATTTATATCCGCACTAGGTAAAGTGATATTTTATAGAACACGTCTTTGTCCATGGAAATATGGAAGAGAGTTCTTCAGTGTTATATAGAGCCAATCCTGTCGAAGATATGGAAGTGAGCCATGGACAATCAGTAAACAAGAACGACAATTGTTGTACGCTACAGAGATGTGGTTTTACAGAAGAAGTTTCAGAATACCATGGAAAGCAAGAAGGAGTAAAGATGGTGTCCTGAAAGAAGCTGCCGCACAAAGAAGCTGCCGCACAAAGAAGCTTGCTTATTACTCACACTAACATGAAGCAATTCACTTTCTTTGAATATGTTAAACCAGAAGAAAGCTGAGGTATATTGTGACAATAGGAAAGATGGATGGAAAGAAAAATAAAGGACGAGAATGAGAAAAGATAATTGACCATTTGACATCATGACATGGAAGCGAGTCAACAACAGAATAGATAAACAGTTCTGGGGACAGTAAGTTATGGAAAGACATGATCACCTTCGCCAATGGGCATGGCACTTAAAGAAGACGAAGACTGGTTGAAACTGGCTGAAACTAATCTAGAGGTGTAAATATGTATAGGAAAACTAAACTGAATGAACAAATGGAAACTGGTACTTATGTCCATTCAAATTAGGAATGACATTTATAGTCCATAATAAACTATGATACAGATGTAGACATTCACATAAAGGTACTTAGATAAATTGTTATCAGATCTTAACGTCTTTTATACCTGGACATGCCCCTAATATAACCGACTAGGTTGAAAATGATGCGCCGCGCTAAAAAGAGGCAACATTTTATTTAAAAAAAAAAAAAAAAAAAACATGAAGGTACTATGTCCAGGGTGATTGAAGAGTCACTGTCTATTTTTAAATCTTCATTCTTATCCAATTGTATAAAACAACCATCACAATATAGATAATTTACTGCCATTTTTAATCACATAAAAAACTATGTCACATTAAACACAGCAACCGTTTATAAAAGTCTGTAGCTTTATGGTTGTTGTTTTTTGTTGCTTGCGTAGAATAGAAGAACTGAAATGGAATGGCAAAGTCACTAATGAAGAACTGATGACAAGAACCAGACAAGTGCCAGTGGAACAAGAGTTGAAAAGAAGACGCTAGCGATGGATAGGACACACATTGAAGAAACCTGTTGATAGCATTACAAGACCGTCCTTGTTCTGTAATCCACAGGGAAAGAGAGGCAGAGGTAGACCAAAAAACACACGGAGAAGAGAACTGGATACAGAGGTGAAAATGATGAGGATAACATGGAAAGAACTTGAGCAGATGGCACGTGACAGGAGGACTTCTCATGTGTTTGTTGAAGGCATATGCTCTGTGGGGAGCTAAAGGGTATTGATTGATTGATTGATTAAACACAGCAACTCAGGTGAGATTCAGTTTGTTCAACACCTGATTTCATATCTCGCTTCATGTTGCGTGATAAATTCTCGCAACATCATTTTATTACAATATCTATTTTATAACGCAAGGGCAACAACTGCTTGAAATTTATAGTTACTTTTCTCGGTAAGCATTTGTCTTCTCGCGTTGGTATCGAATGCAGTTGAGTTTGAGCTGTGGTCATTTTGCGCTGGACTGCGCATGACTTGTCTTGTTTCTTGGTCGATCGGTTTCCGCCCACCACTAGTGGAGTGAGCGATTTGGAATGGCGAAAGAGATGCCTCGTTGAAGAGGGGATCTCCGCTTTTTTTTGTTCTGTCAGGGATGTGTAGTCCTCTTATGGATATTTCGTTTATTCGAGATAATACCTCTAGTGTATTTGCACATGCCGGGAGGCATAATATTTCTGTGTATTTCCGGAAGGCAAGGTAAATTAACATTTTCATTAACTCTATCGATTTTTGGTCGTGAACGATTCGATTCATAGCCTGTCTTCGAAAGTCGTCGTCACGAGACGTTTTTTCCCAGCTCACATGTCGCTGCATTGTACTGCATCGGTTGATGCAGGTACCAAGGACCATTACTTGCTACTTTGTTAAATGAACTAGGTTTGGAAAACCTTTATTATCTAGAGGATATTTTTGAGGACATTATTTATACTTCGGCAGACGTGTCTGTCTTGCTGAAGTCAAACTAAGGAGAGTGAACTGATCTCATACATCTGGTTATCTCCTGGCTGTTATAGAAAAGGATGGAGTTTTCCACCTGACTACATTTACAGCACTTTGAAATATAACATGCATCTGACTCATCATTGTAATGCTGTCTACCGTCTATTGCTGTATTGAATGTTGCTGTGATAATGACTGTTTGATGTGTCTACATATTCGCGTAACCATTTTGTCACTGTGGCGTCCACAATAAATAATGAAGAAAAACGTCAACGGCTGTTACAAGAATCATTGACTTTATACGTCGTGAGTTTACTGACGTCCTATGTGGATTGCCCTGTTATTTTTGTATGAACATTGTTTTGACTGAACACATCTGCACACCACACAAAACCAGACATGCGGATACCATCCATCATCATATGGCATCACGCATCATTTGGTGGCCAGTGATAACTCTATTCTGTAACTTGAATTTACTGACCATCTTAGAACTTATTACGTTATTTTGTTTCTGAGAGTTTAAAAAAAAATTGTTTATCAAATGGTATTTAATGCACAGTGATTTAAAATGTGTTTTATGTATATCAGGTAGACACAAATGGGGATAAACATTTGAAAATAGTAAGTGACTTTTTAATCATCCTATACAATATGTATGGATTAAAGTGAAGACAACATTTATCTCTGTCTTAAGATTAAGATCTAAAGTAAAAATTATGTTCTCCGCTTGGGTTCACATACAGAACACCTGGCGGTTTAAAATTCAACATGGTCAACAAACAGGCCATAAGTTTGTGATTCTATCGATACTGCCAACTTAAGACGGTTGTGATATTTAATTCGTTTTCTTTGTCGCTCTTCATTAAGCATGAAACCACCACTGTAGCTGCCCAACTTGCAGGACGCTTGTACCACAGTATTCATGTACTCTTGCAGTAGTGGTTTTTGTAACAATTTGTTTGACTTAATGTGGCTGATATCCAAATGCATAAATCTATTTTTAGTCGCCGCTCGTGACCTGTTTGACATACCAGTAGTCTTATTTTGTCTTTAATCCTGGAGACACCCCCCCCCCCTTTTATACCCCCAGGCAACAGAAGTAATTTAGCTGTATCCCCCTACATATTAACTGTCCAAGTGAAGCGCCCTGTAACGAACAATGAAATAATCCCGTCAGATTTTCGGAAAACTAAGGGAAATGCGCACATTGCACCACGAAAGATACAGTGAACCCCCCATTAAAACAGCACGCAGGTCTTTCAAACTCTTTTTGGTGGTGCATTGACCATTGACCTTAAGTCATAATAAGTTTTGACGACACAGATCCAGTGAAGATGAAATATAATGGACAGGAATGAAATGACAGGAGAATTAGTGTCGTCATCGGGACATGCCGCAGAAAGAACACAACATGGTTATTTCCCTTCATATATTTTGACGGGCTACTTGCTCCTATAAACATATTGTCCTAGACACTATTGCCCCGTTAAAACTGTTTGACGGTCTGTACCAGGCATTTATGAGACAGTCATCAAGATCTTTTAGTACTTCTGTATTTGGCTGTATTTTGAGGCCTTATTATTTCAATATATTGCATACTTACCCCGTAGAGTTCTGGGGGGGGCTCAGGGGAAGCAAAGTAAGGATAGGGCTACTGCTCTGTCATGCAAGTCGTAAAAGGCGACAAAATGAGGTTGTACATGGGTATAGCAACTTCATTATGTAAAATTAATTGTTACAAAAACCGCCACTGCAGAAATCACAAATACTTTGGTGCAGGCTTTCTTGCAAGGTGGCCAACTGAAGTGGTAGCCCGTGATAGACAGTAAGCACAACAAAATGATGACCGATGATATATACCTGACTAGTCACGTCATACAGTCACGCCATACAGTCACGTCATACCTCTTAAGCCTACGTCAACAAAAATCGCTTCATCACAGATCTTTTATAATATTTTGACATGCGCCGTAATATAACCGACAGACCTTGTGTCTAAGTTGAACGTAGCGCGCCTCACCCAAACGAAGCAAAATTTCTATTTACAAAAAAAGTATGACTTTTGTTAGGAACCTCCTTTGTCTTACCGTGCGTAGGTCAATGTATTTTGTTAGTCTGAACTTCTCCTGCTTATTTTATCGGATTAACATGACGCAGTTAGCACATTCACTTTGTATTATATTTTGTTTCAGTGATGAGTCAGAGAGATAGTTGAGCACTGTACCATAATACACTTTCTAATAATTGACTTGACCTTGATCAAATGTCACTGAGCGCCAGCTCTTCCTGACCTATTTACGAGGTCAATTCTTGGTCCGAGAATTCTGCTGTAATTCTCCCAGTCTCCGTCACGATCGATAACTGCAAAATTGTTGGTAAGTCAATGTTTGTTGGGTGTAACAAAATTGTTACTTTCACGACTGCTTCAAGTTGACAGAATTGATAAAGCCAGAAGTGAATTTGGAAGGTGGCAACCAAGTTAGAGTTGAGTCAATTCCTAGCGCGTAGGAGAAAAGTCAACAGCAGGGCGCCACTTGGAAGTCATGACCCAAATTGGCCGATACTGTTATTGTTAATCAGAATTGACCTTACTGCACTCCGGGCAAACCCATAGGTGCTCAGTCTCCCTCAGCAAATGTCGAAGAGATGAATGCTAATTGTACCTGTAGCAAGCTGGTTGTACACACGACGGATGCATCCTCTCTCACGTCCATTTCTGCTAGTCTCACGTTTGATGCCAAACTCGAACAGTCTTAGCCTTGTTGATTCATCCATTGCAGTGTCATTATCAGCAAGCGATCATTAATTGTCCTTAGTATCTCTCCCTTATCCATGTTCAATGTCCCCACTATGAGTGCTCTCGAGCGCCATACCTCTTAGCCACTCCGACCCCCTTAATTATTTCAGACATATACAACGCAATCGAACGTGCAACGGAAAAGTTTCCATCAGATTATTGTAAAGACAGACTAAAATACGAAAAAAAAAACAAACAGACATAACTACTTTTGCGTAAGACAAATGCGAAATAACAAAGTAGATGTTAGCGAAAATGATGATGGTGATGTAAGTAATAAAAGTGGTGATTATGGGTGTCATAAAGATAATGATGACGATCACCATGATTGTAATGACAAAGGCAATAAAAATGGTGACAATCGTAATGCTGGTCAAAATGATAACAAAATGAGCAAGACTGCATTAAGACGGCTGTAAACGGTGGGTTAAAAAAAATATAAAGATTAAAAAAAAGAGTGTAATACTTCTTACTAGGACAAGTGATACATAAAATTACATATGTTACGGCCAGAAACAGGAACAAACGAACAAAAAACAGAAAGAAAAACAAGCAAGAACTAAGTGAAAAACAAGAAATGGCAATGCAGTGTAAATAAATAAAAAATAAATATGATACAACTCGTGAACTTAACATGGCCGGTTTCGTTGCGGTGTATATGCAAAATGGCTTCTACATCCGGGCATTAACAGCAGTTAAACAAAATAATTAAAAAACAAGTGCAGAGAAAACTTGAAATGAAATAATAGAAAAGTAAATAAATAAAAACTGGGCGAGGAAACGGATAGTGAGAAGAGAAGTGAATAAAAAGAAATAGTGTCATAAATCGAGAAGACAACGATGTTACTTGACTGAAGATTGGTTTTAATTATAATTTACCTTAATGAATATGACGATAAACGTGCTGAAAATGACAATACCAGTTAAACAGAATAAAGACAAACCTCACGCTTCAATTCAGAAATCGTCGTCCTTGACAACCTATTTAACCCTTTTGCCCCCAGTGACACTCCTGTTCGTAATTGCCCTGGCGTTTGTTGACCTAATCTGCACTGTAGTGTAATAGAAAACATTTTTGTCATAGATTTTGAAGAGTTTTCCCCCATTCTGTCACTGTTTTCATATCCAGCGAATAAAGACGTCAAGACACATTTTAAAACAGTGAGTGTATTTTTCTACCTCCATCTGTTACCAGATAGAAACAGCTGTCTCTTGTGTATTCTAATTTACTTTATAATTAATGATATTCATGCAGGGTGTGTTGCTGTCGATAGTAATGTAGGACAGCATTATTTTAGGGCAGTAGTAATGTGCACCGGCAAAAGGATACATCCATAATAATATAGGAGGGATCCCGTTACACGCCCGGGACGTGTGTGACCGCTTGGCATACACTCAAATTAATACGTGTTAAAAACCAAGTAAAATGAGAAATAACAACGTTAAAAGCAGTTAAGACATTTGTGCACAAAATACAGTATCACTCAAAGTTCACGGCTTCGGGAAAAGTTGTCCCAGAACAACAAAGTAATAAGTGCCTGTTTATTGAGTGGAAAATTTTGGGAAAATGTTGGGAGAAGTTGCAAGTCATGGGTTTTTCCGTTGCTAGAGTGAGAGTCGTGTGCATAAAAGTCGAAAAACTGAGGAAACGGAGTGCAAAATGTAGATGTTTGGTGCCGAGTGAAAAATAAAGCATCGTGTGAAAATTGGCGGGAAAAAAGAGTGGGCAGTATATAAAGAGGAGACTTGGGCGATTTGACAGGAACCCAGGACTTGTACAGATTTTAGGAGTCGTTAGGCGAGAGAATTTTTACAGAACTTCGTCTTTGAGATTATCAAGACAAGTTGTTTTTTTAACTTGAGAAGTTTTTTTCAAGTGAGCCTAGTATGTTAAAGTAGACAGTTTGTATTTTACCCTGTCAGATATATTATTCCTGTGGATATAATTTTCATTTTGTTTTGGATATTCACTACTTTGGGTAAGAAAGAAATACGTGCTTCATTATTGTGCCAATGACATTTTGCTGTTCCAATCACGTTAATAAAATATATTCTATTTTTCTACATTGCTGCGTTTTCCTTGAAACATTACGGTTGGATTATTTGATTAAACCACTATACAAGACATTGCTTTTCACTAACCATAAAAAAGGTACGAAAGAACCCTGGGTTAAGGAAGAATAAAATAAGGTCAAGTATTTCCATCTCAGGCGGTCAGACCTGTAACGACTTGAACTAAGAAACGTACAAGAGTTAGCGCTCTTCAAAATATTTACCTGCGGTCAACCATTAACGGAACTGACCCGGTCAGCTGACGGACACACACACATTCTTTTCATTGATGCCGCGACCTGCGCACAAATAGCTGCACGGTCACACTTTACTACTTGATGCCGTAACCAGTTCGCTCTAGCGCGGTTACACTTACTACTTGGCGCCGTGACTAACCTTTTTTCGTTAGTGGAAGCATACTACAAACATTTACGGCGCGACCAGCCCTTTTCGTTTGTGGAAACATACTCATTTTGGCGAGCGGACAGCTACATTTTTTTAGTGATAGCAGACTGGCCTAATCACTATTAATCACTATCATGGATCCACAAGCGTTGCAACAGCAGCTTGATCAGCAACAACTACTGCTACAACAGCAACAACAACAACATTTAATAAATATACAGCAACAGCAACAATCAGTTCTACCAAGTCACACACCCCTTCCAGACGACGCAGAGCCAGCTATGATTGCTCTACAGAAGATTACGGAAACGTTAGGTAATGTAGACCATTTCGCCAAGTACCAACAGGTCCGAACTGTCGTAACTCCATTTGCTGGGGATGCTAAGTCTTTCAGGAAGTGGCTAGTGGACATGGACAAATTTGCTTCTCTAATAAACGCTGCGTGTGATGAGGACCGCAAAAGAATAGCTTACCTGTCTTCAGATTCTTTGGTAACCGATTTTCTCCGTCGTAGATCTAAAACATATCCCAATGAGACCTTTGATTCACTAAGGAAAGAGCTTGTACAACGCTATAGTGATATAACCGATGGACAACATGCTTGGACTTTACTTCGCAAAATACACCAAGACAGACACGAACCAGTGCAATCCTACGCAGATCGATTACTCAACTTGGCTGAAGAAGCTTTTCTAGACGGGAACATCCCTTCCCAAGAGCTTGAAAGACATTTAGTTGGTATTTTTATTGACGGATTAAACGCGGATAACCTTAAACTCCATCTTCTTAGAAAAGATACAAAGACCATAACAGAGACCATTCAACTAGCGGTGAATGAAGAAAATGTTCGTAAAAGGTTCCAGCAACGAATTGGCAGGGAACCAAAACCAGACCATTCCGACGAATTCCATGAGCCGATGGAAATTGGCCACTCAAGACCACATTGGAGTAGGAACAGCTCCCACAGAGTCCATTCAAATTATAATCATCCCAACCAACATGCAGGACAATCTCATTCTCATCAGCAACCCAGAAGACATCAACAGAATGTGCACCAGGTTACTGCCCTTACTTGCTTTATTTGCAAACGCCGAGGACATACTTCTCACGAATGTACACAAAAACAGAGTTACAGTCAATACAGAGCACATCCGCATCAGTATGAGAACCACTCACCACGTTATTATTATGCAAATGGTGATCAACACAGACCTCACCCACAACGAAATCAGGCCTTCAACCGAAGCCAGCCCAGATCCTACAACCAAGGTCAGGGAAACGCTTATGTCAGCCGATAAATGAGACTATTCGGTATGACCACAACAGACATAACTTTAACAACAGTTATGAACAAAGGTCCTACACCACCAAAAATAAACCTCAACATCATGGTACCGATTGCAAACTACAGCTAACAGAAATCAATCACATAAATTTATCGCCTGATCCCAGTTCATGCTTGATATCCATCAATAACAAAAATTACAGAGCTCTGATAGATACTGGAGCCACCATTAGCTTGATGAGAGAGCAAATATACCTACATATTAAGAAACATGTCAGATTTGCACCTTCGAAAACCTATATGGCTTCTGTGACAGGCCAAAGGTTACAGTCCCTTGGAACTGCTTATGTGACATTTCAGATCGGACATCAAAAACTTATTCATCCTTTTATAATTACAAGAGGCATGTCTCGAAATTTCATATTAGGACGTGATTTCTTGAATAAACATCAGGCAAGAATTTACTTTGATCTACACAAAATAAGGATAAATGGCGATTTTATTACGTTGCAAGATGATTTCCATATTGCATCGTTAGTCAGACTTACATCACCAGTGACTTTACAAGCAAACTCTCTTACTATAGTAAAAGGTCGTATTAAAGGATCCCAATACTTCAGTCCAGGACACACAATTGAAGTACAACCTTTAACAGACAATGCAATTAACGAAGATCCCCACATCAGTATCACAGAAGGAATCGCAGAAGTTACCACCACCCGTGATTTTCCTGTAATGATTTTAAATACCTCAGGGAAGGCGACATCTGTTGCACGCGGTGCAATTATAGCGCAAGTTAAATTTGTGAACACAAATATGACAGACAAGGTTCAACCTTTTCCGACCCCCGCCACCAAGAAAGAAACACCGATTGATGACCTGAGTCACCCTTCTCCATTCAATTTTCCTCGTCAGCCCCCACATTTTTTCCCACGCCCTCATACGAACTTTGAGAAATCACAGCGCCGGCATACACGTCCTGTTACCAAACATTCAGTCTACGTTCCGTACAAACCGTATGGAAGGAGATCCCACTGCGAAGCTGAACACAGGTATTACAAGGATAACATGTATGTTAATACTAGTAAACATAAAAATTACACCCACCGAACAAACTAACAGTGTAACTTTTCACCTGCCGACCCAGATAAATATGTGCGTAAATACCACAATATTCACTGCCTTACAGAGGTACAGAAGCGAAAACCTACAATTGATAATGACTTGAATTATGCGGATATCGTAGATCAAGAAATAGTTATGGAAGCCTACCGAAATCCTCTAACACCAGCACACTTACCGGCTTATAAGACAAATGACAGAACTTCTCCAAGTAAATTGTACGCTTCCACGAGAAAACAGCGGGCAGGAAATAGAAAGGCTTATCACAGGAACGGATTTGGCACTGAGAGATATTATCCAGAATTTGATAATGACAGCTTACATCACAGGACATGCAGAAGTTTTCATGAGATTAATCTTGTGACACACGTTACCCCCAGATACCATCGCTTAATTAATATGAAAAACCAGCGACGTAACCAACTAGTGCATACCCAGACAAACACGCAGGGAAACAAATCTTCAAAAAATCAACGACAGTTAAATCCACAGTACTGCCGTTGTGGTAGAGAGAGCGAAACTTACAGTCAACGCTTCACCACCGAACCACAGCAAGAAAACAGTTCTCAAGGAACATCCAGTACAACTGATGTGCAAAAGAATAGTGAAGACAGGCTGACAAAATTACTTGAAACCTTGCATGCAGAAGAACCTCATGTCAGTAAGCTTCAACAGTTTGTTACCAAACACCAACACATGTTTGCCATCAATGACATGGAACTGGAGCGCACATCTACAGTCCAAATGGATATAAAGACCACAACTGATGTTCCAGTACACCTCAAACCTTACCACACTCCCCTTAAGAACCGTGAGTTGGTGGAAAAATCTATAACTGAGATGCTTGAAGCTGGCATCATAGAAAGATCAAGATCTCAATGGTCATCCCCCATTGTCATCGTCACAAAGAAAGACGGCAGCCACCGTTTCTGCTGCGATTATCGTGCACTTAACAAGATAACGAAGACGATATCATACCCAATTCCCAGGATGGATGATATACTGGCGACGCTTGGAAATTCTAAATGGTTTACAACATTGGATGCACGATCCGGTTTCTGGTGCATCCCAATGTCACCAGCGGCAAAGGAAAAATCTACATTTACTACGCATGTCGGATCCTTTTCATGGAATGTGATGCCATTCGGACTTAAATCAAGCTCCGCCACTTATATGTCGCTTATGGATGAGGTCTTGAAAGGATTCCAGCCCTTTGCCTTGGCATACATGGATGATATCTTAGTCCATACGCCAGGTACAATACAAGAACACCTAAAAAGGGTTGAACAAGTCTTTGATCGTCTAAAATATCATCACATAAAGCTGAAACTCTCGAAATGTAAATTCCTAAAACAGGAAACAAAATACCTAGGTTTCATTATTAATGGCAGTGGAGTTCGCCCCGATGACGAGAAAGTACGAGCGATCAGAGAGATGCCACGCCCTACAACTGTGAGACACGTAAGAGGTTTTATTGGATGTTGTAGTTATTACAGACACCACATCGTCAATTTCTCCAAGGCGGCGGAGCCATTAATAGCCCTAACTAAGAAATATGCCAGGTTCAGATGGACGGATCAATGTCAACAAGCATTCGATTACCTAAAAAATGCACTCACAACCATTCCAATGTTGGCACACCCTGATACCACCAAACCAATGATCCTATACACTGACGCTTCTAATAACGCTGTAGGAGCTTGCCTTGTCCAACCAAACCCTTCTGATGAAACCCCTATTATCCCAAATGTACCCAACGAAAAGCCAATTGCTTTCCTGTCACACGCATTAAGTAAGTCCCAAAAGCGTTGGACTGCAACAGAAAAGGAAGCATTTGCCATTCATTATGCTATGCAGAAACTGGATTTTTACATCCGCGGAACAAAAGTTATCATTAGAACAGATCATCAACCCCTTGTTAGTTGGTTGACGAAGACATCCGAACAACCAAAGAAGCTTCAAACTTGGGCGATGAATTTGCAGAACTATGACACTACCATAGAGCACATTGCCGGAAAACTCAATACATGTGCTGACCTGCTTTCTAGAATTCCATATCCTGACAACCCGACACAGAGTGAAGAAAATGAAGCAGCTGAAACAGACATAAATGACAATACTAGACAAATAAATGTCGTAAATTCAAACCGGATTGCCGATCAATCGGACACTCACACAGACACTGACCGATTGTCAGAAGAGGATCAAACAGACAACTTTGACATCCTACAGGAACAAATGAAAGACCTGGAAGTCGTTAAACTAATGAAACAAATTAAAGAAACACCAGCAAAAGTCAAGGATTTTACTATTTTTCCTCATGACCAAGCACTCTATCATATTGACTCCAAACAAGATGGAAGATTACAGAAATATATTCCACATCATTTAATACCTAACATCCTCATCCAGTTCCACGATGAAAATGGACACCTAGGACGAGATAAAACGATAGACGTCATTAAGAAACGGTATTACTGGCAAAACATGTATAAAGATATAATTGATTACGTAGCCACTTGTAAGATCTGCAAAAGGAGAAATATGAAGGTTAACAAGTCCCCATTACAAAAAATGCAACCTTCCAACTATCCCATGGAAACTGTCAGTTTAGACATCTCTGGACCGTACCCCCTAACACTGTCAGGAAACAGGTACTTGTTGCACATTGTAGACCAGTACTCCGTTTGGCCGGAGAGTTTCCCTATGAAAGATGTCACGTCTACAACTGTCACCGATTTCTTTTTGCAAGAATTTCTACCTAGACATAGTTGTCCTAGAAGAGTCATCACGGACAATGGAAAACAGTTCGTTGGCAATCCTTTTAAATCAACATTACAAAAGTTAAACATCAAACACACCACAACTAGTTTCTATCGGCCCCAGAGTAACGGAAGAAACGAAAGAATGCATTCAACCCTTCATGACATTCTATCGAAACACATCGAAGGCAACAATCAATATTGGGATCTATACATCAACCAGGCCTTAGAAGCAATACGAGTAAACATTAACGACACCACTGGTTTCTCGCCATTTTACCTGCTTTACGGTAGGGAGCCGGTATTTCCGATGGACAACCTTCTCCAACCACAACGCAGATATATGGGAGAGGATCCGATAGCTGTCATCCTACAACAAAAACATGCAGCACATCAAATTGCGAACAAAAATGCAGAAAAAGCTTTCCGGAAGAAACAGCGTACACACGATAAAAACACAAAACTGGAACACTTTCACATCGGAGATCTAGTATACTACAAAAAACACGTTCGACATTCAAAATTTGACGACAATTGGATCGATGGTTTCAAAATCTTAGAACAGACAACACCAACAAATTTTATCCTGTGGCACGAAGAAAGACAGATCAGGACGAAAGCCCACATTTCACAAATCAAGAAAGATAACCATCGTCCTGTTTCCCAGCCTATCCTCACTAACACCAGACCGATTCGCAAAACCACACTCCTTTGTCCCCCCACATCATCCTCTACATCTGATGTGTCACATTGCGATGATGAACACTCAAACCCCTCTCTTCACCCCCCGCACGATGCTATCGACAGACTACGTAGATGTCGCGACGCTTCTACGAGTGAAGATGACATCCCTCCGCAGGAGCTACGTGAGAGAATTCAAGCACGAAATCTTCGAGTTCAAGCAGATAATTACCAATCGTTGTCCAGAGATAGCAACACATCTTTAAATGAAGAAAAACAACAACAACAACAGACTCTACAAGATGCCGACACCCATATAGATACACCACAACCTTCCGATACAGAGTTATCACCTGCCTCATTAACGGAACGAAATGCTCCCGTTCCTACTTCCACACAACGAGATGAGTCAGACCTTGATACTGAAGAACACCAAAGTGATAACGATGATGATAGCGAGCATCCCGACGATAATATGGATACATCCATTCGGTTCGCCTCGAAACGACCTTACTCAACTTCATCAGACAACTCGGTACCACAGACAAAGTTTATACGCCTTCCGCAGGAACATGTTCGTGCAAAGCTGTACACGAAACGGCGAACAAAACCAAAGAACATCGCACAGCACAGTGCATCAACTTCGCAACACCCCACCTGTTACACTACATCAACCATCACTGCTGCAGACACTGAGAAGAAACACGATAGAAGATTGTCTACGACAGACGCTCTGTACAGGAAACGTTCAACTAAGCGACAGAACATCGCACAGCACAGTGCATCAACTTCGCAAAACCCTACCTGTAACATTACATCAACCGTCACTGCTGCAGACACTGAGAAGAAGTCTAGGAGAGAAGCTATATTAGAGATGGCCTTAGAGATGGCCAAGTTGCTCTAGCTTGGCTACTCTCAATGGGTTCATTTTCCTTGTCCGTGTACGATAGCAGATTTGTCCAGGAGAGACAATGCTATATTTAGAGTTAATCCAGTTTTGCTCTCGCTGGGTTACCCTAAATGGTTTCATTTTCCTTGTCCGTGTACGATAGCAGATTTGTCCAGGAGAGACAATGCTATATTTAGAGTTAATCCAGTTTTGCTCTGGCTGGGTTACCCTAAATGGTTCCATTTTCCTTGTCCGAGTACGATAGAATTGTCTAGACGAGACATGGTATTTTAGAGTCGGCCGGCTTGCTCTGCTGGCTGCTCTAAAAAGGTTTTCTGATGATGATGCCAGCCACCTCCTATGTCTTCCAATTGATGCTATCAGCGGCAGTCATAACCGCCAGTGAAGAGAAAAATCTGCAGAGGCGCAACTCTATTCAACATTTACACAGTTACAGGATTTAAACCGTTATATTTTGTATTAGAAGATTTAAATTACATTTTGTTTGCACTTGGAAATATATGTATTGTTGTACATTATACCAGTACTTAACCAAACACATGCATGTACTATTTGCCACTAAGGATGAATCTCAAGGGTTAAAGAAGACATTGTTTGATCTTAAGCTACACTCTCATGATATGAGACAAGCACATCAACCAAAACGGGCGATTTTGCCGTTTGTGGGCAATGCGCTACAGTTTTGTTGGCACTGCACCCCACGATAACTATGACAGGTTATGTCATAATATAAAGACTTTGGCGGAAAACCAAAACATTATTACACATGTGATTAGCCGGAGCATCACAAATGGTGAACGATACTCAGAGCATTTGTTTCTCCATTAACACATTTTTTCTACTGGTCTGTTCAGGAGGTACTGAAACTAGACATATGCTATGGATCGATTTTATGATTACTTATTATAAATTGTTTGAATTTCATTTATATCACATAAATAACCATGTACCATGTATCATGTCTTTTTAACAAATTAATGTGTTGAGACACACAGATGTTGTACTCGTCCAGTACAAATTATGTAAGCTCTAATGCGAAACTGAAATGTTGACCCACACCTCTACTCCCTTTTCCCTACGCGCAAGCTGTCCACACGTGACCTTAACACCACCTCGCTGTTTTTCGCTATGTCAAATCCAATCTTCGTTTTCACCACCTTTATCTTCCCCCTGTGTCGATTTCCCCATGCGAGTTCTCCTTCTATTTTTTCTTTACCTTTCTCCCACGCCTAGCGTTCATTCATCTATCCAACACCGGAACTACTTTCTCTACTCCCCCAGCTATTTCATTGTACTATAAACCCCCCCCCCCCCCCCCCCCCCTCCTTCAGTTGACGCCACACTGGCCGTCAATGAGAGTTCAAACATCCAGTGTGACTTTTCACCGCTCCCGTTCACATTAGCGAAAGTCATGATCACAGGTAAACAGCTATGGTCAGTTACCATTCCGACGTAAATATTAAGATAGGATTCACTTATTGTCCTGAGTGTTGATTAACACTCGAGTTTTTGTTTGGCATGACCAAACCTTATATGTGTCGACTTTAAATAAAAAGTTCAATAAGTTTAACATTAAGTATGTATATTTCATATCATAACTCCATGTTTTATGTATTATTATTAGCGTGTTAAGTAAAGATTATATAAGTATTGTATTAATAGATTAACAATTTACATTGCGTATTGCACATTGCTATCCATATCCCTTACTGTTTAATGACATAGTGTATAAACAACTTGTATGTCTCCCCCGTTTTCGGCAGTATGAAACTACTAGATCACTCCTTTTAAGAAATAATAATTTTTTTTTCCTTTTTTTTTGGCTCACATGTATACTGAGATCTTGTAATACATTTTTAAGTTAGCTTACAGGAATACTGAGATCTTGAAAAAAAAAATTTTTTTTTTTTGGCTCACATGTATACTGACATCTTGAAAAATTTTTTGGCTCACATGTATACTGAGACCGTGTAGTTTTTTTTTCTCATTTTGGCTCATAAATATATGCCCCTAGTCAATGACTTATACCAGTAACATAAATTTTTTCTCAACAATTGTCCATTGCCAATTGCTTCATAAATATATGCCCCCATTTCATATTTTATCCCAGTACGTATGTTAGGGACTTGATTTTTTTTTTAGTTGATAGGACGAAAATGTCTCCACATGGGATACATTTTTGTGGCCCCGGGACGTGTGTGACCGTTTGGCATACACTCAAATTAATACGTGTTAAAAACCAAGTAAAATGAGAAATAACAACGTTAAAAGCAGTTAAGACATTTGTGCACAAAATACAGTATCACTCAAAGTTCACGGCTTCGGGAAAAGTTGTCCCAGAACAACAAAGTAATAAGTGCCTGTTTATTAAGTGGAAAATTTTGGGAAAATGTTGGAAGAAGTTGCAAGTCATGGGTTTTTCCGTTGCTAGAGTGAGAGTCGTGTGCATAAAAGTCGAAAAACTGAGGAAACGGAGTGCAAAATGTAGATGTTTGGTGCCGAGTGAAAAATAAAGCATCGTGTGAAAATTGGCGGGAAAAAAAGAGTGGGCAGTATATAAAGAGGAGACTTGGGCGATTTGACAGGAACCCAGGACTTGTACAGATTTTAGGAGTCGTTAGGCGAGAGAATTTTTACAGAACTTCGTCTTTGAGATTATCAAGACAAGTTGTTTTTTTTAACTTGAGAAGTTTTTTTCAAGTGAGCCTAGTATGTTAAAGTAGACAGTTTGTATTTCACCCTGTCAGATATATTATTCCTGTGGATATAATTTTCATTTTGTTTTGGATATTCACTACTTTGGGTAAGAAAAAAATACGTGCTTCATTATTGTGCCAATGACATTTTGCTGTTCCAATCACGTTAATAAAATATATTCTATTTTTCTACATTGCTGCGTTTTCCTTGAAACATTACGGTTGGATTATTTGATTAAACCACTATACAAGACATTGCTTTTCACTAACCATAAAAAAGGTACGAAAGAACCATGGGTTAAGGAAGAATAAAATAAGGTCAAGTATTTCCATCTCAGGCGGTCAGACCTGTAACGACTTGAACTAAGAAACGTACAAGAGTTAGCGCTCTTCAAAATATTTACCTGCGGTCAACCATTAACGGAACTGACCCGGTCAGCTGACGGACACACACACATTCTTTTCATTGATGCCGCGACCTGCGCACAAATAGCTGCACGGTCACACTTTACTACTTGATGCCGTAACCAGTTCGCTCTAGCGCGGTTACAGAGGCATATTGGGAATATGGTGTTAAGCCCATATTTTCTTGACCATCGGCACACGGGGGGTGATGTGTTCAGCATCACGCCGGCTGCCTTAACCTTCCCAGAAGTTGCTCTGGTACCCAATTGGGGCTGGGTCGACCCAGGAGCCGTTTGTGGCCTTAAAAAAATCCCACCTCATCTCGGGATCGAACCATAGAACACTGAGCAAGGAAGCCAGTGCACTAACCACTATGCTACCGTGACAATAATATAAAGTAACAATAATGCAGAAAAGAAGTAATATAGAACATTAGTTATAATATTATAATAATTAAGGGTAGGAGAGGTGGAGGTAGACTAAAAGTACACGGAGAAGAGAACTGGAGACAGACATGGAAGACGTGAAAAAAACACGAGCTGATGGCACAGGTCACGAGGACTTTGTTTTCATTTGTTTGTTGAATGCCTATGCTCCTTAGGGTGCTATAAGCTATTGATTGGTTTATAATAATGGTAATAAAATAAAGGTAGTCCAATAGCAGATACTGCCGTACTGGAGTGAGGTGTTAGAGACTTCACTATACTAGGCCCAGCATAGAAAGCTGGAATGACCAGTTGACTCCCACGCTGCCTTTTCCTTCCTTAACTCAAGAGCAAAGTCAGGTACCCATTTACAGCTGGGTAGACTGGAGCGTGTCGCTACCGTAAATCAAACCGGGCACGTTGGACGGAGAAGATCAGCACTCTAACCACTCTGTCAATCGGGCGCTCAATGTAATAGTAATGAGAAGAAATGATAAAATATTGCAACAGCAATGTAAAACAATGGTAATACAGTGTTCTCGTAATGTAGAACGATGTTATTGTAGTGTTTCTCGTAATGTAGAACGATGTTATTGTAGTATTTCTCGTAATGTAGAGCGATGTTATTGTAGTGTTTCTCGTAATATAGAACGATGTTGTTGTAGTGTTTCTCGTAATGTAGAACGATGTTATTGTAGTGTTTCTCGTAATGTAGAACGATGTTATTGTAGTGTTTCTCGTAACGCAGAACGATGTTATTGTAGTGTTTCTCGTAATATAGATCGATGTTATTGTGGTGTTTCTCGTAATCTATGTCACAGAACGTCTGAACATGCTCTTTTGTGTGATCTCTCACACCTTCAGCCCCAAGGCAGTATCTTTGTTTTTTTCTTCATTTTTCTCACCAATCGCTTTTATTTGGCATAAATCATGCCTTTTCATTCATTATTTTGCTCTATGCTGGATCTAGTCCAAGATTGTCTGTCTGGATTGCCGACATCGGTGTCTGTTTTTCTGGCAGATTACACAGAGGGTAGATGCGTTTATCGTTTTTTTTTGTAGGACAATCACTGGTGATTGTTACAGATAATCTGTCTGGGTAGACATCTTGGCGGAAGGCATTAGCCAGGATAGTGCACAGATTTGTTTTTGTGCCGGCGGAAATATTACCGCATGATTTGAAAGAGGTCCCGCGTTGGAATATTAATTTTAATATTTTAAACACGTGGTGGATATTTTGAAAGACACCCCAACCCAGTGCTAAAGAGGTTACGATTGGATTAAAGTAAGAAGCCGGAATAAACTATGGATCCTATTGGAACATCCAACGGAAGCACCGTCTGTTATGTGAACTAAGAACTGCACATATGATGTAGTGAAATCAGAGACACAGAAGAGAGAGTCTGCAGCGCACGTCATATGAGCGACGCCCAGAAGCCAGAGAGACATCGGACTTAGAATTCCTATATTATAAGTGACAGATCGAAGTATTTGGGAAACTTAAAACCTTAAAAAGTAAGCCCACCTTTATTAATACAGAGACTGAAAAACTTAAGTGACCAGGACTTAAAATACGAAGACTGGAAACCTAGGAATTGGATCACCCATCATAAGAGAAACTTTCCCAGACCAAGTGTTTCGCAGATTCACCCGTCATAAAAGGGATTCAAAATTTCCAGACCAAGTGGTTCGAGAGCAAAAAACCTAAATTGCTCGTGTCCATTCTAACCTGCGCGAGGAGATTGTGTGTTCCCAAATAATTGGGGTAAGTGTAAACTTTTAATTTACACATGTAAATTTGACATGTTTTCTTGCTATGTGGTTATATATAAGGCTGGCAACCTCAACATATGAAACTAGTATATTCATAAACCACTACAGCAAGCGCTGGTGATTTCTTCTAGCTAGTCGTGCGAAAAACCGACAGCAGAGGTGACCCCAGACTGATAATTACATCACATGTGCCTAAAGTGTATAATATTTTGTGAGATATATGCACTTTGTTAATTGTAAAGCAGGCAACTCATTATTCGCGCTGTCCAGACACATTTTCCCAGTTAATACCCAGAGGAATATGGTGAATTTTATTCATCTTCCCTGAGCTACACTCTGTACTCGGAAATTTAATTCTTCTGAGAGATTAAAATTGGTGGGTGGACAGAGAGAATGCGCCTGTTAATTGGCAGCTCACAAATGTACTTAACAGAGGCATTTGTTTTCCTATTTTTCCAAAAGTTCGTGGTTACAAGCTATCAGACGATTCGAAGTACTGAAGTTATTACGCCACTCGTGTGAGAGAAGTACACTCATCACCAAGAAGTGACGAAAACCACAGCTGCACGACTCCCTTATATCAGTTAAGTGCTTATAAAAAAAGGCACCAATAAAAAGGACATAATAATTTTCTGACTATATCTTCACCCTAAATCTCCGTGAAGAGAAAATTTGATTGCAATATAAAAGTCACCAGCATTTTTTTAATTTTATTTATTTTAAACTGTTGATACTAATTGATTATTAAATTTGTTACATGTTATTTTAAAACTAAACAAACATAGTTGATTCAGTTATTACATGTATGAAAGCAAACGAATGAGCCAGAATATTTCACTTATATATACATCTAGACATATATTTACCTCGTAACAGAGCTATACGATTATAAGAGGAAATTCGCCGAATTAACTCAGCTGGGGGCTTAAACGGGCTAAAAACCATTGCTTAAATCCTTCACAAAAGACGACGGACAGATATAAGTTAACAAATATTCAGCGCTAAGCAGCATTGTTCTTGACCTGAATTATCTTGTGAAACTCCCGTAATGTAGAAGCGTCATTAACCTTCTATCTGCATCTCTGCCAAGAGTAATCTTGTGCGAAGGTAACCACCTTCGACGACCCATTTTAGATACTCTTGAGTTTTGGCCACTGCTGGACCACTATTGCAAAGCAGGGGAGGCGATCCATGACAATGTAGAACGATGTTATTGTAGTGTTTCTCGTAATGTAGAACGATGTTATTGTAGTGTTTCTCGTAATGCAGAACGATGTTATTTTAGTGTTTCTCGTAATGTAGAACGATGGTAATGCTGTGTTTCTCGTAATGTAGAACGATGGTAATGCTGTGCAACAGTAAGGAACGAACGAAATAGAACCAGTGGTTTATTAAGAAGAGCTTCACCCCCTTTTTTTTAAATTTTAAAAATGTCTTACGTGTGCTATGTGCCTCACAAATTTTGTTTATTTGTATTACTCTTATTAAAGTTACATTACATATTTATCCTTAAGGACGTTTATTCACCTTTTGTTTTCCAGACCAAAAGATGGTTTATATTTGGACATGTGTTCTAATATAACCGACGGACCTTGTGTCTAGGTAGAACGAGGCAGAACTTATAATTTTTAAAACAAGTTTATTCACCTCTTAAAAATATACTTAGTTTCATTTAGAACGTATTACAATAAAATGATGTATGGGAGAAGGGATTCTAAGAGGGAGCCTCGGATTAGGCGCCTCACATCCGAAGAGCCTCCCGCCTGCTCTTCAGGTATGTCGTAAAGTGGACTAATGTGAGGGGGTGCATGCGGCTGACAGCGTCATCATGTAATAATAAATCCCAACAGAAACGGCTGCGGCGAGAACACGTGACTGTTGGGTGCAGGTGTCCAGTTACAGTGGTGGCTCCATGCTCCACAGGTAGCAACAAGAAAAATGATGATCGGACAATGATGATAGAACAATGATAATAGAACAATGATGATAGAACAATGATGATAGAACAATGATGATAGCACAATGATGATAGCACAATGATGATAGAACAATGATGATAGAACAATGATGATGATAGAACAATGATGATAGAACAATGATAATAGAACAATGATGGTAGAACAATGGTAATAGAACAATGATAATAGAACAATGATGACAGAACAATGATAATAGAACAATGATGATAGAACAATGATAATACATGTTGCTACTGGAGACAGGCATGAAGGATAGGAAGAAGACATGGAGGGACCTTGAGTTGATGACACGGGACAGGAAACTTTGCACGAGTTTGTTGAAGGCCTTTGCTCCTTTGGGAGTTGAAAGGTTAAAGAAGAAGTAGAATAGTAATGCAGATCTATAGGAGCGAAGAACAATGTAACAATGTTACATTAGACGTCTGAATGCTAATTTTGATTGTCTTTTTTATATCGTTCCGGCACAGGGAACCGAGTATCAAGTTTATTCCGAGTATCAAGTTTATTCCGAGTATCAAGTTTATTTCGGTTTGCATTTTTAACAGGATTTTGACTAAAAACCTCACATCCTACGCCAATGTATTTTTAAACACCAAGGTGGCAACTTAATGTAATGTTTCCTGTCCCGTGTCATCAACTCAAGGTCCCTCCATGTCTTCTTCCTATCCTTTACTGCTCATATTTTATAACTGCTCATATTTTATACGTGGCGACCTACTTTTGGACCTTGCAAAACCTCAAACTGACCTCTTCCGAAGTTGTTTTAGTTATGCAGGTGGTTTAGCATGGAATTCTCTACCCAAGTCTGTCAAAACTGATAATTACACCACATTCAAAAGACATCTGCATTCACATGTCATGAAATCTTGTACACACATTTAACGACAATTCTGTTTCAGTTATTTCAACGTTTCCACGAGCATTTAACTATCATTGTAATATTTTTATTTTAAATTGAATTTTGTATATTAAGTCTCTCTCTCTCTCTCTCTCTCTCTCTCTCTCAGTAGAAGAGAGGGACTACAATTACATCAGTTACGTCTGCCCAAACCTAGGATCGACCTTTTCAAACAGAGTCTAGCCTACTCTGGAGCCTACTTATGGAACAGCCTTCCACACCACCTAAAAAGCCTACCTACACAATATTCATTTAACAAAGCACTTTTCAAACACTTCCTAAACACTGATTATCTACCCCCATAGAAACATCATTTGCCTGTCAACATCTCATCCATAGGTCAACATTTCTTTTCCTCTTCCGCTCGTTTTTAATGGGAATAATTTGTTTTATATCCATGTAATATATAATGTAATGTATGTGAGAATGTACCCGCATACCACTGCACTTTAGAGATGTGAATGTTTCCGTTTGCTTAAATGGGTGATGTACATGCAGATATATTTTTTTTTTTTTTTTTTTTTTTAAACTGCTGAAAGACTTTTTCTGCTACAGAAGTGCGCAAGAAAGTGTTATTATTATTATTTCAATTTCCGCCAAGAATGTATGGATGTAAGCGAGAATGTGTTTTTGTAATTTTTGTATTGAGGATTGATGACACATTCAAAAATATTACAGATTAGACGTTTTGACCGCATAAGTGAGTGTCGGTATACATAACTTATTTATTTATTGTTTTGTTTATATTATTTTATTTTTTATTATTATAATTTTTCTTCAGTCACTATCTTGTTTATTTTAAAAAAAAAAAAAACCTAGGCTACTCATGTTTTATTATGATTGTAAACTGTAAATGAATGCTGTTATGTTAACTTTATAATGTTGCATGCCTTTAAATTAATGCTTAAAGTAACATGTGGGAATAAAAGGATATAGTATGCAAGATTAATGAGAGTGAAAGGGCAGAATGTTAGACGGGCCTGCGCGCCCAATTCTCAACCCTTCGAAAATAAAGTTCGTTCGTTCGTTCGTTCTCTCTCTCTCTCTCTCTCTCTCTCTCTCTCTCTCTCTCTCTCTCTCTCTCTCTCTCTCTATGTGCGTGAATGACTATGAGTAAATGTACTTGTCTGAGCTAAGTTTCTGATTGTGATGATATTATTAATTGATCCTGTCTGAAGTTGTTAATATTTTAATTTTTAACACACTGAAAATTGTATTGCAGGGCAGAAATGTAAAAAGGCAATTATGCCTATTTCTTTACCCTGATGAAATAAAGATTTCGTTCATTCGTTCGTTACATAACAGTGAGTTTATTTTCTATTAATACAAGGCATCGACATGACGATTGTACTACAAGGCTAGGCTCATTTGTCGACACACATTCTCATCATCATTATTACCTTTAGCCCCCTAAGGAGCATAGCTCTTCAACAATGTCACGCCAAACCTTGCTATCATATGATCTGCTCAAGGTACGCTATGTAATGTCTTCTCAATACCATTCATGTCTGTATCATGTTCTCTTTTCCATGTGATTTCTTTCTCCTTCTCTGTCTCTTGTCCCGGGGATTCTAGAGCAAAAACTGTAATACTATCAGCAAGCTTCCTCAATATGTGTCCTATCCATCTCCAGCGGCTTCTTCTCCTCTCTTGTTCTACTCGTACTTATCTGGTTCTTGTCATCAGTTCAACATTGCTGATCGTATAAAACATACCATTTCAATCTTTCACCGAGTTATGAAAAGTATGTAGCTTCTTTGTTGTTGCGTTTGTTCTCAATGTTTCAGAGCCATACAATAAGACTGACTTGACAGAGCCATACAATAAGACTGACTTGACAGAGCCATACAATAAGACTGACTTGACAGAGCCATACAATAAGACTGACTTGACATTTGAGTTGACGATTTGATGTTTGTGTTGGACTTGATCTCTTTTGTCATTCCCATATATTTCCTAAAGCATTGAGAACTTCTCGTGCCTTTATATTTTTATTCCGATATCACTGTCTGTCCCTCCAGCTTTTCTCTATACTTCTGCCAAGACACGTGTACGGTACTGCACTTAGTAACGATGTTGCTCCACATGTAATACGGTTATCATATCCTGCCTTTGTTATCATAATCTTTACATTCTCAGTGTATATTTTCAGACGCAACTTCTGTAACCTTCAGTGCCGGATTAAGGCCAACTGATGCCATAAGAACAGCCCAAAAATGATGCCCTCCCCCGGCACTTCCATTTCTTAATTGACAAGACATTAAGACTCAATAAGTGGTGAAGGTAAAATAAGAGATTGGGGTCTGAAAATTCAGAAGCAAAAATGTGAAAAGTCACAAAAGAATATGGATCATACATACTTATAATAATTCGAAAAACACTGACAAGACAGTCACACATACTGAACTTTAGGTTTTAATCTGACACCTTCAAACTTTTAAACTTTAGTCACTCGCCAGACAAAAAAACAACTTTTTTATACGCTTTTATTTAACTTCACTTGTATGTCACTTTCATGTCACATTCAAATTTTGCAATCGATTTGTCAATCACTTCCAGATGAGCAATAGCTCTGAAACTTGGCTTAGTTGTGTATTCCCGATGACAATAAATTAATCAGTCAATTATTTAATAATTTAATATTGTAATTATGACATTATGAGTAATTAAAATTTTTCGTAAAGAAATGTAAACAAATCAGGGGCCATAATCAAGTTAATAAAAAATTCAAGAGTACGTAGTGTGCTTTATTTTTTTTCTATGCGTAACATATGGCAGTACTCAAACAAGTGTCTAGCTAAATCAAGGGAAACAATCCAAATTATAAAATTATGAATCAAGGGAAAGTCGAGTTCGATCTCTAGATGGCCTTCAAATTTAAGAAATTGATTACACCAAATTAACAGGCATAAAGCCATGCAATATTGATGCTCTAAAAGAAATAGATCGCTTAAGAAATTTTAGACCAGATTTACAATAAGTAAAATTATTGTTTATATTTTAGTATGTCATAATTTTTCTAACACTAAAAAGAAGAAAATAAAAAATTTAATAAAAATATTTTAAACACACGCTTTTAATGCACTAAAAACCCCAAAATAATTTTTCAAGGAGTTTATAGCTAGCAGTAAAAAAATGTAACATCAAATCGACAAAAAGCGTGGGGCGCTAATTCTGCATGAAATTAACTTCTGCTTTATACTTCAGTAGACACTTATGGATAAAATATATTTTAAGCGCTTAAGGGCCCCACGCTTTTTGTCAATTTGATGTTACATTTTTTTACTGCAAGCTATAAACTCCTTGAAAAATTATTTTTCGGGTTTTTAGTGCATTTAAAAGCGTGTGTTTAAAATATTTTTTTATTTTTTTAACAATTCAGATTAGAGTCGATAATGGTACATAAGGACAATTACAAAAAAATTCGACTAAAGTTGAGTGTGGCAGTGAAAGAGTTGAGAGTTAAGGGTATGATAGCTAGGGGAAAAAACTCTATGATCCACCCCCCCACCTTGGTGCCATAAGCACGTGCTTATTTTGCTTAATAGTTAATCGAGCACTGGTAACCTCTCATCAAGTGAAACATTCTGCCTTCATTAAAAAACAAAAAAACAAAAAAATAGAAAGCGCAGGACGTCCATTCTTGTTGCCAAAAGTTGACTGTACAACTCGTTCTTGCAGTTAGACATTATAACTGGCGGTAACACAAGACTCCACAAACAGTAGTGCATAATTATTACACGCCAATTTGCATATTTGGAAAGACGTGCAGCAGTTCGGGTTTTTAAATGTAAATTGAAACTGAAGAATTTATTAACATTTTTATTCACGGTTCAGTGATGTCTAAAATGTACATCGGTAGGCCCTGTAATTCAGAATGATCTATTGTACCTGATCGCTCATGTGTGGTGGTAACAGAAGGTTAAATGTATCAGTCGATATTCGTCATCCAACACTGCTCACGCAACCATACCGAATGCAAAACACCGCCAGCGAACTCGCATACTAATTTGAGTTAACATTAAAACTATCATGCGATGTGGGCCTACTGCTGTTACATATGGTAAGTATATTTTTGTAGCATAGGTTTCACAAAACTTTATAACATATGAAGTAAAACAAAAAGGGGACGTTCAGCCCGACGATTGCATTATCACATAACAAGAGAGGCATGGACTAATAACGGAAGAAGAAATAACGAAAAAGACCTGTATTAAATGGCACAAGAAAGAAAAGCGTGGAATCCAAATGTTAAAGTCTGGTGTTTAATTAAAGGTAATGATAATGATGATGATAATGACGATGTACGTTGTTCGTTGACAAGACAAAGAAAGAATACACAGGCTGCTCCTCCAACCATGTCGTAAAAGGTGACTAATGCGAGGTTTACATGAGGCTAGCAACCTCATCACGTAATACAAATTGCTGCAGTACCCACAACGGGCTGTAGCGCAGGTTTCCCGCAAGGAACCTAGCTGCAGGTATGTCCAAGCTCCATTGGGAGCTGACAATGGAACGAATGAATGAATGATAATGACCAAACCTCCTTAGTCGCCTTTTACGACTCGTGTAGCAGGATACAGTAGTCTTTTTTTGGCTCTATGTTCTTCGACAGCAAGACCCCAGAATCCATCAGAGAAGTAATCAATTAACTGTAACTTAAGTAACTCGGGGAAAAAAACATGAACATTGCAGATACGCATGTCAGATTTCCAAAACAAAATAATGCAAAAGAAGAACGATTCGAAGCCCTTAAGATGAGAACGGACATATGTTTAAAAAAATTATGCAAAGAAACCTAGAACTCATAAAAAGTAGTTGTTGGGAAGAGGAACAAACTTATGAAGCATACAAATAATAGGAAAACCTCTTTACTATAGAAACCTGATCTGAAAAACAGAATAAGAGAAACTCTTGCGCGAAGCAAAGATCGATGGCAAGAGAGTGTGGAAGATTTGCTTTGACAACGTGAGAGACAAGATTAGACAGCTATAGACGAAACAACAAGTTAGGAATTTTTAAGTTTTTAGCACCCAACCTCCAGATGGAAAATTCAGTCAGTTGTGGTTAAAAGAAATGGTATGACAAGATCACCAATGTGGAACTGATGACAAGAATAAGATAGATGACAAGAATAAGATAGATGACAAGAATAAGATAGATGCCAGTGGAAAGAGAGGAGTGAAGAAAACGCTGGCGTTGCATAGGGTACACATTGGATATGGATAAGGGAGAGATACTGAGAACAAGTAATGATCGCCTGTTAGAGAATGACACTGTAATAGATGAATCATCAAGGTTAAGACTGTTGGAATTTGGCATCAAACGTAAGGCTAGCAGAGATGGGCGTATGAGAGGATGCATCTGTCGTGTATACAACCAGTGAGCTACAGGAATAGTTAGCATTCACATTCTTCGACATACACTGAGGGAGACTGAGCACCTATAGGTTTGCCCGGAGTGCAATGATGTCGATTCTATTTAACAATAACAACAATAACACATTGAGGAAACTGATTGATAATGTTACAAGGTAAGTGTGTAGTGGAATCACCGGGGCAACAGCAGTAGAGAGACAGAAACCGCATAGCGAATGGATAAAGGGGTAAAGAAGACACAACAAGACCTTACACTTCCTGACACAGGAGAGCCAGGCCTGACCTGGATATGTTTAATGCCTAAGCTCCCTGAGGAGCTCAAGAGTAGTTAATGAGTGATAATAATAACGATAACATTAATCTGACGAACATGAACATACCGGCTATGTTCGAACAATCACACGAACATGAACATACCGGCTATGTTCGAACAATCACACGAACATGAACATACCCGCTATGTTCGAACAATCACACGAACATGAACATACCGGCTATGTTCGAACAATCACAATCAATCCAGAAATGTGTAAAACAAAAAAAAATTAAACAAAAATCATGAAGAATATATAAACGTCTAGAATAGTGATTCTCAAACCTATGGGTCGCGACTCAAAATTGGGTCAAAACATTGACACGGGTCGCGTCCCTTACATTTCCCTCACTTGAAGCTACGAGTATAAGATGCATGTCTTCGGCTGAATTCCTATAACTAATGTTTACTTGTTAATGTTGGTACATGGGTCGCCAGCTTCACTAACTGTGACATTGGGGCTGTGGTAGTACACAGGTTGAGAACTGCTAGTCTAGAGTATTATAATTTAAAGAAAACTCAGCAAACCAGAAATATACAAATAAAATAAACAAACCAAATCATATGTAAAAAAACAAACAACCTATCCAAGCCGGCAAAACGCAGGGTGTCTCATAAGTCGGGCATTATTGATGCATGTAACACCATTACTTATGTCATCATTCACCATTTATTTGCTGACTGGGTATGTGACGGTATTGCCTCCCATGCTTTGCAGTAGTGGTCCAACAGTGGCCAAAACTCAAGAGTATCTAATATGGGCTTCAAAGGTATCTACCTTCGCACAAGATTACTCTTGGCAGAAATGTAGATTGAAGGGTGATGACGCTTCTATTACAAAGGGAGTCTTCTCAAGATATTCAGAATAAACGAGAAAAATACTGCTTTGGCTGAGTATGTTAACTCTGTAATTCTGCTGACACTTTTGTGAAGGAATTAAGCACGTATTCATTTCAGCTCGTTCAAGCCCCCACCCTTGATTTACTTATTGGAATTCTATTATTTTAGTATAGCTCTGTTTAGAGTGTGTGTAGTAAATTGGCAGACAGACATGCAGTAAATTTAAAATGAATAAATCGAAGTTGAATTTTTATAATTACAAGTAATACAATTTAATAATCACTTAAGTTTTAACATTTGGAAAATAATTTGAATAGTTTCGGATCAAGAGAAGTTATCATCACAGTCGTTATGGATTGTGAAATGCTACAAGAAGTTCAAGTGGCAGCATAGATTTGAACTTAGCTGCCAATGACGGTTCTGCTCCTTCTTATGGGTTGGTTCTTTTCACACAGCTCACGCTCGTCCCTGGTCAAGGTTGTCGGGGGTTGCTCGTTTCCCAGAAATGTCAAAGAGAGTCTACCACGTAGGTCCTTCGTCTTAAAGCTTAGGCCACAGTTCCCTTCTTGTTCCAGAGATGGTATTTCTGCTGGTACCACCAATAACTATGGTAAAAGAATAGAACGAAACGCTCTTCTGAGTATGGCGTTTTCCGCCCCATACATGTGAGTTCCTATCTTCCCATAACACCATCCCGTTAACTCAGAATTTACCCTCGATGAGAATTAAATTTAATCCCTCGGGATAAAACTTGCTTTACATTTAAATTGAATAGTTTTAGCTTTACATTACATTTAAATGAAACGGGTAATAATACAGATAGAGTCTGTTTACATTTATATCTCCACTGATTGAAAAGTGTTCACAATATAAATTGAATATGTTTTCATTTATGTTTACACTGATTGAAAAGTTTGAAACTTCCATGAACTTTAAAATGAATATTTTCACATAGACATTTTCACTGGTTTAAAGCTTGAAAACTTACATTAATTTTAAAGTGAATATGTTTATATGGACATTTACACTGCTTTGAAAATGTAAGTATTATACTTAGAATGTACATCATTTCTTTCATCTTTCCTTCCCTGCTCCATATGGAATCTGGAACTACTTTATGCTTTTAGTTCTCTCTACAAAACTAGCAATAAAGCAATCTCCAGCCCGTGCAGTGGTGGTTCATGAATCATCATTCTATACGCTGAGGTTGCCAGCCTCAAATGACTTTGACATCCACTAGCGAGTTTCACATATTAAAATTCATATGGTAATATATACATATATGTATATGTATTTGTTCACATGTTAGTAATAAAATATGAAATGTAAATCACAACTTACGCCAATCTTGGCTCACAGACCTTTTTGCTCAGATGAATAAAAGAGACTTGAATCGGCCTCTTACACGCGTCTGGGGTGTCGTCAATTTAATAAGTTCCCTCTCTTCATGTGTGGTCCTTCAGTTTCCTTAGTCCCAGTTTCCTTATTGAATATGAAAGAGATTTTCTGGGCTATGAAAGTCCGTCCAAAATTCTCCAATAAAAGGTGTCTGGTATATTAAGAAGGAATTTTGAATTCTAATTCTTCACTGTAGCAAGGTCTGGCATCTTGGCGAGCGATTTCTCAAGTGAAATAGCTTGAGAAAGTGCTCAGATTATATTCACTACCTTCCCACGCATTTATTATGCGCGCCTCACAGGATCAGCCAGTCTGATTTGAATATGTTGCATGATTCAGTTAATGAAAAATTTCAAACATTACTTTTCTGAAAAAGGGCTGTACACATCCGCTTGCCCTTGGGTACAAACTTACGAACCTGTCGGTAAACTCATATAACAACGTGTTCCCAATGTAAAAATCATTACTTTTATCAGAAAGAAATCTCTTATCTGTGTCTGTCCATCAGATGTCTTCCCGTATTCCAAGCTTTGGTGATGCGCGTACCCGCGTCTTATCGGTGATTAAGCACTGCGCTGAGGCGATTTATGTGTTAATCTGTATACTGATATCGCTGCGCCTACGATTGCCGACATGGTTAGGTCGCTGCCACTCCTTGCAACGCAGGGAGAAATGGATAACAACCAGACATGTCTACTTATCCCTGAGAAGGGTGTAAGAAGGAAAATACATAATATTTGCTACACATAGCAGAAAAAAGAAAGAAAGAAAGAAAGTGCGACAAATGAAAGCACACAATAAAATCAGTATCACAAATGTACCGATACTGCTGGAGTGAAACAAAGATCGAGGATGATCGCCCCATTTTGTGACAGGGTAGAACGTATAGATTTGTGTATTAGGAAAATAGATGAGCACACTGAGCAAAATTCCGTGAATGTGTGAGCAAGTTATAAGAAGAAAAGCTTTCGTGTTGGCTATTTTTTTAGTACCTTTCCTTCCATGTCGGACTTTGGGGACACCCTGTAGAAATAACGTATTCAGTCATACGTTTAAAAAAAATGGGAAAAACCCCATATCAGGTGCTACAGCAGGTCAGGGCCGGATTAAGCCAAGAAGGACTTCTAGGCTTTTTTGGTGTTCCCCCCCCCCCCCCCCCTCCCGCCCTTTTTTTTCACCTAATAGGCAATAATTTTAATATTTAGTTTGCAAACCCCTTAGCATAGTGCTGGTACATACTAGTATTATTAATAGACTATCTTAGATTGTTAGCATTTCTTACCTCTTTTATTAGTAATTATTGTTTTATTAATGTTTATTAGCAAATAGTTCATGCGCCGTTATAATTTTGATGGGGTGCTTTATGTCTTTTAAGCTTTTTCTGTTTTTCCTGTCTTTTTAGAGATTGCAAAGTGTAAACATTTTCTTTTTGTACACAAATGTATATATATATATATTTACCTTATGCACGGACCCTAAGAGTTCTGGGCCACTAGGCTTCAGCCTTCTTAGCCTAATGGATAATCCAGCCCTGCCGCAGGTGAGTGAAGTGTTAGAGACCTCACTATACGAGGCTTTATGAGGTGCGGTGACCGGTTCTTTTTCTCGCTGTCTTTGCCTCCCCCAACTTAAGAGAAGAGTCAGGTACCCACGTACAGCTAGGCAGACTACAACGTGACGCTACCAGGTTTCGAACCGTGTAATTCTGCCTCGAGAAGCTGGCGCTATAACCATTTCCCATTTATATGTCAGGAGATTAATTTAATCAAACAACGTTTGTTAAACAAATAATCAGGCATGTGCTGTTATCTCTTAATGACCTATAGAAATCAACAGTGGGATGATACTTTAAAGTTACGTCCACATGCAAACAACTGCACTTAGGCCTTTAACGCACCAACAGAAAGAATATATAATTCCCCACCTGTGATAATTATTACATGCACCTAAGCATAGAATACTGACCAGTAAAACTGTCGTTGTATGTAATCATGACGGTATGACAGCACTGATGAAGCTGTCTTTATTTAACATTTTTGGTGTAACTGTCTTTATATCTAAACATGATGATATGGCAGCCGAGGTATAATTGTCTTTACAATCTATACATGGTGTTATTGTCTTTATATCTAACATGACAGAATGACAACACTTGTGAAACTGTCTATATATCTAAACATGACGGTATGACTATCCTAATGTAACTGTCTTTGTATCTAATCATGACAGTCCTGGTAAAACCGTCGATATATCTAAACATCACGATACGACAGTTCTGGTGTAACTGTCTTTGTACTTAAACGTGACGATATGACAGTCTTGGTAGCTGTCTTTTGTGTCTAAACATGAAGGTATGACATTCCTGGTGTAACTATCTTTATGACATAGCGATATGACAGTCCTAGTTTAGTTGTTTTTATACCAAAATATGACGATATGACAGTCTTAGAGAAACTGTCTTAATGCCAAACATAATGATATGTCAGTGCAGGTGTAACTGTCTTTATAAATAAACACGGTGATATGACAGCCCTGGTAAAACTGTCTTTATATCTAAGCACGACGATAAGACAGTTCTGGTGTACATGTCTTTATATCTAGAAACGACAACATGACAGTCCTGAAAAAATTGTCTTTATATCTAAACGCGGCGATGTGACAGTACTGGTGAAACTGTCTTTATATCAAATCACGACATATGGCAGTCCTGTAGAAATTGTCTTTATATCTAACCACTACTTCATTACAATCCTAGAATGAAAAAAAAAAAACCAGTTCTCATTACAATCCTAGAGAAATTGTCTTTATATTCAAACATGACGTCATGACAGTCCCGGTGTAACGTTATACATAAACACAACTTTCTGACAGTCTTAGTGAAACTGTTTCACATTCAAACTTCAATGGAAGTACAGAGGGTCCTTGATATACGTTGTAGTTCATCATCATGTGACATATTCTTTCCAGAACGTTGTCTCCATTACAGCTGCTCTGAACGCATCACGATTCTGGGCAAGTCGACCTGCATCAGCCAAAGACGTTGTAGTTATGTTCCTAAAAAGCGTGACTTATAACGAAACGACGTATATAAGACATCTATTTTCCATTGAACGAATGAATTATGTGGGAGATATGTTCCAGACCAACTAAAAAATTCTAATTTATATGGACGTGTTTAGGCTTATGAATAGGAGATACTTATCTTCTTTTACACGAAACTGTAATACAGTATAATTTATTATAATTGCTAAATATTAATTATAAAACACACAGTGAAATTATTAATAAAACATAAAAATTATTGTAGAAAAAATGATTCTTCCTATTGCAATTGCTCCTACTCAGCAACTGAAGTTGCTGCAACTGTAGCTGAAGTTTCTATTCACATGACGTAAGTGCGAATATATACCATGTATATCCAGTTTACCGTCCCTAGTTAATCAACGACGTTTATGCGAAACGACGTATATCGATTACCCTCTGAATTACCCTTGTATGAATTTAAGAAACAGGCATCTTTAGCTAAACCGTTACTCACGCGAAAGCAGTAAAAAAAAAACAATAATTTTAATTAACTTTTTTCAACACAGTAGACAGCTGCATTGATGGTGTGAAGTTCACGACTAACAATGAAAGAAAGGGGGGTATGAATACCAAAAAATGCAATTTAAAAAAAAATTATATAATTTGATGTTATGTGTTAGAAATATAATACTGTATAGACATTCACATTCTCCTAACGCATGCTCAAGCACGCACACACATAATCTTTCTACTAAAAAATATTTTCTTTACGTAAGTTTCACTGGCTTCCTAGCTCGCGGTGGTCCGTGATTCGATCCCCAGTAGAGGTGGGATTTTTTAGACCGCAAACAGCTTCGGGGTCGACCCAGCCTCATGAATTGGGTACCAGAACAACTCTGGGAAGGTTATGGCGGCCGGCGTGATGCTGACCACACCACCCTTAGTGTGCCGATGGTCAAGAAAATACGGGCCAAACACCATATTCCCAATATGACTCAATAGGCGTAAAACAGGATCCTTTTACCTCTCTACCTTTCCCCTTACGTAAGTTTACTCAGTAAGTTTACTCAGCAAGTTTACTCAGCAAGTTTACTCAGTAAGTTTACTCAGTAAGTTTACTCAGCAAGTTTACTCAGTAAGTTTACTCAGCAAGTTTACTCAGCAAGTTTACTCAGTAAGTTTACTCAGTAAGTTTACTCAGTAAGTTTGAGTATTTAAAAAAATTGTACACAATTCCTTCTTTTCTTCTCCCTTTTTGCGCCCTCTGGAGCATGGAGTTGCCAGTGCTGCCAGCCATCTTGCAGGAATCCTGCATCAACGCGTTCATGGGCGCTTGCAGTGATGTTCTCTGTAACAATGTGTTTTACATGATGAGGTTGCAAGACCCCCTCCACAACCTTCTTTTAGTGGCCTCTTTCGACATGCCTGATGGGGCAGTAAGCTTATTCTTTGTTTGCATCATCAAAGACCCCCGGGAACTACATATGGTAAAGGCAGTCCCATAGCAAATACTGCCGTAGGGAAGTTAAGTGTTAGAGACTTCACTATACTAGGTCTAGCATCGACAGGTGAGGTGACTGGTTCCCTTCCTCTCCTAACTCAAGAGCAAAGTCAGGAACCCATTAACAGCTGGGTTAACTGAACGTGTCGATACCGTGAATGGAACCCGTAGCTTTCGAAATATACAATAATTAATTGGTACATAAAATAAAATGAATAATTAGGCAGCGTGTTGCTAATAAGATGATGGCGGCAAATGTAATATATGACCTAGAATTACTGACACAACATGGCCTATTTATAACCCAGTAGGGGTTCAACACGATATAAAAAAGGTAAAGGATCCCGTTACACGCCCATTGAGGCATATTGGGAATATGGTGTTAGGCCCATATTTTCTTGACCGTCGGCACACTAGGGGTGATGTGGTCAGCATCACGCCGGCCGCTTTAACCTTCCTAGAATTGCTCTGGTACCCATTTGAGGCTGGGTCGACCCAGGAGCCGTTTGCGGCCTAAAAAAATCCCACCTCATCTGGGGATCGAACCATAGACCACTGAGCTAGGAAGCCAGTGCACTAACCACTATGCTACCGCGGCTCCCTCAACACGATATGCTGTCTATTAAATGGAAAAAAAAGACAAAACTTACTACAGTATATTAATCATGTGAAAATAATAACGTTGACATGTAACAGATGCATGCTCTGTAGTATGTCTTCCTTCTTCTTTGATCCTTAGCCGCCAACTGTCAAAGCAGTCAGTATCCATCACGCCTGGTGGAGTTTTGTAGGGCAGCAACAAACTGCTCCCACTTTGCTCGGTCGGCGGCCATTCCGCCGTGCAGTAGTATGTATTGATTATTACTTTTTTTAAAAAGGTAGTTCCGTATCTGATACTGCCGTAGGGGAATGAAGTATTAGAGGTTTCACTGTGTTAGGGCTTAACTTTATGAGATGGGGTGACCAGTTCCCTTCCTTGCTGCCTTTGCTTTCCCTAACTCAAGAGCAGAGTACCCATATACAGCTGGGTATTTTTGGCCGTGAAGTTACCAGATCTCGAACCCGGAACCCGGTAACATTACCGCTAGAGGCAAGCGCTCTAACTACACTGCCAATCGCAAGTATTGATTATAACGTTATATTAAAGCATGGATACAACAGCCTCGTCCAATTCCAGGTGGGGGGGTGGGGGGGCCGCGGGGGTGGGGGGGGGCGGTTGGTCCCTCTGAGGAAGCAGAGAAATAATAGGACTATTGCTTCTATAATGCATGTCGTAAGAGGCGACTAGAATCTGTGTGTGCACGTGACTGGCATTCTCATCATGTAAATTACACTGCTACATAATCCACCGCTACAAGATCACAAGTTTTTGTGTAGGCTTCCTGTAAGGGGACCAGCCGCATCGTTGGATCCATGCTCCACAGGGTGCAATAAAGGGAAATGAACGAATGAATCTGTAATTACGTGTGTATTAAAAGTGCGTCCATGTTTTAGGCTTGCCCATTACAACATATATTTTCCCATTGGGAAGCATGTGGGTCCAACACGACATTAATAATACAGTACACAACTCTAACGTCAAGTCATCCCTACTGAATGGCCATGAAACTTGGAGAACAACAAAAACAACAACCAAAAAAGCTACAGACTTTCATATTTGGGTGCTTGCATAGAATAGAAGGATTGAAATGGTATGACCACATCACAAACGTGGAACAGATTACCAGAACCAGACAAGTGCCAGTGGAACAAGAGATGAGAAGAAGACGCTGGCGATGGATAGGACACACATTGAGGAAACTTGTTGATAGCATTACAAGGCAGTCCTTATTTTGGAATCCCCATGGAAAGATAGGCAGAGGTAGACCAAAAAACACATGGAGAAGAGAACTAGATACAGAAGTGAAAATGATGAGGAAAACATGGAAAGAACTTGAGCAGATGGTACGTGATAGGAGAACTTGGCATGTGTTTGTTGAAGGCCTATGCTCCTAGGGGAGCTAAAGGTATTGAGTGATTACAACATGTGTAACATATAGGTATTTTTTTTTTAAAATAACATGTTGTAATGAGAATACGATAAACGTTTATATCGATGAGAAACTCGCAGAACAAAACAGATGACATGATTTCTGAAAAGAGTTAAAATATCATGGACAGCTAAGACAGCGATAGAGATAGCCTGAAAAAAAGCTACTTAGCAAAGAAATATAACCATAAATATAAAGATAAGGCATTCAATCTTCCTTGGGCATGGGAGAAGAAGAGAAGCACTTAGAACATCGTACAGGTGGAAAAGCAGAAGGCAAGAGTTGTAAAGAAAGGCAAGGAAAATACAATAAACACCTTCACATTATCATCATAATTTTTCTCTTCGCTCCCTATGGAGCATGGAACCACTGTTACAGCTGGCCGTCTTGCAGGAAACCTGCACACAGCATTAACAAGCTCTTACAATGGCGGTTTCTGTACCAATTTATTTTACATGATGTTGTTGTCAGCCTCACGCATAACCTCATATTAGTCGTTTTGCTGGACATGGCTGAGGTACGTCACATTATGACATGGGAAAACATTTGAAAGCATGACTGATACATGTCATCAAGAACTAAATCTGTGGAGGGACATCGTCGTCTATGCTTCTCAACAGGACGCACCTTGATTATAAAGTAACACTAGACATCAGTAAAGTGTAGTATATCAAATATATTTAACACGTGCGCTATACTTCTTCTTCTTCGTTCGTCCTGAAAAGGACGTTGGTTGCGTTGTGTCCGTTTACAGCGTTGCTGCGATATTTGCGCCTTTCGGCCGACACATCCGACTTCAGCACTGCATTTTTGGGACCGGGTTAGCCTTTCCTCTTCGATCCCTACTCGCTCAGCCAGACTGCAGTGATGCAGCCTGTTTCCAGGACCACCACTTGGAGGTGGAGTAGGGTCTTGGTCAGCTCTAGTTCGCTGACCCTGACGCAAGCAGTCTAGCTATGGGTCGCTAACTGCATTTCTCACTGTTGACGCGTCTTAGGTCCCGTGCGCTATACAACAACCTATCATAAGTAGCATGCAAATTAAAAAAAAAAAACACTACTTACAGAAAACTTGGTTTTTAAACACTTTGATTTAATTGGATATGAGTGTGACTCCGCCTAGGCCGGTCCCAAGCCCGGCTGAAAAAGGAGGAGGGCGGCGTGTATGGAGGCCGTAAGGAGGCAGCCCCTCCACCATGCAAAGGCACAACAGGCCAATGACCTGTTTGCTTTAAATCATGATTACGCGAACTACAAGAGAGAAAACCGGACTGATTCTAAAGGCGACGAACTGGAACGGACTACGGACTACGACTTATGGAACATGGAACACAAGAAGTATAAATGGGAAAGAAGAGGAGCTGGTGGAAGAGATGAGGAAAGCAAAACTAGAAATCCTGGCTATAAAGGAAAAAAGAAAAAGGGACAAGGAGTCATGGATCTCGATGGCAACACGCTGCTCTACAGTGGTGTACCCACATCTGAAAAAGCTAAAGGGGGCGTGGGTTGCATTGTGGCCAAAAACCAAAAATATAGTATCAAGGGATGGAACTTTGTCTCGGGGCGCATTATGGTTGTAAAACTAAAAGAAGGAGAAACCATAGTCAACCTGTTCATAGTGTATGGGCCAAATGAGGATGAGAGAGCAGAGGTCAAGGAGGAATTCTTCGAGCTGCTTCAAAGGACAGTGGATGACTGCCTAGATGAAATTATTATGCTCGAAGATTTCAATGCCAGAGTTGGAAATGACCATGCTAGATGGGGTGGAGTTATCGGAAGATATGGAGAAGATACTCTCAATGACAATGGAAAGCGACTTCTTAGATTCTGCAGTGAGCAGAATCTGATCATTACAAACACAAAGTTCCCCCATAAGCGCATACATGCATACACTAGATGTGAACCAACAAAGAATGAGAAGTCAGTGATCGACTATGCCATTGTTAGGAGGAGCTCATTCAAATATGTCCTGTATGCTAGAGTCTGGATGGGGCCAGAGATTGGAAGTGATCACTACCTGCTTACAATAAAAAGAATAACTGAAAGAGTTGCTCAGCCTAGGAACTGCCCAACATCACGCAAGAAACTAAGTAAACAAACGGGAGAAATGAGCATTAAGACCTACAAGCTGAGAGAGCCAGAAATTAAGACCAGATATCAGGGGCTTATTGCTGCAGCGGTGAGCAACACAGAAGAACAACCTGATGACTTGGAAACCATCTGGCTTAACTTCAAGGGCATCATAAAGACAGCTGCTGCAGAAGCATGTGGTGAAGTCCGACTTGGGAACAAGAGAAAGAGTACACCTTGGTAGACAGACGAAGTCAAAGAGAAAATAAGAGAGAAGAAAACGGCATGGAAACAATACTTAGGAGCTAAAAACACAACAGGACAATTGGAGAAATAAAGAGAATATGTGACACTCAGAACAGAAGCAAAGAACAAGGTGCTAGCAGCAAAACAGAAGTCCTGGGAAGAATTTGGAGAAAAGCTAGAAAAATATGCGCAAGAAAACCAGAAATTGTTCTATAAGACCCCAAAGAACATGAGGAAGGAAAAACAATGCCCTCTCAAATTTATAAAGGACAAGCAAGGCAAATTGCTTATTGCTCCGAATGGAAAGATGGAAATAATATTTCTCATACCTCCTGGATGGTGAGCACGGTCAAGCATCAGAAATGATAACCACTAGCACAGAAGAGAAATCCAATGATGGTGAAGATGACATAAAGATGGAAGAACTGAAGGCAGCACTAGAGAAAATCAAGATGAGCAAAGCAGCAGGGCATGATGGTATACGCCTAAGCTGTGATATCTGAACCTTTCGGTCGACACATCCGACTTCTGCACGGCATTTTTTAGGACCGGGTTTGCCTTCACATTGCGATCCACACTCGCTCAGCCAGACTGCACTGCTGCAGACTGTTTCCAGGACCACCACGTGGAGGTGGAGTGCGGTGTTGACCAGCTCTGATTCGCTGGTCCTGACGCATGCAGTCAAGCTATGAGTCGCTGACTGCGTTCTCTATTGCTGCGTCTTTGGGGCCCTGACTCACCTTTGAATCCACGCCCTTTTTCTGGGAACATAACAACGGAGTCGTTTACCAACTTTTCGCACCTGCCAGTCTTGACAAGGGAGCGAATCACGTTTGTTTACCTGAGTTTCTTACGCGAGCTGATTTGCCAATTATCGGTTATTAGATAGATGCGCGTAGAAATAACGGATTGTTTGAAGAGATACAGGGGCGATAATATTTTTCCGACCACCTTTGATGTTCGTACGTTTCAGGGGGAGGTAAACGATTGATCTGCGGAAAGGGGACGTAATCTAAGAGAGGCCCGTGCACGGCCAGTCTTCTGATTTCGATCAGCATCGCTGAGTAGAATGAACGAGAAACCTTTGATCCGGGAAACGTAGTTTCCTGATTTCTCTGCTATACAGAAGGTGTGAATTGTAACATCTTCTAGTGATAATAACACCACGATCTGTATATATACCGCGCTCTCTCAAATTCAGTTATCAGAGTCGCTCAGAAATTCTTGGATAATCTAAACACGCTGAACTAGAACCATTCTTCGCTAAATGTGTTAAATTGTCCCGTAGGGATTTCATTTTCTGATCTGTAGTAATAGAAATTGTGCTTAAGTGTTAAAATGTGTTAGGTTTACCATTTTTATTCACTATAATTCCCTAGCGTTTAAAACTAGTGAAATAACCTAACGCATAGATATTTCTTGCCAGTCGTTCAGAGTAATGTAATTTCAAACACCCCATTTTTCTTACACAAGAAGATACGGCTTAGCTGACTGAGATTATTAAGCGTGACGGATGAGTGACCGAATAGAATTCGCATTATATTTCATTGTGTGAAATTAACTAAGTGACTAGAGTTAATGTTATGTGACAAAACAATAGACGCCGACAAATAGCTAGTAGTGACAGGCGATTTGTGTTAAAGTGCGCGTATGGATAAAGTAAATAATAACTGACTTTGTGCGCTGTGTATTTTCTCGCGGGCAATAACGGGGGAGGGCGCATACCCTTTTCTCCGACATGCCATAGCGGAAAACTTACGGGTGAATAGGATAGTAGCAGTTTTTTAAAATGTTCTTTTCTTCCTAATCTAGCACCTGATCAAAACCAGCGGCCAGCGGTTTAACATTACCAGTACCATTATTATTATTTTGGGTCTTCGACTTTTGGACTAGTTCGGTCCTCTTTCTTCATTCAGTGAAGGATTAATGGTGTCTTCTTCGTGGCTACCAGTCCCAAGTTCCTTCGTGAACCGGTTGGGCCCAAGAGACCAATAAACATTAAGATTAATCGTAACTGGACTGTACATTACCCAGAATTATTTATCCAATTTTTCCAGCCCACAGGGCATACGAAAGAACATATGTTCCTGACGTTTGACAGCCGTAGCAACGGAGTGATCCAGAAAACTATGTTGTTTCAAAATCGGCACTCACCATAAGAGCCAGCCGATAGAATTTATCATCATCATCAGTTTTACATATTGTACATTTGTCTTAGCAACCAGATGCTTAGCAATACAGGAATTACTTTTCTCCTTTTGCAACTGTAAACGTCCCGAGCACGTCTTGCTTCAATAACTATTTACGGTGACACATGATTCATCCAGGAAAAATTAAACCACCAAATTTGGCGTCCACCTTGTAATTATTATTCGTTATATAGGCTGGACTGGGGCCATAGTTGGGCAACCCACCTGACAGTATAGGTTCAGACTATTGTAATTTTTCAAGGGATACCAACACCACTATTAGGTAAGCAAGAGTGTTTGTGGCCACATATGACAGAGTGAGAGATAGAGAGAGGGAATATTTTCCTTTGTTACAATCATTGTACTAACTCCTTTTTTTATTTCGCTAAACTGAGTACTTTACTGAGTAGTAATTTAGTGGGGAACTTGTTCTTCATAGTCTATTCTGTAACGTAGTGCTTATCTTTGACCTTTGGGTTATTAACTTCTTTTGGGATCCTTTCTCAACAAGGAGAGGGCACTTATTCGGTTATTTTCATATATCTGTAAACATGATTTTTTAAATTGAGTTCTCTATATGTTTGATGTTGTAAAAAGTTTAATGATAATAAACAACAAAAAGAACTTACATTTGTGTGTTGGTCAGACCCATACCCAATTAACCATAGTTTTTCACGTTTTGTGTGTCTTGTTGTCACATAATTGTGTGTGGGTGCGTTTAGTTAAACTTATCCTTATGGAGATAAGGGGTTGGAAGAGTGTCTTACACTACAATATAGTCGTATAGATAGGCTGGACTAGAGAAACTATTCAGTCCAGAGACAACATTTTGTCCTTAACTATTCACTCGTGAAATCTATTCTTACAACTTTATTCTCCCCTATTTACCACTATCAACTCTGCTCAGACGGGACCGTAAATATCTTCTAACCTATCTAAAAATATACGACACATGGGAGCATCAGGCGACCTATTACTCTTAAGGGTCCTACAGGCAGCGTGGTGCAACAAAACCATATCGAAGGATTGGGAGATTGCCATCATAACACCTATTTTCAAAAAGGGTGACAATCGACAATGTGGAAACCATAGAGGCATATCCCTTCTCAGTGTCCCTGGTAAAATCTACTCTAGAATCTTAGAGCAGAGACTCCGACGCCTAGCTGAGCCACAATTGGATGAGGTCCAGTGCGGATTCCGAGCAAACCGAAGTACTCAAGACCTAATCTTCACACTCAGACAGCTGAGTGAAAAGGTCCTTGATGTCGCAAAATTGGTTTCAAGTCATTGCAAACGGGTTCAGTTAGATTTATAAACCCGTCAACGATCGATTGACCGCTTTCAAAATGGCGGCGTATCAGCGAAATGTGTATCAGACAGAGGAAATCGCCAAGGATAAATAAAAGCAGACGCGAATCAGTATGAAAAGGATTTTACATTTCAGTACAGGGAAGGATTGTGTATAACTGCATATAAGAAGGAACGGTAGGAAGTTCTCATTTACGGAGATATATGCGTATTTCGGCTGCCCACAGTTACGCTAACAGCTGGTAAACCCACTTCTGTTCTAAATATTAAAATCAACAAATAACAGTTTGGGAAATTACAGGGATAGGAAGATAGAGATTTATCGGCTGGATAAAACTAGATAAGATGGAACAATATGGATATTATATATGCTGAGATTGAGAAAGGCAAAATTTCAGTCGACGCGCAGATCGGCTGAAATCACTGTTCGGGAAAGATTTTTCAGGTCTAGGTTTAAGCTGTGACGTCAGTACCCTCCCATACGTCCGCGCTATGCGTATATAAACGTATCGGTAAAACTGAGACACAGACAACGAAAGAGGTTTGAGACAGACTGGAGGCAGAGTTTCGCCACTACCCATGAATTGTGAGCGGATCGCCAGAAACATTGTTAAGTCCAGTATCTGAAGTCTGAGGGTAAGCGAAATTATGATAACTGCCGTGTATAATATTTGTTATTTCAGGTTCATATAGAATTCACCAAATATGCCTGTATAATAGTCATTGATATAATGTATTGTAATTTTATATGATCTAGACATGTGCATTGTGGATGAGTGTTGCTTGTAAAAAAATTAATCACAAATAGCCCCACAGCCTAATGAAGATATATTTATCATATTGCTTTATCGCTTACGAAGATAAAGGCAGTCCCATGGCAGAGATTGTCATAGGGAAATAAAGTGTTAGAAACTTCTTCGTGGAAGATCCCAGTTTACGAGGTTAAGGTGACTAGTCCCCTTCCTCGCTGCCTTTGCCTTCCCTAGTTCGAGCGCACAACTTTGTACCCATTTACAGCTGGTAAACTGGAGTATTCTACAGCCAGTTTCAGTAGAAAGCAACCTGATCACGTGGTCACTCACTTTATTTTATGTATTAATTTTGGGTAGTTGCTAAGATAGCATCAGTATTTGAATTTGTACTTGATATGATTTAGAAGGATCAAGTTATGGATCAGAAAAGGATGTATAGGAGCAGAGTAAACCAGATGATGTTTATTACGGATATGTTAATATTAATTCTGTATCATTGAAATGATGTTACTTGCTATGACTGTATAACTTTGACACCTGATGACTGACTAGTCTGACTTATGTGCTAGTCAGTTACACTTAATTGAAATGTTAATAATAATGCTATATCACTGAAATGATGTCCTTACTTACTATGATTGTATAACGGTGACATCTGATGACTGACTGGTCTGACATCTGTGCTAGTCAGCTACAAGTCTAGCCAGATACTAGCCAAGGCTGATATGTTGCAGGTTCCATGAAATAACTCAAACCAGACTGTCCAGTATCAGAAGCCGGTGTCGTTCATCAGAGGCAATTCCACAAAAGTGCAGGACCCCAAAGAGTGAACTTCAACTGGTCATTGGCATCCCTACTGTTGGGCCTACCCAGTCTGATATCAGCAAAGGACAGTTCAGTTTCAGCAGTATCAAGTTGGAAAGATAAGTGTCCTGTTTGACACTGACCACCTATACATGTGAAACAGCCAATAGTTGAAAACAATAATTAACCATACAGAAACTCAGTCAACTGATGACAGTTATCCTTAAATTCAAAGGACTAATAACAGTGATTATTTAAGATCTTGAAGTCTAAACAGACAATAAGAGTAATTGTGAATACTTTTAATTTTATAGATATGTGTATACTCTTTTCCAACTAGTAGAAATAGAATTTTCGTGTAATTATTAAACTATTTTAACTGTACCTGAGGATTTATTCACTTCTTCCATTTTGTGGGTTCAGTGAATGTACATTTTACTTATCCCCTAGAATATAAGTAATCATAAGATAGTCACAGGGAGGAGACACCTTAAATCCTGGTACTACTCCTTCCCAACTGGGCCAGGGTTTTCACAGTCTGACTATTTTTATGATAACAATACACCAGTGCTTATTTCTAAGACTGGGTTTTAATTGTAAGGTCAGAACTCTTTACTGGCATACTCTTACCTAATAAATAATTTAAAATAACCTCCCGCTACAGTGGGGGCTCGTGTCCGGGATATATCTTTGATATTCCTGAGCCAACTTTCTATTTCTGCTGTGTAGGAAATTTTCTTTTTTGTAAATTTGTTTGGAAAGAGTAAACATAGTAGGAAGAAAATATATAATTATATTTTTTAGGAGTACCATTGAGTACAGATAAAGAAAGCTGTTTCTTATATGGTGAAGTCAGTTAATTAACTTTAATTTTAATTAAGTTAATTATATTGTAGTAATTTAGTTTGAGTAAGACAGCTTACCCTACTAGACTACAGATACATCATGGCTGACTTGGTCAAATTTAGGTCTGCTACACTGCAGGTGGGAAAAGAGCTTGGCATGAGTGGTGATGCTCTGGTCCAGTATGTCACGACGGAATGTGAAAAGTATACGGACAGAGAAGAAAAGAAATTGGAAGCAGAAAGAGCCCAGAAATTTGAAGCAGAGAGAGAAGCCAAGAAATTGGAAGCAGAAAGGGAAGCCAAGAAATTAGAATTAGAAGCAGAGAGAGAAGCCAAGAAATTGGAAGCAGAAAGGGAAGCCAAGAAATTAGAATTAGAAGCAGAGAGAGAAGCCAAGAAATTGGAAGCAGAGAGAGAAGCCCAGAAAGTAGAAGCTGAGAGAGAAGAAAGGAGGTTACAAGCAGAGAGAGAAGAAAGGAGGTTACTAGCAGAGAGAGACCATGAGCTGAAAATGAGACAGCTTGAACTTGAACTTCAGGCTGGAACTAGCATCCATGGTAACAGCTCACCACGTTCTGAGAATAGCTCTTTTCAGAACACAGCTAATGGGGCCATGAACTTCCACCTAGATCCATTTGTTGAAAAGGAGGACGCAATTGAGTCGTACCTGGATAGGTATGAAAGGCTAGCTTCTACATATGGACTGGAAAAGGAGAAATGGAGTTTAAAGTTATCTCAAGGATTGAGAGGTATTGCATATGATGTGTTCCTGAAACTCCCCAAAGAAGATCAGGAGAATTATGAAATCCTAAAACAAGCCTTACTTATTCGGTATGAAAAGAACTCAGAGGCCTATAGGAAGAAATTTAGAACTTCTAAACCTCTACCTGGAGAAACATATAACCAGTTCTCAGCTAGGCTAGAAACGTATTTGTTGAAATGGAGTAGTTTAGGTAAGTATCAGAAAACCTACGAGGATCTGAAAGAAATGGTTATGTTAGAGCAAGTGAAAGATTCCATGTCTCAAGAAATGAGGAAATTCCTTATGGAACAAGGAGCAGAGAGGCTGGAAGACACTTTGAAATGTGCAGAGAGATACCAAGCAGCTCAAGCTGAACTGGTAGGAACGAACAGAAAGCAAGTAGAAGGATATAAGCCACCACCACACAATACCAAGTTCGACCAACAGGACCAAACGTACAGAAACAAGCAAAGATTTGATCATAAGGACAAGAACCCTCAGACTCAGGAAAATAAACCCTACAAACAGGGAGATAAGTGGTGCAAATTTTGTAAGATGAGCAACCACAACACTGATGAATGTGGGAGGAAAAAACCCCTTCATCATGCTGCATGTCTACAGGTGAGGACTTCTGTTAGGAAGGAACTGACTGTGAGTCAGAATAGCCTCCATCACCCACCTACCCAGGAGATAGTGACTGTGAATGGCAAACAAGTCACAGGAATGTATGACACAGGTTTGTCCTATGACGCAGTCGTGTGTGCATCTCTGGTGCGCCCTGAACAAATCACCACAGAAACAGTAGATATTCAAGGGCCACTAAAAGGAACATCACCCCTTACTTTACCCATAGCAAAGATTCATGTCAGTTGTCGCTATGTGGAAGGGGAGATAAATGCAGCTGTGATAGATGATCCCTTTTACCCCCTGATGTTGGGGCGTAAATATGTTTTCTTGGGAGACCCTGTAAAACCTATGGTTATGGCAGAAATCCAGACCAGGTCTGACTCCATGAACATAGAGAGAGACACCAAATTAACATTTCATTCGACTGAAATGAAACGGGCTCAAGAAGCAGACAGCACGTTGAAGCCTTGTTTTGGCAAATTATCAAAAACACATAAAGCTCCAAGGAAAGGACATTTCTATATGGAACATGGACTCGTGTACAGGAAAGCTGACAGAGGGACGAAAAGTCATGGTCAAATTGTTGTACCATCCACCTATCGAAATAAGGTTATAGGCTGGGGACACATATCATCTTTGAGTGAACACCTGGGTAATGGTGCCACAAAACAAAGAATAGCCACCCAGTTCTACTGGCCAGGTATTACGGAAGACATAAATCAGTATGTAAATTCCTGTCCAGAGTGCACCTATGTAGATTCAGAAAGTCGACGGAAGAGTCTTCATCAAAAATCTACAAGCAAACCGGCAATCAGGGGTACTCCCGAGATTTGCACGGGAGGGGAAAGGAAACATCCCACACAGGTTCAATTGCAGTCTGAACCCCATGCGCTGGAAAAAAGGAACAAATCACGTAGCGAAAATCAAACACCTGCGGATTTGCGAGGGAAAACCACATCCAACTATCAACGAAAAGAGGGCGGTAAACTTCATGGGAAACCTACCGACCCCGTTTCACCAGCAGTAAGAGCCTGAATGAAAAGCCGAACAGGAAGGAGAGAGATAGTAAAGGATGAATATATTCTTGGAAAACAGAATGTGGGCGCAGATTTTCTAAGTCGCCATCCCACAGAGCTTGAGGATGATAGAAGGAAGGAAAACTAACCTCGGAATGGTCGATTTGCAATTGTCTTGTACACAATAGTTAAGCTAGATATCATCCAGCTTAAAATATGGGGGAGCTATGTCGCAAAATTGGTTTCAAGTCATTGCAAACGGGTTCAGTTAGATTTATAAACCCGTCAACGATCGATTGACCGCTTTCAAAATGGCGGCGTATCAGCGAAATGTGTATCAGACAGAGGAAATCGCCAAGGATAAATAAAAGCAGACGCGAATCAGTATGAAAAAGATTTTACATTTCAGTACAGGGAAGGATTGTGTATAACTGCATATAAGAAGGAACGGTAGGAAGTTCTCATTTACGGAGATATATGCGTATTTCGGCTGCCCACAGTTACGCTAACAGCTGGTAAACCCACTTCTGTTCTAAATATTAAAATCAACAAATAACAGTTTGGGAAATTACAGGGATAGGAAGATAGAGATGTATCGGCTGGATAAAACTAGATAAGATGGAACAATATGGATATTATATATGATGAGATTGAGAAAGGCAAAATTTCAGTCGACGCGCAGATCGGCTGAAATCACTGTTCGGGAAAGATTTTTCAGGTCTAGGTTTAAGCTGTGACGTCAGTACCCTCCCATACGTCCGCGCTATGCGTATATAAACGTATCGGTAAAACTGAGACACAGACAACGAAAGAGGTTTGAGACAGACTGGAGGCAGAGTTTCGCCACTACCCATGAATTGTGAGCGGATCGCCAGAAACATTGTTAAGTCCAGTATCTGAAGTCTGAGGGTAAGCGAAATTATGATAACTGCCGTGTATAATATTTGTTATTTCAGGTTCATATAGAATTCACCAAATATGCCTGTATAATAGTCATTGATATAATGTATTGTAATTTTATATGATCTAAACATGTTGTTGCGTGATAAATTCTCGCAACATCGTTTTTTACAATATCTATTTTATAACGCAAGGGCAACAACTGCTTGAAATTTATAGTCACTTTTCTCGGTAAGCATTTGTCTTCTCGCGTTGGTATCGAATGCAGTTAAGTTTTGAGCTGTGGTCATTTTGCGCTGGACTGCGCATGACTTGTCTTGCTTGTTGGTCGATCGGTTTCCGCCCACCACTAGTGGAGTGAGCGATTTGGAATGGCGAAAGAGATGCCTCGTTGAAGAGGGGATCTCCGCTATTTTTTGTTCTGTCAGGGATGTGTAGTCCTCTTATGGATATTTCGTTTATTCGGGATAATACCTCTAGTGTATTTGCACATGCCGGGAGGCGTGATATTTCTGTATTTCTTGAAAACAAGGTAAATTGACTTTTTTCATTAACTCTATCGATTTTGGGTCGTGAGCGATTTCGATTCATAGCCTGTCTTCGAAAGTCGTCGTCACGAGATGTTTTTTCCCAGCTCACATGTCGCTGCATTGTACTGCATCGGTTGATGCATGTACCAAGGACCATTACTTGCTACTTTGTTAAATGAACTAGGTTTGGAAAACCTTTATTATCTAGAGGATATTTTTGAGGACATTATTTATACTTCGGCAGACGTGTCTGTCTTGCTGAAGTCAGACTAAGGAGAGTGAACTGATCTCATACATCTGGTTATCTCCTGGCTGTTATAGAAAAGGATGGAGTTTTTCACCTGACTACATTTACAGCACTATGAAATATAACATGCATCTGACTCATCATTGTAATGCTGTCTACCGTCTATTGCTGTATTGAATGTTGCTGTGATAATGACTGTTTGATGTGCCTACATATTCGCGTAACCATTTTGTCACTGTGGCGTCCACAATAAATAATGGAGAAAAAACGTCAACGGCTGTTACAAGAATCATTGACTTTATACGTCGTGAGTTTACTGACGTCCTATGTGGATTGCCCTGTTATTTTTTGTATGAACATTGTTTTGACTGAACACATCTGCACACCACACAAAACCAGACATGCGGATACCATCCATCATCATATGGCATCACGCATCATTTGGTGGCCATAAGCTGGTTTGATTCTGGTACTAGCAAACACGGGGTCCCTTACCCACTTCATTTTCAACAAGAATTCATCAGCATCCTTCAAGAAATTAACATTCTTCAATACAGTCAACATCTTCAAAATTTTCAAAGTACTCGGCGTTGCCCGGTAAAAGTCAAAATTTCAACTTTTTGACGGAAACAAGAATTTGACAGTACCCGGCGTTGTTACATGTTGCCGGATAACTCGGACTGCTGTTATCTTTTACGCAAGTCAAGCAAGTTGCTGCTGTCAAGGTTCCAGTGCTGTCGTTTTTTGAGAAGGTCAAGTGCCGGTTGAAACGGGTTGTTTTCTGAAGAAGGCCAAGTACCGATTTCCATCAACTTACTTTGGATTAGAAGGTCAAGTGCCGAAACAACTCAACACACAGTATTTCAGAAGCTCTTGTACCATCGGGTTAGCAGTGGAAGCAGTTCAGATGTGCCATCATCGTTGGAGCTTCGCTCTTTAGGACGTTGATTGACATCCGTTTTTCTGCTGTTCTACGATTGGAAGCCTATAAGTTAAGTGGCCTGTTTGTATGTAAACTGTGCCCTTATACTTCTGCTGAGTCTTCTGTGTATCATCTCATTCTATATGTTATATGTTTATATGTTATTTGTATATTTATATGTTTATATTTCAGCGGGTTCTCGGTTGGGTGGTGTCTCCGTTAGATTATGCCACGTCATAGAGGTCGTCTATTGTGAGCGTTTTTCTGTAGGGTTTGCAAATTTCCGATACTGGAATTTGCTAAGCGACTTCTGTTGCTATTTATGTTAGCTGTGATGACATGTTTTAATATTGTTTTCGTTATTATTTCGCATTCTTTAGTTTTGTTTTGATTTGTTTGTATTTGTTAGCCTACTCTTGTCTATAATTTAGTTTCATACAACATTTTTGTTTATACACTGTGGTGTCATGTATTTTGTTTAATTATAGCGCAGATATCGTCACATTTTTTGTGATATGTCATTAATTTCTGCTTTATTTTTAGTTGATTTCTGCGAACGTTTTTGTATTGTTGCTGATCTTTGTTATTGTTTACATTGTTATTGTTTACATTGTTTGTATTGTTTACATTTTCAATGTTTACATTCTGCATGTGTTTACATAGTCATTGTTTACAGTTATAGTAATTAGTTAATGGGCTATGCTAATGCACTGTTACTACTACACTGATGATAAATGAATGATGAATAGTGTCGTGCACTATTGAATGAGAAGTGCACTTATGATCAAGAATTGATTGTTGATATTTCATATACAAGTTCTTTGATTGGAGACTTGTTTCCCACAGAGACTGGGATAATATAAGGTGATGTGAATATACAAGTGCTTAATTAAGACTTGTTACACTTAGGTTTGAAATAAATTAGTTAATTATTTCACGTTTTGGACTTATATATTACTCATCATGTCTACATTTGAGCACTTTATTGAGCAGGGTAAATTGCTTGGGAAGACTGGTGATAAGTTAGAAGAATTTGCAACTGCTCGATATGATAAAGCAATGGAAGCTGAACAAAAGAAACTGCAGATGCAGGTGGATGAAAAGAGATTCCAAATGGAAATGGAAAAACAAAAAAGGGAATCAGAAGCTGAGGAGAGAAAACTCCAGCTACAGCTAGAGGCTGAGAATAAAAGACTTGAAAAAAGAAGCTGAGAATAAAAGACTTGAAAAAGAAGCTGAAAATAAAAGACTTGAAAAAGAAGCTGAAAATGAAAGACTTCAAATGCAGGCTCAAGCTGAAGAAAGGAAGTTACAAAGAGAGGCTGATGAGAGGAAAGCAAAAATGGAACATGAAGAAAAACTCTTAGCTTTAGAGTTGGAGAAATTGAAATTGACGAGCATGAGTAATGGTAATGATTCAAACAAGGGTTCATCTTCTGGGAAGGCTAATAATGATACTTTTAAGATTAAGTTACCAACATTTAGTCCTTCCAGTGATGACATAATGTTCTATCTGGACAGATTTGAACAAGCATGTACAGCTCATAACATAGACAAAGCAAAATATGTTTATCAGTTATCAGGGATACTGACAGGTAAAGCTCTAAGTATATTAAATATGGTGGATGAACCTGACAAGAACAATTATGAGGTTGTCAGGGCCGCTTTGTTAAAGAAATATCAGCTTAACGAAGACGGCTATCGTCTACAATTTAAAAACATGTTACCTGAAAATGGAGTTGAATTCTCCGAGTTTATTGCAAGAATACGCATTACTTTCTCACGATGGGTTGAACTATCTAAGACGGAAAAAACTTATGAAGGACTTATGGACTTAATACTTAGAGACAAAGTCATGTCGTCTGTCAATGAGTCTTTCCTTGCTTTCCTTCATGAACGTAAACCTAAAACAATAAAAGAAATGGAAGATTTCTGTTGCCAGTACGTAACTGCGCACCCACACATAACCATGGGTAACTCTAAGGTGAAAGAAGGTTTACCAGTTGCTTCGGCAGCTCCGTATGGCCAAAACTTTGCTCGTAGATTCCAACAAAATTTTGATAGAAAGAGTAGCGGTAATTTCTGTCAAAATCATGGAAACCAATTTCATAGTGATTCTTCTTCGAAGAATTGGAGACAACCTGATAGTACTCGTTACTATCACCCTAATAATTATAAGCATTTCAAAAGAGGATATGGTAATAGAGGTTATTCCTGCCGAAGACCTCAGAACCAAACAAATAGATGTTCGCATCAATGTGAACATGATAGTAATCGTGGAAACTGGAATTCGAACCAGGATAACAATTACAATAGAGACAATAATAACTGCAGAGATAATAATAACTCTGATAACTTCAGAGGTAATAATAGTCGGGGTAGATCTCAACACAAAAAAAAGAGATATCAGCAGGCTAATGCTGTACAACAGGAAACTGAGGGAGCCTGTAATCATGTTGTTGATAGTAAAAACTTTGACGCTGTCACTGGTTCTGCTTTTGACTTTGAGAGAGCAAACAAATGCCCCCAATGCAGTACTTTATTCGAACCGGGTACCATATCTACTTTGAGTTGTGGTCACCCACTTCCCGCTCTTCCTGCTGCTGTTGCGCATGACGGGAGGGGTTCTTTAATTCTACATAAGGGTCTTGTTAATGATACTCCGGTCTCACTACTTTTCGATTCCGGATGCACCACTATTGGTGTTAGACAATCGCTTGTAGATCCATCTTGTGCTACAGGAAGGGTTATTAAATGTGTCACATTTGGCGGCACTCTAGAAAAATATCCTACTGCTGTAATTCGCATTGCCACTCCTTTCTTTACTGGAGATGTGCATGCTTGTCTCTTACCTAATCCTATTGCGGACCTTATTATTGGTCGTATTCACGGAGTTAGGGAGTGTACCCCACAGCAGATTGCTGCTTGGGAAGATAATAACATGCAAGCTACAAATGCAGTAGTTACAAGAGCACAAGCTCTACAAACACCCGAAACTTCACTGAATAGTGATAATGAAGTTGATAGCCAAGATAGTCACTTAGTAATCACTCGTGACTATTTCATAAAATTGCAAGAAGAAGATCCTTCTTTAAAAAAATTCTTCGTTCTTGCGAAGAAAGGTGATCCGAATCAGGATACAAATAGAAAATCTTGGATTGCAATGAGAAACGGCGTACTTGTACGTATGGTACAAGATTCGACTACGTCGGCACATTCGCAAATTCTTGTTCCCAAGAGCATGAGAGTGCAAATATTACAACATGCTCATGACTCGCAATGTGCTGGACATATGGGTTTTGCCCGTACGAAGTCGAGAGTCCTTGCGGCTTTCTTTTGGCCTTTTGTCAATAAGGACATTCGTATTTACTGCCGATCATGCAAGGTATGTCAGGAGGTCAAATCTAGAGGACCACGACATGCTGCGCCTATCCAGGCTGCTGACATTCCTATTCGGCCGTTTCAGAAAATGGCCATAGATTTTATTGGCCCTTTTAAGGTCAGGTCGGCCAGAGGACATCAGTTTATCCTTACATGTGTCGATATGTGCACACGTTGGCCAGAGGCTATTCCTCTTAAGAGCATATCTACTGCAGATATCGCAGATGCTCTTTGGTTGATATTTTCTCGCTTGGGGTTCCCCAGAGAAATATTGTCAGACCATGGCACTCAACTCATATCTGACACTATGTCACAGGTAATGTCTACCTTACATATTGAACGATCTCTCAGTAGTATCTACCATCCTATGTCTAATGGGTTAGTTGAGCGTCTGAATAGAACGCTCAAGACTTTGCTTGGTAAGATAACTGAAGATCATCCTCAAGATTGGGACAGGGTTTTACCCGCGGCTCTCTTTGCCTATAGAGAAGTCCCTAATGAACACACAGGATTTTCTCCCTTCGAACTTGTCTTTGGCGCGCGTCCACGCGGCCCTATGTCTTTATTACACGATCTCATCACTGCCGATGATATTAGCGATGAAACTCAATCCTCATATGAGTATGTCATTGCTCTTAGACAAAAGATCATTGAGGCATGTAAGCTAGCAACTGCTTCATCAGAAATTGCTAAAGAGAAGGCAAGACAGTTTGCTAACAAGAATAGATGTCTACGACAACTTTGTCCAGGTGACAAAGCATTCGTCCTACTCCCCAGTAGGGAAAATAGACTTCTTATTGCATGGAAAGGTCCGTATGCAATAGTCTCTCGGATTTCCGATGTTGACTATGTGGTCGATATTGATGGAAAGCATAAAACTTTCCACATAAACATGCTTTCGGAATTTCACGAACGTCCGGACTATTTGCTGCCTATTTTCCAGGCAACGGATGATGCTCCTGCACCTCACGGTCATTATTCATCCCTGTCTGTCATACAGGATGAGGAATCTACCTTCTCAGATGTCAATCTTCCCCTTCCAGTGGTTCCATTACATTCCACGGAATCTTGGAAAAAAACGTTTCTGTTTCTCCTAATCTTTCTGGTGACGAACATCGACAAGTCTCGTCGATGTTACAAACATTTCAGGATGTTCTCACTGACATTCCTGGACACACAGATGTCATAGAACATGACATAATTCTTACCGACAATAATCCAATTAGGGTTAGGCCGTATCCTATTCCTATACACTTTCAGTCGCAAGTGGAAAAGGAATTGGATGAAATGATTCAATTAAATATAATTGAACCATCGACTTCACCATATTCTTCTTCCATGGTTATTGTCCGGAAGAAGGATAAGAACATACGAATTTGCGTTGATTATCGCAAATTGAATCAGGTCACAAAGTTCGACGCTGAACCGATGCCTTTGTTAGAAGATCTACTGATTAGACTTTCTAATTCTAGATTCTTCACTAAACTTGACTTGTCTAAAGGTTATTGGCAAGTGCCTTTAGCAGAGCATGCCAAACCTCTTACTGCTTTTTCTACACCTAGGGGTCTATTTCAATGGAATGTTATGCCTTTTGGTCTCATGAACGCCCCTGCCACTTTCGTTCGCATGATGCGTCGAATTCTGTCACATCGTTCGGATGTCATCGCATACTTAGATGACATCTGTCTCTTCAGTGATACCTGGGAAGATCACTATTTAGGGTTATATGACTTACTGTCCACTCTACGTGAGAATAATTTGACAGCGAAACCTTCTAAAGCTTTTGTTGGTTTTGGTGAAATCTCTTTCCTGGGTCATCGTGTTGGTCATGGTCTCTTGAAGACAGAAGACCACAATACTTCCAAAATACTGAACATCTCTGTTCCTAAAACGAAGAAACAAGTTAGGAGTCTCTTAGGTTTAATTCAATTTTATGGGAGATTTATTCCAAATTTATCTTCGATCATGGCACCTCTATCAACATTGTTGAAGAAAGGTTCGCCTAATCTGGTCCGTTGGTCTGAAGAATGCCAATCTTCACTAGACCAAATCAAGAATATATTTTCTTCTCCTCCCATCTTAAGATTACCTACTCTTGATAGGACTTTTGTTCTTCGGAGTGATGCTTCATCCACTGGGATTGGAGCAGCACTGATGCAAGAATATGCAAATACTCTGCATCCTGTTATGTACATTTCTAGAAAACTAAATGCGGCAGAGAGGAACTACTCGGTTTTTTAGACCGTGAGTTGTTAGCGATGGTTTGGTCAATTCTAAAGCTACAAAGATTCCTCCTGGGCGCACATTTCATTCTAGAGACTGATCAGAAAGCTCTTACAGCTATTCAGACTAAGAATTTGAAGAGTTCGAGATCCACTCGATATGCTATAGCTCTTCAACCTTTTCACTTCACGGTACGAGCTATCCGTGGTGCGGATAATGTGATGGCTGACATTTTGTCTAGATGCCCACATGACTCCAACTAATACTTCTGTCCTATATTTCCATATATTACAGAGTCATAACACACCTATATTTCTACAATAGATTAGCACATCTGTACTTACTCTATATGTACACACTATCGTGCTTTGTTGTCATCTTCTTCTGTTCGTTTTTTAAGATGATAGAGGAGGACTGAGTAGTTAATATAAGGGCCGTTAGTTTACTAAACAGCCACAATTATTAATAATGTATTGTACCTTATGAAGCATATTAGTTATTAATTAGCATTATATTGCTTGTACTTTCTCAGAATGTCATTGTTGAGCTGAGGACTTACCTTACTAGTATCAAGCATGACGAGTTCTAGATTGTGTACTTACCCTCGGAATACCAGAGCATATGTCCTGGATCGTCATGTAGTTTAACTTTACTATGTACTTATGTCATTACATGTCAAAGACTTTACTATTTAAATTTTCCTATTAGATTTGTACATCCATTTTTAAAGACAATATTAGAGTATGCTGTTTAATGATGATTATGGTAACTTGCATACGTATATTGTGTTTACATGCTAACGTGATGTGTGTTGGTGACACCTCCCCGATGTGAATATTTTTTGAGACATATTTATTTTTCTGTTGAGGTATATCCTCACCAGACACTCTATAATTAGCCACATGTTAGGCAATTTAATTAATTATCAGCGCATAATTCGTGCGTTTTGAGCCGCTTATCGCATGCTCTTTGATATTTAAAAAAAAAAAATATGTTCCACATTTTTTTTTTATCGGGAGGAGGTGGTGATATGTTGCGTGATAAATTCTCGCAACATCGTTTTTTTACAATATCTATTTTATAACGCAAGGGCAACAACTGCTTGAAATTTATAGTCACTTTTCTCGGTAAGCATTTGTCTTCTCGCGTTGGTATCGAATGCAGTTAAGTTTTGAGCTGTGGTCATTTTGCGCTGGACTGCGCATGACTTGTCTTGCTTGTTGGTCGATCGGTTTCCGCCCACCACTAGTGGAGTGAGCGATTTGGAATGGCGAAAGAGATGCCTCGTTGAAGAGGGGATCTCCGCTATTTTTTGTTCTGTCAGGGATGTGTAGTCCTCTTATGGATATTTCGTTTATTCGGGATAATACCTCTAGTGTATTTGCACATGCCGGGAGGCGTGATATTTCTGTATTTCTTGAAAACAAGGTAAATTGACTTTTTTTCATTAACTCTATCGATTTTGGGTCGTGAGCGATTTCGATTCATAGCCTGTCTTCGAAAGTCGTCGTCACGAGATGTTTTTTCCCAGCTCACATGTCGCTGCATTGTACTGCATCGGTTGATGCATGTACCAAGGACCATTACTTGCTACTTTGTTAAATGAACTAGGTTTGGAAAACCTTTATTATCTAGAGGATATTTTTGAGGACATTATTTATACTTCGGCAGACGTGTCTGTCTTGCTGAAGTCAGACTAAGGAGAGTGAACTGATCTCATACATTTGGTTATCTCCTGGCTGTTATAGAAAAGGATGGAGTTTTTCACCTGACTACATTTACAGCACTATGAAATATAACATGCATCTGACTCATCATTGTAATGCTGTCTACCGTCTATTGCTGTATTGAATGTTGCTGTGATAATGACTGTTTGATGTGCCTACATATTCGCGTAACCATTTTGTCACTGTGGCGTCCACAATAAATAATGGAGAAAAAACGTCAACGGCTGTTACAAGAATCATTGACTTTATACGTCGTGAGTTTACTGACGTCCTATGTGGATTGCCCTGTTATTTTTGTATGAACATTGTTTTGACTGAACACATCTGCACACCACACAAAACCAGACATGCGGATACCATCCATCATCATATGGCATCACGCATCACATGTGCATTGTGGATGAGTGTTGCTTGTAAAAAAATTAATCACAAATAGCCCCACAGCCTAATGAAGATATATTTATCATATTGCTTTATCGCTTACGAAGATAAAGGCAGTCCCATGGCAGAGATTGTCATAGGGAAATAAAGTGTTAGAAACTTCTTCGTGGAAGATCCCAGTTTACGAGGTTAAGGTGACTAGTCCCCTTCCTCGCTGCCTTTGCCTTCCCTAGTTCGAGCGCACAACTTTGTACCCATTTACAGCTGGTAAACTGGAGTGTTCTACAGC